>OZ018317.1:97566705-98069205 GCA_963969495.1 Ceratothoa steindachneri | reverse complement strand
TCTCCATCCCTATCATTTCTCTTGATGTTTCTTCACATCACTCTATTCTTATGCCTCATTATTCACTTTCATTCTTCCCAGACTTTATCACTCCTTTTCATTCATCTTTATGGATCCAAATGGTTTGCCATTCGCCTTCATTTAATTCCACCCCTCTTCATTCGTTTTCATTCGTTGCCATCCCCTTTCATTTAACACCATTCATTTCCATTCCTTGCATCTTCATTTCTTTCAAATACTCTTTTATTCATTTATATTCCTCTTCATTCCCTTTCACTCCCTGCATCTCCAGTTTTTTCAAATACTCTTCCATTCTTTTCTATTCTTCTTCACTCCGTTCCATTTCTTATATCTTCATTTCTTTCAATTACTCTTTCATTCCTTAGTATTCGTCTTCATTTCCTCCTATCCGTATATCTTCATTTCTGCAAATACCTTTTCCTTCCTTTCTATTCCTCTTCTTTTAGTTTCATTCCCTTACAACTCTCTTCGCTCCTCTCCATACCTTCTCATTAATTTCCATTTATCCCTATACGTATCCACTCTTCATCTTTTTCCTACCTTGTCTCATCTCCCCCTGTCTTCTTCAATTATTCCCATTCCTCCTAATTACACCCCACTCCCATTTTGATTCCTTTTCCATTGCTGCTCCTGCGACCTTAAAAGGGTCATGTCATTCCATGTCACCGCCAACTCCTTCTTCTCCCTCCTTTTCAATGGCACTCGGTCGATTCATCCCCAGATTTGGTCTGGGTTTGGACATTTGGAGCCACCATTAAAAGGGGTCTATTGCTGTGATAGAGGAGGAGGGGGGTTCAATTTGGTCCTGGTACAAAATATGTGTCCTTTCTCCACAAGAGAGATCAATATAACACTTTGGAGTGACTTTAACATTATACTTCTTCGTGTACAGCCTTTCCTTGTGTAATGTACTACATTTGTCACTGTACAATGTTACACTTCTTGGTGGAGCTCTTGGTAGCCGAGCGGATCCGGCTTTGGGTCGCTAACGTCTCGGTACCGGCTTCGATCCCGGCATGAGCGCCCTGTGCTGGGAAGGGTATATTTTACACTTGTTATCACACAAATAGCCAATTACAACAATGCTTTCTTTCATCTCCCATCTTCGCACCACAACACACACACACTCTCTTTGTCCCAAGGAATCCTGACGATACCTCTGACGCGGAACAGGTCTCCCTACCCCGGGGCGGCGAAGGTTCTACCTGAACGCTGTTTGGTGTCAAAAACATAATACTTCCTGACACCTCTTCCCCAAAAGGAGCGGCCTCTGGTGCCCGAGGGCTGACCACCGATTGTCCTACTGACCTTTATGTATATTTCATTATCCGGTCAGGGATCCGCCTAGATAGGTTGCCGAACTATTACTACTACTACTACACTTCTAGGTACATTGTCTTTCTACCAGTTAATGTATACCATTTCAGAGTGTTCAGCATTACACTGAATATGATTTAGTCAGACCTAACCTAACTTAACTATTGCAAATATTGATTTTGGTTATTTTCTCATAAAGTCAGCATTAAATTTACCGAAGTGAACTTAGAGAGCCGTTTTCATTTAATACTGTGATACCAACGACCCCCCTTGCCCTTCTCGAAGCCACCTTGGCAGTAATCATCCTCACAACTACAAGAAACACCTCAGTTCTTTCATATATGTAAAGAGAAGGAAACATTGCATTTGGCGACCCCGAAAATGACTCCTTTGCTAAGGTTACAAAATTTCAAAAGTCTTCGAAAATTTCCTGCTCTTACCAGCGCCGAGCATTCGAAGATGTCTCTTCTTTCAACTACTCAGGCAATGAACATTTCGCGCCTTTCACTTCCCCTTATCTCACCAATTTTATAAACTTCAAAAATTTCCCTGCATATTCTATTTGGTTTTGGCATCTTAGTCTCAATAATAATAATAATTAAGGACCGATCCCCTTATCAAATTCTCTGACGTCATAAGTCTATAACGAAAGCTTAAATTAAATATAACGTACATAATTAAAGCCTTCTTTTTATTTCCTATAAAACTAAAACTTTAATAGGAAAAACTGTGAGTTCCAGAGAAAAGAATAATGATAGTAATAATTATTAATAGTAATAATAAACCCATTTGGAAGCGAACCCTTTATCCAAGAGTCGAAGGCACGTCGGATCAAATGTAGAATTGTGAGACCACATAACCCCGAATAGAGAATACAAACCCCAACTATTCCCCACTGTAGAATCAAAACCCCAATTTTTCCCTAATGTAGTATCCAGACCAAAACTTCGTCCTAATGTAAAATCACACCAGTTATAAAATCTCATTAGTTTAATTTAAAACAAATTTAAAAGTTCTTATATAATTTAATTTTATTACCATGTTTAATTAGGAGAATATTGTGAAAAAATTATATCACAAAATTGGGAAAACGTATTGTTAATGTCTTTCATGCCACATAAATTCGTCTGAGTATGAATCTAAATGTTGTCTACATGAATTTATTGATTTTCTAAAAAGAAAAACCCAATTTCAATAACTTTTAATAGTTTGTGTGTAGTAGGTCAACAGAACATTTGGGTCAACATAACAAAGCGAATGATTAATAGTCCTGTGAGTAAATTCAAGATCTTGTTGAATACGCCTGTTAGCCTTCCATTTATCACTGTGAACTTCCATGTTTTTCAACTTTTTGAATAATTACTAGTAACGTATCCCCATTTCTCTTGACCGCAATCCTCATATATCGTATAGCAGGTTTAGTGCTTGTGTCAACCTGAGCAAAAAAACCCATAATGGCGAGTTCGGAGATCTCCTGCTATGGATTGTGTGAAAAACATGATTCATCTTTTTCTACAACGATGCCAGGACCACCAAGTTGTACTGAATTATTATCTTCAAGATATTTAGAACATAATTCTATGAAAAAGTTATATATACCCACTATAGTTTTTTTCTGAAACATTAAGCTGACTCATGGCAAATTTTTGACTGGTTCATTCATTGCAAATATCAAGTAGTAAAAAAGGATTTAGAACGTATGTATGTTTTAGTTTTGTATTTTGAGGTCTTTATTTTGGGAGTTGCATGAAAATTTGCCATGAGCTGAAGAATGATTAGTAGAGTTCATAATTTGATCGCAGTTGCAACACTTCATATCACTTGCAAGTAAGCGAAGCTCCTTCATACAGGAACTAACCTTTAAAATGTCTTCAATTGATATCAGAGGGAACACAGCATCTTGGAAAATTGATCACAAATAACAGTGGCAGCGAACTTGTTCTTACTACATTTCTTATAAAACTCACTGGTAAAGTTAAAGCGTAGCTTAAAATTGATTTATTCAACAAAAAATACTTTAATTTTGACATGAAATTATTAAAATCAAATAGTTTTTGTTAAAATTAAATGTTTTAGGTATTTTATTCGAAAAGAAATGCAAATATTTAAAGAATAACTTAAGCTAAATGGAGACCACAGACTCCAGCCTTTCGCTAATATAGAATTCGGACCTACAACCTTGATAAGGGTCCGAATTATACATATAATCCGACACGTCTTCAACTGCCATACCTTAGTCACACCAAAGATGAGTAATTGTTGGCCCGGAGGCCATGTTTGGCTCCCAACCGCATTTTCTCTAGCCCGAGCCCAATATGAGCCATTATGTAAAATCCCATATACTTTTCCGTAGAATCAAACATAAGGACCCGCTCTGATTTAATGCTGCGCTATCCCCCTCCCAATCCTCTCGAAACCACCCTAGCCAAGGTATCATTCTAACAAGAGCCAATATATTCCCCAAACTAGTTAAAAATCTAAATTTGGGGGAAAAGTGAGGTAAAAAAATCACTGTCACACAATTATAAAACCATTTATTCGATAAAAATATAAAAATGTGAAGGTATTTTCCATTGCACTATATTTTAACTTGAGGATTTTTCCTAAGATTTTTTTCCGTTTTGGAAAAAAGTTTGCGTCAACATAGACGAAGAGAAACTTTGTTGAGCCTCTCTAGCTCGGAGAAGACAACAGACACTGGTCCCTGTAAAATTGAGAGAAATGCATTCTCCATTTTGAAATAAATAACCGGCCAAACCTTAAAAGGGACCCCCAAGTTCGCCCACGTGCACTTGTAATCCCAAGGAGAGGGGTGAGTCTCAGGGCTGTTTTGTCTGTATTTTAGAAAGAATAGAAAGATGAGATCAATAGTGGAAATCTAAAAAAAAATCAAAACCATGTTGCCAGAGTGGTCTGCCTGTGAAGCGCAAGCTCCTCCTCTAAGAAGGAATACCGCAGGTTCGGCTTTTTCTCTATAAATCCATTATTTATCTCTCAACAATTTGTAAAGACTGTAACTCCATCTCTCTAAACCTCCCCTGACCATTTTTGTACTCTTCAATGTACACCATATCAAAACCTCAGTTTGAACATCACCCGCCGACTCAATTCGTTGTCCATTCAAATTTTCTTTTAAGTTTTGGGAACAAAAAGAAGTCTGATCGGGCAGGATTGGGAGTGTAGGGTGGTGGGGTAAGGTTTGCCGATGAAATTCTCGATCATCCCTTGTTGCCCTTAATGAATGACTTGGTATATTGCCGTGATGAAATGAAATATATCTACGGAATTTTCTCGGCTTTTTTCTCGTTAAAATAGTTTCTCTTTTTTTTAAACATCTTTCTAATAATCATTCGCGATCGTTTTTTGTTCTTCTAGATAAGCGATCAAGTTTACTCCTTTGGAATCCCCCCCCCCTCCTCCCAATAAACAGGCCGCTTTCAACTCCGGAGCTAACACCTTCAATTTGACTGTCCCGATAGATCCGCTCGGAAATCGCTATTTCTACTCGACCCTTCCCTCTGGAAGACATCATCACGAGACAGCTGTATTAATGAGTGGGACACGTCTGCAAACATTTAAAGCCGGTTTTACTCAGAATAAACCCTTATATGAACTATAACTCTAGTAATACTTTTTGATTTACTATCGTCTATGCGATTTCGTAAATAACAATCTTGTAACTCTTAATTGCGAGTCATAAATCCACGTAAAACCCGCAATCAATGGGAAATAAATAATAAAATATTCAATGGAGATTTCTCTTCACAGACAAGAATGCCTAGGCCGGGCGCGACGGTTCGACAAACAATGATCTACATCGGAAGTGAGCAAACTGCGGCACCCGCAGGCTTTTCATGTGTCCCGCGTTTCATTTGAGAATTCGACAAAATATTGAAAATTAATTATTGAACATTTTGCCAAAATCTCACCTTATGTATACCTTAATTCCGTCCAATTTTGGAACGCATTTGAAATTTGAATGGTTTGCATTCCTCAAAGAACTTACTTCAAATAGGTCTATTTTATATTTTCGGTCATTATTTAAGTTTGGCAATATTGCAGATTGCGTCAATAAATAATTGTAAGTTGTGGTTCGGATTCGACGTTAAGCTGTAAGTCCCCAATCTGATATAAGTGGAAACAGTTTAAAAGCGGTGGCAAAACTATGCAAAATTTACCCTTAGGTTTTAATGTGTAGCTATATCTATGACTATGTAGTATATGCAAACAAATGCACAAAGGTAATTGCAATTAACATATGTATTCGAAGTTTACATCTACCTGTTTAAGTGCGGACCGCAAAGCCTTACATAAGCTTCAATGTGGCCCGCTACTTAAAATTATTGCCCCTCCCTGATCTACATCAATGGCTCTTATTTCTCTCATTTGATTCATATTATTATCATCTTATATCTGGGGATATTCCTTACCCCCCCGCCTCCCTTAAAGATTTTTTGATTTTTCGAACGTTTAAAAAACAACAGAAGCAGAAATTGGAAACCCATAAACCGGATTTGGTAAAAACAAATAATGTTCGAACTAAGATTTTCAGATTGCGTTTGAAAGATTGGACCAAAGGTGAGGGCGAAGAAGAGCTTCCTTAAAACTGATACATGGGAAAGGGAAGCAGGCGCGAGGGAATGGGCTTTCCTCTTAATTCCTAGTTGGCCAGGTAGTAACCTTGTTTGGTTCCTCGATTTATGTACCTTCCCCAACTTTCATAATTTAAAAATTTATTTTCGAAAACCTTCCAATCCGATGCTCATGAGAAAATATCGAATAATAGATTTAAAGGATAAAGAAATACGGAAAAAATGTGTTAATAAGTGAATAAAAGAAGATGAATAGTGAATGGATACATGAATGAATGAATTATAAGCAATATAAATAAATAAACTACAGCCTAAATTCCTTTTTATTGCCATAATAACTCTCAGTTTCAGCCGGGGAGACAACCACTTATAGGAATTTAAATCACCGATAGACAAAGTAAAATATAATTCCAAGTGCTTTGGTTTTTAGTTGCAAAGGCCTCAAGGCCTCTTAAAGTTAAAACAATGGGATTCTACCCCGTAGAGTGGTGTATCAGAACAAGACAGTCTAACGCCTTTTCAGAGAGAGAAAACATATAAATACTTACGTATGTGCATATGTCCATACATACATAAATATGATGTTGATTTATTCAAATATACCGAGGGGAATCATATCAATATTGGTGAACGAGCCGGTTATGTATTCCAATACTCTCTTTTGGACTTCACTCGCATCAAAGAGAGATAGAATCTTTAAAGTCTGGATATATAGGAAATATCGCAATGGTCTCTTCTTTCACCACACCTTACCACCACTCACCGGACCTCTTGTTTCTGGAGGAGGTGGCGTCGTACTCAATCAAAATTAAAGATACGAGGCACCTCGGTGAACAGCGCATCATAAATGAATGCGCTCAAATTGACGGAAATTTGGATTAAATGCATCGGGTTCATCTTTGCATCACAAATGGTGAAAATCACATTGAAAATGCTATTTATTAATATTTCATTTAAATAAAATCTAGTTCAAATTAATAAAATTTAGTTCATTTTTTTTTATTGAAAATATGCATTTTTGTGTGTTCGGACTTTATGAATACCCTGTTGTTTGTACGGATTTAATCCCATTATATGAATTTGTTCGTAATTTTAATGTGTCCATTACAGATGACCAATTAATATAAACTTTCCTTCAAAGAATCCATTATGTAAATTTAATGACGCTCTTTTTTCTAAATTAAAGGATTTGAATGTCGTGTAAATTTATGCACATAAATATACCTCAGATATCGGATGAGCTTGGATTTATCATTGGATTGAATAGAATTTAAAATTGATCTTTCTTTAGTGACAAAGGTTTGAATATTTTAACTGTGATGAAGAAAGAACGAATTTATTCGGATTTTAAGGTTGGAGTTACTTTGTTTTATAATTTTAAAGGACTCTTAGGATGGTTTTATAACTAGCATTTGGTGAAGAGCCTTTATTTGTTATAAATTAATGAAACACTCGAGAACGGGGTGCCACAGCACATAGCACTCCAGTATTGTAAAGTGCCAAAGCCTCTGAAGAAAGGTAGGTATGAGGGGGGGTAGTGGCATTGACGCGTGCCTATCTTCAAACCCGGTGGACCCTGAAATGGGGTTGATGGTGTGTTGGAGTTAATGCTCCGTGAGAAACCAGTGCTTTCTCTTTTGCACATTTTTTAAATCTCCTACTATCTTTTCCACGCCTGGATAGACCCAACAAAGGGTAAAAGGGCTTTAAACTTTCTTAAATAAATAAATAAACTTGTTGGAAAAATAGTTTAGTTTGAAGATGGAAGCGCTAGAAAATAGTAATCTCGCTCTGATGTGGCCATTGCTTATGACGTATAAAACCTCACTAAGTGACACGGAGGGTAGAAAGAACCCTCAGCTCTCTTTCTAGATCAATTTGGGTCATTTTTATTTTTTAAGAAACCGCGTTTCTGGCTAAAAATTGAGGACATTTTAATTTCTGACAAAGCTCAATGGCAAACCTTAAGGAAAAAATTCATATCGAGGAAAAAGAGAGTAAAGAATAGACATAGAAACAGAAATCATTGAAAAATTAGGCGTAAAAAATAAAAACATATTTAGAACACCAATTCCTCCATCCAAAATCCCAAACCTTTAACTCGAAAGAAAATTCGCGCCTTCAAATACTAAAGAGACTTAAATATACGAGGGGCGGTCAATAAGTTTTGCGAATCGGTAGAGCAAAACAGAGGAAGGGGGATGGTTGTTTGTGAGGGTGTTAGGACAAGTTATGACAAGTCAGGACCTGCAGCCGCACACTCCTGCCTCGTCTATTTAAGAAGCAGTAGCTGATCGCAGATCGTCAGTCACAAATTTTTCAACAATGGAGAAGGTTGAGCACCACGCAGTGATCCAATTTTTGACCAAGGAAGGCAAGAATGCAAAAGAGATCCATGGTTGCAGTGTACACCGATACCGCCCCTTCCTATACAACCATTGCTCGCTGGAATAGGGAGTTCCGCCATGGTCGTGAGTCCCTTGAAGATGACCCCCGTCCAGGACGCCCGTCAGACGTGACCAACGAGAACAATGTGGCCCGTGTGGAGAGGATCATCCTCGAAAATCGACGGGTGAAGGTCGAAGAAATCGAGCGAGAACTTGGAATATCACATAGAAGTGTTATCAACATCATCCACGACAATTTGGCCATGACCAAGGTCTCTGCCCGTTGGGTCCCTAGAAACCTGACGCCCCATGATCGACTTCAACGTCGTCAAAGTCCACAAGGACAGGAGTTGCACAAGCTGCCCTGAACGAGTGCAGATTCAAGTCGCTCAACCATCCCCCCTACGGTCCAGATCTGGCCCCTAGCGACTACTTTTTATTCCGCCAGCTCAATGCTGCACTGCGTGGACGCCGGTTTGGGGACGATGAAGATGTCCAGCTCGCCGTCCAGGAGTGGATTGAACAGCAGTCGGGAGATTTATGGTTGTCGGGAATTCGAAGCCTCAGTGACAAGTGACGCAAGTGCATTGAAGTCGAGGGTACTTATATTGAAAAATAATAAAACACTTTTCCTCATATCTCGTTTCCTTATATCCGAATTGCAAAACTTAATGACCGCCCCTCGTATGTATGAATTAAGTCCTCGATCGCTGGCTGGTGTCAAAACAGAATACTACTCGAGCACCAGTCCCACACCGAAGATCGGCCATGGTGCCTTCTTGCTCACCACCCATTGTCATTTTTATCTTTATGTAGATATTATCCTGTCGAGGTATCTCGTCCACGATGCGCACCTTATCAAGAACACAAGTTATAGTCGTGCTTGGCACCAGGGATAAACAACAGCGCATAAATATGCGTGTCACCTTCATAAAAGATGTTAATATTTGATTTGTGCCCCCCCCCCCCCTCCCTTTCCACCTCATCCGGACTTGGAAAGAAGCATAGGTAGGGACCTTCCCGACCGATCTTTTCCTTGTTCTCCCTCCTCAACTTTCCAACGGCTCAAGTGAGTTGATGCAAACAGAATATAGTGGGAAGCGAGGAAGATTAGGAAAGGAAGAGAAGAGGATAAAAGGGTCTGCCCAAAGAGCGGTCGAGAGGTTTAGACATCACACCCCCGTAAGGATTGATCTACTGTCTAATCTTTTTGTAAATAGTTCCTTTTATTCCCCCTTCTCTCTTCTAGTTTACATAACTTCCTTGGTCATCTGTTTTGGCAGGTAGGTAACTAGATTTGCCAGGAAGAGTGGCTAATCTATTCTGTCCTATTTTTCTCGCCACATCTCTCTATTTCATCATTAAAGTCGCATCCTTGACACTTCGGGTCTCGAAAAGTGTATTTAGTATATTTCTTTTTTTCATCTTGGGTTGATCCTTCCCTGATTCCCTGAAATTTCACACTCGGATCCGAGAAAGAGGCCCGAGTTCATCATGTATAAAGAATCTTTTCTCATTTTCTGACTTTCATAACGTTATCTGCTCCTTTGTTTTGAGGGTGTCTTTCTTTCTCTTTCCTGTTTACATCTTTGTTTTATACCTGCGTCGAAGCGCCAGGTCTAGGCGTCGCTTTTTTTCAAAAGTAGTAAAGTTCAATTTTACCCATGTAGAGCCATGAAATACTCCCATATGACCATGGGACATATGGTTATTCACCCTGGAGATTTCAAATATGCCATCGGATTTTGCGCTGGGTGGCGCCATCTAGTGGCAGAAGCCTCATTTAGCCATTCAAAGGCTCTTGTAAGTGATTTGAACCATGATAACCATCAATGCAATAACCATTTATCATCCTATCACGAACGCCGCAGGTCATTGAAGGGACTTTCCCTCTTGTTCTACATATATAGAGGCATGTCTTCTTAGCAGTAGGAATAAAACCAGGAAAATAATTATGGCATTTGTCATTCTCTCCTATTTCTGTATTGCCACACAGTTCTCTTAAATTTTCCTGTATTTTTGTTCAGAATTTGCTGGGTTTCTGTTTAAGCACTTGGTTTAGAGGGCTGATCCTCGGTCCCTCGTTAAGCGATCTGATTGTCCATAGTTCTCTCCTTCTTGTGTTGGTGATCCAGTATATAGTTTAATACTGGATCCTTTGTAACCTTTATCTGATGGGTTTTTGATAAGGATTGAATTGGAATTGGTGGCCAAGTGAGAACGGATTGTATCAACGAATGATGTACATTCTTCTTAGTTTTAGTATTTTGCTTTTTCAGTATAATGAGTATGCCTATTTATTCCTTGTGTTTTCTCCTTTTTTTTTCTCCTCTGTGAACCATATCTAAAAGTACCGATTTTCAGTCCAAGTACAGTAGTACTCTTCGTGGCATATCTGTATACAATACCATTGACTCATTTTGTTTTCTCTCTCGAAATACTATGATTTTATATTTCTGAATGTTAGTCTTGATCTCCTATGATTTTTCATAGTTAGCTATTTATATTTTCAATTTCTATATATTGTTTACCTATATTTTTCGTTGATATCTCTTATTTTCTTTTTTTTATCTGTCGTCCATTCGAGGTGAATTAATGTTTTTTATTGTATATAGGGGACGTTTTCCTTGTCTGCCTCTATCAATTTTTTAGTTATTTTTTTCCAGTTCATTGGCTAGATCTTCTTTGGTGCACCTCTCTAATGGGGTAAGGGAGTATTCTCTTAAGTTGTTCTTTATAGTTTTTCCAGTTTGCTGTTGCGTTACTCTTCCTGTATCGGAATCTGATTGATAAGCAGTATTATTCCGATATGGTCGCTACACCAGATGGCTACTTGTTCCATGTGCATGTTGAATGGCTGCTGTATACTATGTCTACAGTGGCGTACAGTCAATGGAAGCAAGGGAAACAATGCTTCCCCTATTTGAGAAGAAAAGAAAAAGAAATTACTCTCCAACAATTAATATGACAGCAGTCAATTTTATTCTCACATTTATGCTTGCCTATATTCGTATACGCCATACGGTACCGTTTACTTTCAATCGAATTGGCGTTAGACCCTGAGGAGCCCGACTGCAATTGAAGAAATGCATCCTTTTCCTCGAGATTTCTACTATTTTTTTCTCTTAATTTCAATAATAGTTCTGCTTTTTGGTGCTTTGGAATGAATAGTTTAAAAGATGTTTTGCTTTTCTTAGCAATAATATAGTCATTAGAGTTTTATGATTTTTATCTAGATATTTCCACGCCGTGTTAGAATAAAAAATAATAACCTATTTGTATACGGAAAAGGAAGCAAACTTAGCTTTTCAGTCAGCAACCCGGCAGAGTTGTCAGAATCTAGGAAAAAGCAACAAAATGTCTAAGACACAATGACGTAACTATTATTATGCTCTGAAGCTTAAACAATTTTTAGGTTATATTTAAATACTGGTTCTGAGCAGAAAAAAAACAGCTACATAGCATAAACTCTGTATGGTTACGCTCTTCTGTCTTAAGCATTTCGTTAATTTTTTGTGGATTCTGGCAGCACTACCGGAGTCACCCCTCGTATCTTTGAGATCAGTAGCTGCGAGGCAGTGTGATTGCATTGTTTACAAAATAAGTGTGGCGTATTGTTTATTTATTTTTTTAAATGAAACCTCCCCCTTTTAAACAAAATGGATGCAAATGAAGTTGGGAGAAAATGCGATCGCATTATTGAAAAATTATTAAAAAGGAAGTTAAGTGCGATGACTTATAATGAAAGAAAAACTATTATTAAAACAGGTAGGCCTACGGCAACATTAGATCTGTTGCCCTCAAAAAACTACTTAAAGAAATAAAAACAGAGGGTTTCTACAAAGAAGTCATCGATTTATTTAATGAACAAGATAGAAGAATAGAATTAACATTTAAATAAATTGAGTAGCTTTCAATTTTATAGTTAATTTTAATGAACAACATATTTACTTTAATTAACATTTATTTTTGTAAAACTTGAATTGCTTCCTCATCTTCAAAAGTCACCTCACGCCACTGCATGTCTGGTATTGTTGATGTGTTTGCTTTATGTATGCGTGTATGTGGGGAAGGTTAGTCTCGCTCTTTTGATTGTTTATAGATTGTGACAAATTCCTTTTTTGTCGTTGTATCCGGACCTCGTGCATCGAGCGTTCAGGTTTTCCAAAAGCTTAGTGGGATTTCTTTCGTTAAATACTTCAATTATGTGTAATGTAAATAGTTCTGGTAGGGAAAGAGGATACCCCGCTGCTATTGTTAACGGTATGATTTGCATTTTCAGTGTAATTGCAATCTACGTTTCATCTCTCTCTTTCCATTCTATGTATTGTATTCTTTTTTTTAAATTTCTATTGCTACTCTGTCGAATGCTTACCCTGTTGTGTTTTGGGTTATATAGTTATTAAATACTTTCTTTTTATCAGTTTCTATATTTGCTTCGTGTTTTCCGATCGTGATAATGTTCGGATTCAGTTGTCAGGAAATTTCCATACATTAATTTCTTGTTTTTCCATTTAGTTTCTTTCTGTCCTTCCTGGGTGATGTTATCTTATTTGGTTCATTCTTTTCTAATTTAACGTACCCCGAATTTGCTTCTTTCTTTATTATATGAACATTTCCACTTTACCATAGAATTGAAGTCTCCTCATTTTAGACTTTTAACGTCGTCTGATTATATTCTAATTTTATTTTACACTAGAAGTTTTTCGATGGTTGCTTCTTTATGGTGGGAAACATATATTCATTATCATGTTCATTTATTAATGTTATTTAAGATACCTTTGATTTTTTGTCTCTGGTAACGCTTTGGCTTCACAACTGTTGATCTTCACTCTGCACTCCCTCGCTTCATACACGCAATTTGTGTTCTCTTTATTTCTTGAGGATGTGGTGTCGCTCTCCTGTTTTAGATTTTGTTACTACCTTTTTGGTTTTAGTTTTGGTTTAGTTTTTCTTTTTGTATTCACCACCGGTCTCTATTTCTGTCTCGTTTTCTTGTTTCACTACTTTACTTTTCTGTTTCCACAATCCTTTGCTTTTCCGTGTGTTCTTTGAGGTGGAGCGATTTTGGTTTTAAGTCAAGTGTCCATCGATGTCTTTAACTTTAAGTGTATTTGCTGAGTGTTGGTTGTCTGGGAACCACATTCTTTTACGGCCGTTTTTCTCAAGCATAAGATTGTGTTGTGGCGAATGTTCCGGGTTGGGTTAGATTCTGGATGTGTATACATGATGCACCTTAATATAGCCAGTCTCGTGCCTGTGTTAACATGAAGTGCTACTTTGGCTTCCTGGGTTAATCTTGTTATTTTATTGCTGGCTTGGGACACTTGGGTAGGTCTCATTTATTTCTCGTTTCTTAGCTCTAATTATTTATTCCCCAAATATCTTTTATCTTTGGACAATTTACTGGCCTACTCCTATGTGGGTCTTGGCAGTTGACGAATCTTTTGCTTTCCTTAGTGCATTCCCGCCAAACATGGCCTCCTTCTTTACATTCTGAGCATATCTTAATGTTCTTTATTGGCAAGTTTCCGTAGTATCTTCTAACACATAGCATTGAAAACGTTTGAACATTTGTGAATATTTCTTTAGGTTATCTGGCGGAATCCTCATTTGGAATGGCAGTAGTCTATTGTTTTTTATTCTATTGAATATTTATGAGCTTTCACAATCGACTTTAAACACGTGTGTGTCGTTCCCAAATTTAATTGTCTGAAATCTTGAGTTTAGTCTTATGAATCTCCTGTTCAGTTTTATCTACTTTTTGTTCTGGAATTCAGGCACAAGTTGATATCCTGTTGGTAATTACTATAGGTGGCAGCTTCGATGCCATTCTTTTATATAAAATCGTGATTTCTTGGATGGAGAAAAGCATATCCACATTTTATTCTCTGAGACATATGGCTATGTATCCATTTGTTAACTATTAGTTCCGTCACTTCAATTTTAGTTCTGCGTATAGAGTACTTATTATACTCCTCTATCTGGTTTAGTTTTCCTCAGTAAATTTCTTATGATTCTTTTACATTCTTCGTTCATCTTGACTTCCATTGCGCGGTAGCCCTCCTCTTTTAGCCTAGAAAGGAAAATAGATCTAGGTAAGCTCTTTATCTGTCTTATTAAAAGACTTCCTAAAGATTCCGGCTCGTAGCCGTTACGGCCTCCCTTCTTTGAGCCTTCTAACGGACTGCCTTCCAGGGTTCGCTATACCGTTATTCCAATAAGCTATGGGCGCAATGAGGACCTCACTATGTTTTAGGAATTACGTGAAAAAATTAAATAAGTTTATGGTGTTAAAGGAAGAATAGTTCGTAATCGAGCTATGGAAGGAATCTCCAATCAGACTAGCGAGGCAAATATTTCTTGAGAGGAAAAGTGAAGACTTTTTGAAAAATTCAATGCCTTTGCAGTCTTTTATCGTATGATCTGCCCTTCTTACTGAGCTCTTCATCTATATAGTCTATAACAGTCAATATTTTTAGACTCACGAAATTTCAACAAGTTTTATTGAATATATCTATTAAATATCTCTATTTAAAAAAAAACACGCAAATGCAGTTTCATTACTTAATGTGGCAAAATCTCTAATTATCATGTTATGGCGAAAAATAGATTGAAAAAATCTAGTTAGTTTATTTTATTTTTTATTTTTGTAAAGTCTTCGCCTCAAAAGAATCGGTTACGTAGGGTTTTATATAGTTATTTTTGAATTTTTGTAAAACACTTTAAATATTTCTTTTTTAATTAAGATGCTATGATTGTGTACATATGGTGCGAGCGGGTTACGTAAAACGCTATAAACAAATAGATGACTAAAGAGATTTGGCAATCGCGCCTTTGAATTCGAAAATAAGGATAGGCTTTTTCGAATTAGGAATATTTACGAGTTTTTTTTTAACTTGCTGAGGGTGTGGGGGTGCAACCACCAACAATTAAGTGTGGGATATGGGGGTCTTCGTTCCCCATTTCTAAATTAAGTTAAAAATGATATATAATACAATATGATGCGATTGGAATAGCCTAGCCCCATCCCCGCAAAAAACCACTTGTTTTTTAATTTCTCCAAGAAAAAAAACATTGTCTACATTAAAAAACAATTGTTTAAATATATATATATATATATATATATATATATATATATAAAAATTATTACAAAATTCGAGGGCGAGCATAAACGGAAAAATATCCTAACCTTTTAACTTAATAACACTCCTCAAACGATTAGAATAGTTTTTGTATAGGTTCCAACAAACTTAAGATGGGTTTTGTTGCACTCGTCTTTGCAAAACTTCTTCATTTCATCGATTAGAAATCAGTCATATATCGAAAGATTAAATAGATGAAAACTACGAACTCTTGAAACTAGGCGATTGCGAGGCGAACTTATCGAAGTATTCAAAATTCTAAAGAAATTTAAAATGGTAAATTAATAACAAAAATTTAAGTACGACCATGGAATCACACGTAACAACGGTTTTAAACTAAAAGGACGGAGGAGGTTTCAAACGAACATAGCTAAAAAAGGTTCACCTTTAAAATCATGGATAAATGGAACGCTTTCTCCGCGGAGGTAATAAATGGTAGTAGTGTGAATAGTTTTAATTAAAAACAAAAATGACAGTTATTTTATGAATTATGATATTGTTTAAATACGGAGCCCTGTTGTGGATTGAATGTCTCGTGAGTGAGCATCGTGGCGACAATATCAAAAAGAGGACTACTAGCATACTAATATAGAATGGGACTGGCCTATGAGTGGAATAAACATTCCTTGCTAGCTTCCTGTAACTATGTTTTTGTGAGTGCTTTGCGTGGACGCGCACCTTCAGTTCAGGCCATAAATTTTCTATCGGGTTTAGCTGTGACCACTGAGATAGCTATTCAAAAACGTTTATTTTTAGCTTCCTTCAACTAGGAAGAAACCAATTACGATGTGTTTAGGGTCATTACCGTAGTGAAAGACCAAGCTTCTTCATAGGTCGGGTCTTAGGAGCATATCTCTTCAAAAAGATTCAAGAATATTTGTGTCGTAGAATTGCTCATAGTCCGGTCCAATAATTATTCTAGACCTTGATCTGGACACACCGCTTTTGTTTAAGTCGATGGTATTGAGACCCTATGACTCAATCTACGATCATTATATATATATATATATATATATATATATATATATATATATATATATATATATATATATATATGCTTTAATTCCTACTGAACGTGCGAAGGCTGGTTAGAGGCGGGTTGTGCCACGGCCAGGATTCTCACTATAAAAGTCCCACTTGTTACTGGGGGGAGGTTTGTGATTGTTAAATTCTAAGAGTGCAAAATACAGGTTGAATAAATTAGCCGAAGGGATACTTAATTGAAGTCTTGCCAATGGTACGTCAAAAAGGAGGAGTCACCAAATAAACACACGTACAAAAATAAACTTTACCTTGCAACAAAATAATAATGAGTAGCAATAGTCTAACGGGCATTTAGGTAAATAAGGAATAAATATTAAGCACGGATTAGTCTGGGTTGACAGCAATTATAAATAATAATATCAGGGAATGACTCACTTCCATCTCCTTAAGAAAGGGGAGGATAACACTGACGTTAAGCGCCTAGATTTATAATGACTCAATGGGAGTATCAATCACTGTTAATTAAATAGGTAATTTAAGAATAGAGGGACACTGGGTTTACAGATTACCATTAATTGTGATGGATTGGAGAGACGACTACTCAGGTTCAGACGAGGTGGTTCGGGTGGCGTTAACACGAGTTCTCGGGGAGAGGGGGGATAAAACGACGGGTTCGGGGCTGTTGACTGCAGTTCCGGTTAGCTCACTCCTAACTGGATGTGACACTAACAAATAGTTACTTCCAGTAACTATTTGGATGTTCCTTTTTCTTTCTCAAGTTACGTTGAGCAACAGAGCGTATTATTCTAGTCACAGACTCTGCGGGACGAGATTTGCATCAGGAACTCTTTGAGACAGCGACCAGGTTGACTCAACGGACGCGCGTTGGCAGTCGATACGTTACGGCAACGACACTCGCTCAACGTGAGGATTACGCGAGTAGGTCCGAAACACTTCTGCTGAGATGAACGGCGTTGCCATTTATACCGCGGACTGTGTGAAATCGAGAGAGAGATTCCCTATACGACAATTCGCTTATCGCGGCGCCTTCTGGACAGTCTCCTTTGTATCATAAAGAAGGCAAATAGAATTTAGGCTTCTCTGTGAGATAGGCCTTCTTCCGTCAGACTTCCTGTCGCCTGTTGGGGGGGGGGCGGATAACGACTTAGGTCAGGGGTCAAGGCGGAGGAGAGCGGTAGAATGTCGGGGAGGGGGGAGGAGGAGACGAAGGTCAACTCAGACGACAAATCTCTTTTGTTCCCACGATCCCCTGACGGCCTGTGAATGTGTACGTTCCATACCCTCACACGCCTACCTATTTCGAGGAACATTATTCCGCCATGAAATAAGGAAGAATGTAAAGGTTTACTTTCCTGAGGTCATTTGTAATTATCTTCCTCGACTCGAACAATTGAGTCGGTAATTTTATCAGAACCGTTAGGACTTTATCTTAGTATGTAATGGCTACAAAATACTACTGCTACATCAGTTTCTCCAATTTACATATTTTAAAATAATACAAATCCAAAAAAAACACATACGGAGTACAGGCAAAAAATAATTATTTATACAAAGAGATACACACACAAAAAAATTAATTGACTATTAATTGCTATCTGAAATCGGTTTTCTCGAAAGTTATCTGCGAGTACATTGGCAGACCCTTTTAGATACCTGATTTTATAACGGTACTCAGCTAGCAATAATGACCAACGCATTAGCCTGCCGTTTCGGTTTTTAAAAGTTTTTAAGTAGGCTAACGCTCTATGATCAGTCTCTATGGAGAATGGACGACCTACCAGATACATCCTAAATTTTGTAATCCCCAAAACAATCGCTAGAGCTTCCAGTTCTACCGTAGCGTACACCCCTTCACGAGTCGTCAGTCGGCGACTCGCATAGCTTGTAGAAGCGGGTTCTTGGTCCTCGTTGTATTGGAGTAATACGCAGCCAATACCCAGTTGGGAGGCATCTGTCCGTATGCCAAATTTTTTCTGAGGACTCGGCAGTTTTAAGATCGGGGCGGAGACTAGCTTCTCTTTGAGCTCTTCAAAGCACGCTTCGGCGTCGGGGTTCCACTTGAGGGGGTCCAGGAGTTTCCTTTTAGCAGATCGTTTAGGGTAGCTGCTACAGAAGCGAATTGGGGTACGAAGCGGCGGTAAAACGAAGCAGCACCGAGGAAAGACCGTAATTGCTTCTTGGTGCGCGGTAGGGGTATTTTTACAATAGCCTTTACCTTCTCTTTCTGTGGGGCAGGTTGCTTTTGCCTATTTTAAATCCAAGGTATTGTATGGATTTATAAGAAAAATGGCATTTTGAGGGTTTAACCGTTAAGCCATGATGCTTTAAGCGTTCTAAAAGCGGGCGGAGGAACAAGATATGGTCGTTCTATGAATGTGTAGCCACATACACGTCGGTGAGGTCGGAGTTTATATCCAACTCGGGGAAAGGTTCTTGGGGAAGTGGGGCAGCTTGAACGGGAGGACGGGGAGGAGGCAATCTTCGCTTGACTCCACGCAAATCGAATTAACAATATTTAGGGGGTTGTTTGGGTGGACGACGTCAATTACCCTTTCTTCGTCGAAGGCGACTATATTGTTTATACAGGCCCGTTTATGATACATTTTAGCATGTTTATGTGATATAACTTATCACCTGCGGGTGTCTGTATTACGTAATCGACCGATCCGTGGGTTTTCTGAACGGGGTAGGGGCCTTTCCATTGGGAGAGAAGTTTATGGGAGCTGTGGGGAGTAAAAGCAGAACTTCATCTCCGTGCTTCAGTTTTCTGTGCTTGGCCTTTAGATCAAAGTATGTCCGATACTTTTCCATATTAATTTCCGAATTTTTGACTGCTATGTCGGAACACCTTTTTAATCTTTCCCTTAGTTCGAGGACGAAGGAATAAGTGATCCTTAATTCTGGACACATACAGGAATTTGACCATAACTCCTTCAAAATATTGAGGGACCCCCGCACGTTTCTTCCGTACAGAAGCTCAAACGGGGGAAATCCGATGGTCCTATGGGGAATTTCGCGGCATGCGAATAACGCAACTGGCAAATATCGGTGCCATTCTTGAGGTTGTTCCATGCAAAGCTTCTTGAGGACGCTTTTCAAGGTCGCATTGAACTTTTCGCACATGCCGTTCGCGCTCGGATGGAAGGGCGTGGTAAAAATAGGTTTGATTTGGAGCAGGGTGTTCACGTGTTCCATGAGCTCAGAGGTAAACTGGCGGCCTCTATCTGACAAGATTTCTTTGGGCAATCCTACTCTAGAGAAAATGGAAATGAGGGCTTCAGAGCAAGAGATACTATCGATCCTTTTTAGAGCGACAGCGTCTGGGAATCGGGTAGCGTAGTCTATCAATGTTAGTACATGCGTATGACCTTCGGCGGAAGGGGGGTGAATTGGTCCGATGAGGTCGATGGCGACTCTCGAGAAGGGCTCTGAAATGACTGGGGTTCTTTGCAGGGGAGCTGGGACTATTTGACCTTTTGCAGTGGTTTTATGGCACAAATCGCACGTTTTGCAGAATTCTGCAATATCTTTGGCTGCACCGGGCCAAAAAAAGTATTTAAATACTCGCTGAGAAGTCGTGTTATGACCGAAATGACCGGCCATGGGACTTTCATGTGCTACTCGCAGGATTTGGCCTACATGTGTGCGCGGAATACACATGACCTTGGAAGGTGGGTCAGACTCATCCCGCGAGGTGCGAAACAAAAGGGAGTCGTTAATGACGTACCTTATGGGACGGTTCCCCCGAACGATCATCTTTTCCTTCTTTCGGGCCTTTTCCCAAAGGGGTTGAAGTAAAGGGCAGCTCTGCTGAGCTCTGAGGAATTGTGCATTACTCGTTGGGACCTCTAAAGGGGCTTCTGGGGTGAGGAGGTGCGTTGGGGGAGAGGCCTCGCGGCTAGCTTGCGCTCGAGTGACGACAGCTTGAGTCACTTCACTCGGGGAGAGTAGTGCGCTCTGGCCAATGAGTACCGAGCAAAATTTGATGGGGGCTGCCACTACGTCGGCCCAACCAGTGAAATATTTACACTTTACATGGCAGCGGATTACCGGGAATCTATTTTCTCGACCCAAGAAGTCGTGTACAATTGCGTACTTCTTATGTTGGGGGTCGACAGGGGGAAGCAATTTGTCTGACACGACAATGCATGTGCACCCTGTGTCTCTCACGAGGGTGGACACTTTACATCCATTGATCGAGCCGGTTTCGAAATTTAGTCCTCCGGGGAAACTCTTGTTGAACAGGAAGTTCACTTGAAATTCCTATGGGGATAGAGACGAGGGGGATGACGTAAGAGCGGCGGCTGTTCCAGGGGAAGGGTAGCGGTTACGTGGTGGACTTGCTGGCTCTGGGTGGGACGTAGGCTGGATTTCTGTACACATTGGGACTTATAATGGCCGGGGGAACCGCAGGAGTAGCATATAACCTGCTTATTCGGGTGCTGGTTATTGTAGGGGGTATTGAAGACTAGGGGTTTTCTGTCTTCGCGGGCTACAAAAGGCTTATTCTTTGGCCTGAACGGGGCTGTGGTCCTTATCAATGGAGGTGGTTTCCTTTGTTGGGACTTCCATTGACTGAATTTATTCTTCGGGGACGGGGGACTATTCTTCCGGGTATCCTGTGGGTATAGGCGATGATTTGTCGCATGGAGATCAGCATCCTCGAGGCATTCTTGAAAGGTAGACGCTCGGCGGTCTTGCGCGAATGCTCGGATCTCCTGGGGGAGGGTGGACAATAGCTGGTCTTTTAACATAAAGTCGATCAGGGCCTCAACTCCGATTCGACTTTGTAGGATTCTAGCCAGAACTGGAGGTTTCGCTTCAAGATATATCCAAAATGTCGGTAAGTTTGACCGGGCTGGATTTTAGCCGATCTAAACTTAGCGCGGTAGAACTGAGGGTTCAAGTTGAAGGCGGATAGCAATTCGGCCTTCAAGGTGCTGTAGTCTATTGTGGCTTCATGTAGTAATGAAATGAAAATTTCCCTTAAGCGCGGACTAAGCAATGGGAACAATCTACTGACTCCTTCGGATTCTATGGCCCATCCGTTTACCTCGAAGATCTTTTAAAATTGTGTTAAGTATGAGCACAAATCTTCTTCGTCTTTATATTGGGGAAGTTTCATAGCGGGGGCCTGGAGTTGATAATCACGGTATCCAACAGAACTGACTTCAACTTAGTCTCTGCTTAATTCTCGTTCATGTCGTCGAATCCTTTCTCTTTCTTAAAATTCTAACTCTTCTTTTCTTTTCCTTTCTTCCAATTCTAACCCTTCTTTTCTTACTTCCATTTCACCTTCTTTTTCCTCTCGCTGTTCGCTTTGGACAAATTCCTTTAGTTCCTGTCCTGTGAGACCGAGAGCTTGTCCTTGCTTGACGAAAACTTCGAACGATTGTGAAGCCATTGCTGCTCTTGCTCACGAAAGAACTTAGCACCTTGTAAGAGAATTAGAAGCTACGATTGATCCTAACCAATACAATCGAATAACTAACCCCCCAAATAAAGAATATTTTCCTAGCTTTGTTTTTGCTATCTGGAAAGGATTAGTAATGATTATTATTTATATTCCTTCGGGGAATAGACTCTAATTATTAAAGTTACGTTAGTTTATTTGGGCTTCCTTCTGCGTTGGCAAGTTTTAGGCTATATGAGTTCGCTTTCTCAAAAATTTGAGCCCTTAAAGCTGATACCACTTTTATAATGTCGTAGAATTGCTCATAGTCTGGTCCAATAATTATTCTAGTCCTTGATCTGGACACACCGCTTTTGTTTAAGTCAATGGTATTGAGACCCTATGACTCAATCTACGATCATTATATATATATATATATATATATATATATATATATATATATATATATATATATATATATATATATATGTGATAGAACGGGTTGAGGCCGCGTTAATTTCAAACGATATCACATGTTATTTAAAACCACGATGCTTCCCACGTGCATCTTCGCTTTGCAAGAGTATCAATTTAAGATAAATTATATAAAAGATTCCGATAACCAGGTCGCTGACGCACTCAGTAGGAATGCGTTACCGAATAGCGTATAGTAATTGTATTCATAGGATTAGTATCTCCATGTAGGTATATACCATCTTGTACGACTTAAATTAAGATTCTCTTGTAATATAATTAGTTAATGTATATGTCTGAATTTTGTAACGCTCAATGTCTATTTTTTTTGTATGTATATATTTGTACCCATTAAATTACGTATAAATTATTTTGTCCCATATGTACTAATTTTATATCATTTCATTGTTCCATGCTTTTTTTTTTTATTAAGTTTGTATTAAAGGTTATTTTCCCTTATAATCAAAAGATCAAAATAATCATATGTATTGAGGTAATACTAGTTAGGTGCAGGAAGGTACGGTTGGTACAAGAAAACGAGTTCCCCACAACGGAGCTCTATCGTTGTCCCTTCTCTCTTTTTTTCGAAGTGACAACTTCCCCTGGAATGGAGGGGTGTGATAGAACGGGTTGAGGCCGCGTTAATTTCAAACCCTATCACATGTTATTTAAAACCACGATGCTCCCCACGTGCATCTTCGCTTTGAAGCTTGGCGCCTTATCGCAGCCACCTGAGTCAATGTTTAAACAAGGAGGTTTATCTTCCCCCGTTCGCCCCCATACACCGACCTCGCCAGATTGAGTTAGGCTTATGGGCAGATAAGGCATTGTTCCCAGGCTCGGCTGTGCATTCCCTCGAAGCTCCCACTCCATTGTCCCCCACGCCAAGGGAGTGTCTCGACTATTTAGATGGAAACTTTACCACTAAGAGCAGATTGGAGATCCAGATTTTCGTCGCGAAACATCACCACGACCGTCTCTCTCACTTTGTGCGCCAAGGGACCTCGACCTCGAGATTCACCATCACTTGTCCAGAAGGAGGACAATATCCCTTGAGTGCCAAGGTTCGAGCCTTCGTGACGCCGAGTCCACAAGGCTTCCCCCTTGTTGTTCAGAAAGAGAACAACGTTAGAACAGCCATTGTTCGTTCGAGCCCGTTGACAAGAAACGGTTCTCACCCCCCTCCTGTTGTTTAGAAGAGAACAACGTAGAACAGCCATTGTTCGTTTGAGCCCCTTCGCCAAGAAACGGTTCTCACCCTTTTCCTGTTGTTCAGAAGAGAACAACGTAGAACAGCCATTGTTCGTTTGAGCCCGTTCGCCAAGAAACGGTTCTCACCCTTTGCCCTTGTTGTTCAGAAGAGAACAACATTAGAACAGCCATTGTTCTTGAGCCCGTACACAAGAGACGGTTCCCCCCCCCCTGTTGTTCAGAAGAGAACAACGTAGAACAGCCATTGTTCTTCAAGCCGTTCGTAGAGAAACGGTTCTCATCCCCAAGACGCCACGTCAGGATCATTTTATTCTCCCCCCCTTCGGCTGGAACTCACCAGCGGACCGAAAATTCCTTCACGTCAACTTCCTCTGCACCACTAGTATAAAATTACGTAAGCCGAACGTTACCCTTGAGTATTTAACCCTTTTGTCAATTCTATCCTGTGCTTTAAATGGTTTAGCGAACCATCCCATCTCTTTAACTTTATATTTGTTTAACCTTTTTAAATCTTTTAATCCTCGGATTAGCCCGAGCCCCCACGACCCTTTCCATTCTCTGTTTATGTCAATATTTTCCGTTTTGTGTATCGTTGATAGTTATTATTAATAAAACTCTATTTTATTAATGATAGCAATATTATTATGCTTGAGCTCAGTTCCACTTCTTAAGCATATCGAAGATACATAATATCGGCCCGCCAGACATCCACGCACTCTAAAGATAATTAAAGAAGTTCCCTCAACGAATAGTTATATATGGTATATCGTCGAGAGTCCATTCTACGACAATATATATGAAATGAAAAACTCACAAAGTATCACGTGAGGGTGGCAAATGAATGCAATATCCCGCAGGAAAAAATGAAAAGGTGTTTCCAAGTACTTTCGAACTTTATTAAGTTCCTTATCAAGGATAACTACAAGAAATCCCCAATGAGGAAGAGGGAAGGGGGAAGGTAAAGAAACACATTAAGGATTACAAGAAGCAGGTAGTAAGGTCAAACTAAGTCGAAGGAAAGGGTAACAGATTCAAAGAAATGGAGATAGCCTAGCGAGGGAGATTATAAGACACGATGAGCAAAAGGGAAAAAAGTACAAAGTACAAAACAGAGCAGTGACAATTAAAAAATAAAAATGAATAATAATAAAAAAAAATAGGGGCCACATAACTAAAGAATGTATATAATAAAAAACACTAGGAACGCAAGACAAAACTAATTTCTTTGAGTATTAATCTTTTAATTATAGCGTTTTTTCTTCTATGTTTCTACGGGCATTACGTGTTGTGAGCCCGGAATATATGGATTTGTAATTTTCCAATATCTTTGAAGTTGGCCACAAACTTTGTTACCCTTACTCGTTTCTTCAAAACTGTCTTTCTTCTGCTAAAAAGACATTTTATCAAACTGTCCCTACTCTCCCTTTTAATAGTAATAATAATTTAGATCTACCTTTTTCTCTTTGTTTTAGTGATCTTCCCCGTCTTTTGAATAACTTTAAGATTTCTGTTGCTTTTAAATATGAGACGACCATTAAGAATTTATTAGTACGTAATAATTGTAATAGTTTGGGAGGAGGGGGAGTTTATTCAGTTGAGTGTTCTGGTTGTCTAAGTAAATATTACGGACAAACAGGTAAACAACTTTCTGTTCGCATAAATCAACATAAATATAATGTCCGAAGAGGGGAAGATAACAGTGCTTTCTTTGTCCATATGTCAGATAAGAACCATTTAATTAACTGGAACTCGGTCAAATTTATTTATCGTTCCAATGACCATATAAAAAGGAACATCATTGAATGTGCTTTTATAAGCCAATGGGATAATTTTAACCTTTCCCCTGGTTTATATAAAATAGATGCTATAATTAAAAGATTAATACTCAAAGAAATTAGTTTTGTCTTGCGTTCCTAGTGTTTTTTTTATATACATTCTTTAGTTATGTGGCCCCTATTTTATTTTAATTTTTTTTTTATTATTCATTTTTATTTTTTAATTGTCACTGCTCTGTTTTGTACTTTGTACTTTTTTCCCCTTTTGCTCATCGTGTCTTATAATCTCCCTCGTTAGGCTATCTCCATTTCTTTGAATCTGTTACCCTTTCCTTCGACTTAGTTTGACCTTACTACCTGCTTCTTGTAATCCTTAATGTGTTTTTTTACCTTCCCCCTTCCCTCTTCCTCATTGGTGATTTCTTGTTTTTGAGGCGGTCTTTCATATTTTTCTTTCGTATATATACCTCTAATATAATACTATTTCTTGTAGTTATCCTTGATAATGAACTTAAAAACACCTTTTCATTTTTTCCTGCGGGATATTGCATTCATATATATATATATATATATATATATATATATATATATATATATATATATATATATATATATATATATATATATATATATATATATATATATATATGCTTTAATTCCTACTGAACGTGCGAAGGCTGGTTAGAGGCGGGTTGTGCCACGGCCAGGATTCTCACTATAAAAGTCCCACTTGTTACTGGGGGGAGGTTTGTGATTGTTAAATTCTAAGAGTGCATAATAAAGGTTGAATAAATTAGTCGAAGGGATTCTTAATTGAAGTCTTGCCAAGGGTACGTCAAAAAGGAGGAGCCACCAAATGAACACACGTACAAAAATAAACTTTACTTTGCAACAAAATAATAATTAGTAGCAATAGTTAAACGGGCATTTAGGTAAATAAGGATTAAATATTAAACACGGATTAGTCTGGGTTGACAGCAATTATAAATAATAATATCAGGGAGTGAATCACTTCCATCTTCTTAAAAAAAAAGGAGCATAACACTGACTTTAAGCGCCTAGATTTATAATGACCCAATGGGAGTATCAATCACTGTTAATTAAATAGGTAATTTAAGAATAGAGGGACACTGGGTTTACAGATTACCATTAATTGTGATGGATTGGAGAGACGATTACTCAGGTCCAGACGGGGTGGCTCGGGTGGCGTTAACACGAGTTCTCGGGGAGAGGGGGGATAAGACGACGGGTTCGGGGCTGCTGACTGCAGTTCCGGTTAGCTCACTCCTAACTGGATGTGGCACTAACAAATAGTTACTTCCAGTACATATTTAGATTTTCCTTTTTCTTTCTCAAGTTACGTTGAGCAACAGAGCGTATTATTTTAGTCACAAACTCTGCGGGGCGAGATTTGCCTCAGTCGGAACACTTCTGCTGAGATGAACGGCGTTGCCATTTATACCGCGGACTGTGTGAAATCGAGAGAGAGATTCCCTATACGACAATTCGCTTATCGCGGCGCCTTCTGGACAATCTCCTTGGTATCATAAAGAAGGTAAATATAATTTAGGCTTCTCTGTGAGATAGGCCTTCTTCCGTCAGACTTTCTTTTGCCTGTTGGAGGATGGGGGGGGGGGGGGTAACGACTTAGGTCAGGGAGAAGGCAGAGAAGAGCGGTAGAATGTCGGGGGAGGGGGGGAGAGAGGAGACGGAGGGCAACTCAGACGACAAATCTCTTCCGTTCCCACGATCGCCTGGTGGCATGTGAGTGTGTACGTTCCATACCCTCACATTCTGTTGTATTCTTTATTCATCGTTCTGTTGATCGATGGCGCGTAACAACTCCTGTTGCACAGAAAGTGACCCATAACATAAGAGATCCACCTCCCATGTTTTATTGTGGGAACAGTGTTTTTTTTTATATGGCCAGCCTCACCAAATTTATGCCAAAGATACCTGAAATCATTTGTGGTAATCTCAATCTTCATTTCATCTGACAATAACACATGGCTCCCAAAATTTAAATCTTTCTCTAAATGATCCTTGGCATGCTTCAGTTTGGCTTTCAAATTATTGTTTTTCAATAAGGGTCTTCCTCGCACAACGCTCATGCATTTCCACTTTATAAGCAACATATTTGGACCCCGTTCAAACTAAAAACTACGCCTTTCTCTCCTAACAGATCGTGCATCTCCCTTATAGCCACTATTAAGTTATTTTTAAGAGATCTATGGAACCTCAGAACCAGGTGGGTCTTTCTGAGGAAGACCCGAACGAGGAAGAATTGCACTTGCCCAGAATGATTAAAATTTTCTTAAAAATGAGTGCAATGTAGATTTAGGGAAATTTATTAGGTTAAGGAATAAGTTCTTGCGTTTTTTTAATGTTGTGTTGATTTAAGTTTTGTTGACGTGATTTGTGCACATATTAAGAAACAATAATAAATAATGAGAGCAAAATTTGCAAAAGGTAGGCTACGTCTCTTTTGCTTAGGCTACGTCTTGAAGTTGAGTAATAAGTCATTGCGATTTATTTAAAAGTTGTGTTAATTTAATTTTTGTTCTGTACCCTCAAAATGGAATGTTAAGTTGAAAGAAAGGCGCATTTTCGACACTTGTTGTTATTCATTTTCAATCGAGACGAGAACAATGCAAACGCAGCCAAAGCTCGTCGCGATATTTGTGCTGTGTACGGAGAAAATGCTTTATCAGAAAGGACAGCTCAATGGTGGTTTTCACGTTTTAAAAACGGTCATTCCAATCTTAATGACGAAGAACGTTCTGGTCGCCTCATTAAGTTGGATGAAGATCGATTGAACGACCTTCTTCATAAAAATTCTCATCAATCGACTAGATCACACGCCTACAATTGGCGTGTGATCAGAAAACTGTAGTGAATCACCTTCATTCGATGAGGAAAGTTCAAAAACTCGGTGCATGGGTTTCGCACGCTTTGAGCGAAAGCAACAAATTTCAACGCTCTAGGATTGCCGCAGGTTTGCTTGCTCGTCACAAGGCTACTCGTGGATATAAAGACAGATTTATTCACCAAGTCATCAATGGCGACGAAAAGTGGTGTGTTTATGTCAACATGAACCATCGAAAACAATGGCTTAGCCCCAATAAAAAAACACTTCCGCGATTAAAGAAAGGACTTCATCCACGAAAGACGATGCTAAATGTGTGTTGGGATTGTAAAGGCATCATTCTTTATGAGCTCCTTGCGAACAACGAGATTGTCAATGCAAAACTCTACGTTCAACAAATGTATCGACTCGCCGAAGCTATTCGTGAAAAGCGACCTCATCGACGTTATGGAGATCTTCTGCAACACGACAATGCTCGTCCTCACATTGCCAATATGACAAAAGAAGTCATCCAAACGCTTAATTGGGAAATCCTGCCACATCCTCCATATTCGCCAGACTTGGCTCCATCGGATTCACATCTGTTCCGATCGCTTTCCAACAATTTGCGCGGTGTTTCGTTCAATACTGATGTGGAATTAAGAACCTGATTAGACGAATTCTTCGAGTCAAAATCCAAAGATTTTTATTGCAGCGGAATCGAAAAACTAGTTGAACGTTGGGAAGAGGTCGTAAATAACAACGGAGAATACATTATTGATTAAATTGCATATTGTTATCAATTTAAAATTAAGTTTTTCTAAAATTGTTGATGGTAATGAATAAGTTTGATAAAACCACAAGAACTTATTCCTCAACCCAATAGTTCTTCAGGCATCCTTTGGCACATCTAAGATTTGAATTTCGTAATTAATCTTTATTTGATGTCGTAGACAATTAACTACTTTCCGCCATGATGGTTGCTAGTAGAATAAGACTGTGGAGTTTTCAACGCTGAAATGGTTTTTAGAACACTCTAACAAGGGATGAGGAACTTTTCCTGCATTGAAGGCTGCATTACTTTAGCTGTAGGCCGCATTGCTAAAATTTTAATTAGATATACTGTTTGTAAGAATAGAGCCTTCAGATTCACCCCGGACCCTCAGATATACACGTGGCATTAACCCTGAAACAAAGAGCGTGAGGAACAAGGTTAAACGAGACAGGAATCGGGTCAACGCGGCTTTATTGAGCACAGCTGTGTTTACTCGAGGAGACCTATTCCCCTCGCTTGAGGCGATTTGATCTCTCAACCCCCTACCCTCGAAGCGAGAAAGAACTCGGGAGAATATTTTACAGGCCTCCTTATCTCGAATTCCTCAGCTGGAAACCGGCTATTCCCCGAGTTCCATGTTTGTCTAAGGATGTAATAATTGTTAGAGTCCTTGACAAAATTAGCTTCACTGTGTACCGAAAACCAACCCATTCTAACTCGTATATCAATTTTTTTCATCATGGTATTAACATTAAGCGAGCCATTGCATCACGTATGTTTTTAAGAACACGTAGGATATGTGACCCTTGCTTTCTAGAAGACGATATTACATATTATATAACCTGCAGTTTCATTGAATTAAATTATCCCCTTCAATGAAAGTTTATCTAAAGTGGAATCTACTCATTACCGTCCCAAAGATAAAAACAAATTTAGTAATACGAAGTGTCTATCCCTTCCTTTTTCTCCCCTCCTCAAAGGAGTGACAAAGTTATTTCTCTAGCCCTAAAGACATTTAAATACCTTTTTCTATCCTTAAATCTTTCTTTTGAATAAAGCAGGTGTATATTTAATCCCGTGTGGCTGTACAAACCGTCCCTCATTCTACATAGGAGAGACCGGAAGAACCTTAACAAAACGAATTTATGAACATGAAGGTGATGTTAGACGAGGCAGAACCACATCCAGTATTTTTAATCATATTATCAATTTCAACCACCAAACTGAATATTCAAAGGCACAAATCATATATAATTGTAAAGATTTCCGTAAAATAAAAATAGTAGAATCTATATTAATAGGAGAAATTCCCAATTTTAATTTGTCAGATGTAGCCCCCATTCCCGTAACCTCATCGTAAACAGCTTAGTCAACGATCTTAGACTTACACCCCCTGATTAATGACCTTTTCACCTCGTTTTGTGTTTCTTTGTGTTTTTTTCTGATCTGACGCTATTTATAAACTTTCGTAACAATCGCATTCTCAGTATGTGACTGAAGAGGGTATGATAAACTACATACCGAAACTAGTCAGTAAATTAAACTCGCCATTGAGTTATTTACCTTTATATATATATATATATATATATATATATATATATATATATATATATATATATATATATATATGAAAGATAATGGTAAACCACAATATTTGAATCAAGATTTTATTTATAACTATCGAAAGTTATAAATAAAATCTTGATTCAAATATTGCGGTTTGCCATTATCTTTCACTGATATACATCACGTTAATGTGATATCGTTGCACATTTTTTCTACATAACTAATTATCATGACTAGGTATGTACCAGATTAAAAATTGAAAAAAAAATGATGAATTCTAAAAACTAACATTTTAATGACTTTGTGGCGAGTACTTTTTGTAGAAAATGCAATAAAATGATTTGATATGCAACGTTTGAATTCATTCAGGCCACACTTAATGGCCAAGAACGCTTCATGAAGCCTAAAGTGTACAGGTTCCCTACTTCTAGACTATTCCTGCTTATATAATTGTTACCAGGAATCTGCTCCTATCTGGCAAAAGAAGTCGGATATCTTCCAATGATCCCCCGAAGTGTAATGCCTCACGGATTTTCTAATTTGAATGTGGTTGTTATGAAATGATTCTTAAGATTTTCTCTCTACACCCTGAACTACGCTAATAATTTCAGGGGGAAAGTTAGGATTTCTCGGTTCTTTGTTAATCAATTTTGATAAAACTTTCCCAGCTGGTCTGCACAATATGGCAACACTAATGTTATTTTTTTACCATGCTGGGTTACGTCGTTAAATTTTTATTTGAGATTGGTTGTTTTGGGGATACACCACACTGATAGCATTTTTATTTTTTCAAGGGGCTATCTGGCGACTGCGCACTTGGGCATAAGTCGCCGCAAACAAACAGCCCAGTTCTAGGCTACTTTAAAATAAAAAAAATTAACAGAAACAACAATAAAAAGGGGATAACAATCAGGAAGCAAGCTTCTGCGTCGGGGAAAGGTCCCCCTCCCCCCGGCGCAGGAACCTGCGACCTACAATAACAACAAAAACAAACAACAATAACAAAAAAGTTAAATACAAGGGAGAAGGCCGGCCTCCCCCCAAAAGTCAACAAGTCCACCAGTCATGATGCATGAACTCGTCCCGAGTACAAGGGACAGGCGGTAGCGACCCCGCCCATCCCGGTACCGGGACAGGTATCGTGCGCGAAGATCACCCAGACTGGGACATTCGAAAAGAATGTGCCAAACAGTCTGGAGGACGACGCAGTCGTTGCAATAGGGCGCAGGCGAGCGCTCCACCAAATAGCGATGCGACACACGAGTGTGTCCGATACGGAGACGACAGAAAGCAACCTGAAGCCATCGCGGCATTGGGGGATATGTCCATTGGAACAGTCGCGGCGCAATGGCACGCAACTTTAAGTTCCCTTCGACCGTCTCCCATCTTCTTTGCCAAGCAGTCCGAAGAGCTGCCCGTATACCTGCCATGTAGTCGGTGTGAGGAAGAGCAAAACGCTGGTCCGGTCGCAGAGTCCTCGCGGACTCTTTGGCGCCCTCCTCGGCGTGCTCAGTCCCCCACTTCCTACATGTCCAGGAACCCAGCAGAAGATAATCTCGACATCTGCCCGGCTCGCCAAAACCGTGGCGTCACGGATATCAGGAACCAGGGGATGCGGAGATTCCAATGCCCCGAGAGCACTCAGGGCGTGGCGAAAAATAGCCAAATGTGGTATTCTCTAGGGTGGCGTCCTGGGCAGAACCAGGGGCGCCACCGGCCCGAGAGCTATATCTACCTCTGAAGGAGTTTCCTGGCCCTAAACCCAAAGGGCTTAGGGTATGACTGGCGTCTCTCGGCGGCATAGGCACCATCGAGATCAGCTGCGGATGCAGTGAGAGCTGTTGGCGACTGAGGGAGACGCCGGGCTCGCGCGTACAGGCAAGTGATGCACTGCACGCGGCGCAGAGCGAGTGACATCTCCCCAGCATCGACCAACAGGCTCTCAATGGGGAAAGTGCGGAAGGCACCGGTGGCAAGGCGAAGGCCGATGTGGTGGATCGAATCCACCTTCCGCAATAAACGCTCGGCTGTGGATGCATAAAACTCGCATCCGTAGTCGAGCTTCAAACGAACAAAGGATCGATAAAAAAGTAAGGCAGTAGCCCTATCAGCGCCCCAAGCGCTGAAAGTCACGGAACGAAGAATGTCCATGGCGCGGGTACAAGAGACCCTAAGGCTGCGAATATGAGCCTCCCAGGTGAAGCGTCGGTCGAATACAAGACCAAGGAAACGGTGCGACTCAACCACATCCAGGCGCACCCCATTAAAAAACAAATCTGGGTCGGGGTGAAGCCGTGGATGGCGGCAGAAGTGCACCAACTTAGTCTTGGCCAAAGAAAACCGAAGCCTGTGCGCTTCGGCATAGCGAGAGACGCGGTTCAATGCCTGTTGGAGTCGACGCTCCAGGGTTGGCATCTGGGCCGCACCAAAAGAGATCGAAAGGTCGTCCACGTAGAGCGTAGCGAGAACATCATCCGGCAGCACCGAGGTGATGCCGTTGATGCTCAGGGCAAAGAGTGTGACACTGAGGACACTTCCCTGCGGGACACCCTCTTCCTGCTCCTTTGGGCCGGAGAGGGCTCCCTCCACCCGTGCGCGGAATCGACGATCTCGCAAAAATTCAGATATAAACATTGGGAGGCGTCCCCTCGCCCCCATCGTGTGGAAAGTCTCCATGATACCGTATCGCCATGCGGTATCATAGGCCTTCTCCAGATTGAAAAAGACCGTGGCGTAGTGCTGTCTACGAAGGAAAGCCTCGCAGACGGCATTTTCCAGTCGGAGCAGAGCATCCAGGGTGGAGTGGAACTTGCAGAAGCCTCGCAGACGGCATTTTCCAGTCGGAGCAGAGCATCCGGCGTGGAGTGGAACTTGCAGAAGCCGCACTGTGCGGAAGACCGATGGCCTTCGTTGTCCAGGAAAAAGGCTAGTCTAAAATTTACCAATTTCTCCATCAACTTGCACACGCGGAAACTGGTCGGAGTAGAGTGATCTCTCTCCGGTTTGCGAAAGGCGAGCACAGTAGCGATTCGCCAGGAGTCTGGGAGAAGACCTTCCACCCAGATCCTCTTGAACAAATCTAACAGAAAGGCCATGCCTCGCTCACCCAGGTGTCGAAGCATGGCGTACGGGACATCGTCCGGACCATGGGCGGTGTCCGCGCACAAAGCGAGAGCGGAAAGCAACTCACTCACAGTAAACTTGTCGTTGAAGGGTTCTCCGCCTCTGGAGGTAAAGTCCAGCCGGCGGCCTTCCGTGACATCACGACGTGCATTGAATGCTGGCGGAGCAGCATCATGGCTAGAAAATGCGGAAAAAGCGGTCGCTAAGGATTCCGCTACGGACGCGGGGTCGAGATTGCGGCCCCATTCTCCTGGAGAACGGGAGGGGGGTCCTGCGAGAACTTGCCCCGAATCCTTTTGATTCGCTTCCACACCTCAGCTAAAGGGGTCTTCCCGTTAAGTGAAGACACGTATGCCCGCCAAGAAGAGCGGCGGGCGTGCTTCGAAATACACCGGAACCTAGCTCTAGCCCGACGAAATTCAGCGACAGTGAAATCGTTCGGGCGGCGCTTATAGCGCATGTAGGCATAACGCTTCTGTTCGAGGGCCGTCTTACACTCGGCCGACCACCATGGGAGTGGTCGGCGTGCAAAACGGCCAGACGTCCTAGGAATAGTAGTCAGGCCCACGGCGATGAGGTTGCCGGAGAAGAACAAAACGGCCTCATCTACTGACCTAAACTCCTCGACTGAGATAGAGAATTCAGTCATTTCCTGAAATGCAGGCCATCGTGCCCGCGGCAAGCACCACCGAGGTGGTCTATCAGGCGGCAGTTGCCCTGAAAATGTTATTTGAATGGGAAAGTGATCACTACCATGAGGGTCATCGACCACCCCCCAATCCAAATCAGGCTGTGCATCCGAAGAGCACAAAGATAGGTCAAGGCAAGGACCAAGTCCTTAGCCTCGCGGAATGAAAGTCGATCCTGGGCTTGAATGGCCAGGATTTCTTTCTCAAGGAGATATGCACCACATTGCTTCGAAGAAGCGGGGTGCGGCTCTCCGCAATTGACACACTTGGCCACACACGATTTGGACTTATCGTGTGCGACCTTGGAGCAATTTACACAGACTTCGGGTGACCCCGACTTTGCACGTCTACATGAGCGATTCGTATGGCCAAAGCGGTGACAGTAATAGCACCGCCGCGGCAGTGGCACGAATGCCTTCACGCGGTAGCGGTACCAACCGACACGCACCGACTCAGGGAGCTTGTCACAGTCGAACATGACGAAGAGTGTAGGGGTGGGTCTCGAGGCCCCTCCCTGTTTTCTCATCACACGTTCGACCTTGACCGCCCCATGGTCGGCCAGCTCTAGGGTGATGTCCTCAATGGAGTAGTCAACGAGTTCCCTCGCATAAACTACTCCTTTCACAAAGTTCATGGTAGAGTGCGGCGTCACACTCACCGGGTTGCCATGAAGTGTCCGAAGAGCACTTATCTTGGCCGCCTCGGCGGGATTCGCCACATTCGCCAGAAGGCTCCCATCCTTCGGCTCTCTACCAATTGCACTAGCTAATCCTCTGCTCTGATGGATCATGTTGTCCTTGAAAATATGGTGCCATCAGTGGAGCGAATAACGAGGAAGCGTTTGAAGCCAGCGGGCTTGAAAACGCCAGGTAATCTCTCAATGAGGGGCCCCAATGTCATCGAGGCTCCTCCCTGTGCACTTTTGGTTTTAGTCAGTGGCTCCACAACCGAGGGGGCAGAGGGGCCGGATGTGCCGATCTTGGCTTGGTCGCTTGCCAGAGTGGCAGCAGACCCATCCGTCCCCGCAGCCCCCGCGGATGGAGTGGAGCCCCGAGTCTTCTTTGTCTTTTTGGTCTTGGTCTATTTCTCTTTTGGAAAGGAGGGCGGGGAATGAACCCACTTCTCTCCTCCACCGACAGAAGCCCCTAGGCCAGATGGACCGGCCTCAGCCAGGTCCTTCTCCGAAATGAAGAAGGTCCTGGTGGTCGCAGGGGCATCACTCGGAGGAGATCCCTCCCCTCCTTGTACTGCCTCAGAATCCCCAGCCGTTTGAGGAGGACCTTGCATAGGGGCGGATTTGGGTTCGGTGCTTAGCGCCGAGCCCGGATTCCCCCCCCATGGAAGGCCCTACCGTCTGAGGCTGGTTTTCCTCAAGGACCCTGTCTATCACAGGAAGGGCCTCCAGTTGGCCATCCCCTCCCAGGACATCACATCTCCCCTTGGCAGCGTCATGAGTCTTTTGTGGGGAGGCACATGCCTTGACCCCGGCAAGGTTTAATATTCTTGCCAGCAGGTCTTTTGAGGGAAGCGACCGAAGGGGCCTGGCTTCCCTCTCCCCCCTAAGGAGATTTGCCCTACCGAGCCGCTTACACGAGGGGCGGTCGGCAATGGGCTGACTGCTGGCTTTCTTAGCAGTCCCCTTAGAAAGCAAAGGAGGGACTGCCGCTGGAGATAGGGAGGTGCCCGAAAGCACCTCCAGAGAAGGGGGTGAGGGGGAGTCCCCTACACCCGTAGGCGTAGGAGAGGAGTAAGCCTCCTCTTCGGTTAAAGAAGTATGGAGGGTCCCCTGCGCAAGCACAAGGGGAAGGGGACCTCCATTTTTTCGGTGGAGCTGCCCGAGGGCGGCTCCGTTGATGCTCTTGGGGAAGTTGGGGGTTGTTTTTTTCTTATTGATTTTCATCATTGGGCATGGTGACCTTATTTGTGCTACGGGACGGAATAGCTCATCACCTCTTGCAGTTGCCTGCACTGCAAGAGGTGCTTACAGGCCTGGCAGAGCCAGGCGCCGCCATTTCGGACCACCCCTCCCGCCTGGTGGCTTGGCAGTCCATCGGCATGGCGGCTCCACCTTGAACACGGCGTAAAATTTATAGAATGTGAAGAGGAGAGGAAAAGGGATGTGAGGAAGGTATGGGTGGGGATGAAGCAGGTTGTTAAAAACCAGCCATCCCAGATCGGAGCTCAGGGGTTAGGGAACATTGTCCCCTCCTCCCTCAGCCCCGATGCGGGACGGTTGGCTGAGAGGAAGGTCAGCATCTACCCTGTGAAATTAGAGGCTGACCAGAGAAAGTTGTGAGAGAGGTTGTATGAAAAGCGACGAGGTAGGGGAGAAATACAGGCTATATGAAGGAAGGAAGAGAGGCTAAGCTGGGGCCGGACAGGGCGCTGGATCCCGTCAGCACGGCAGCCAGGATGGCAAATCGCCGCGCCCCTTACGGCGCACACTGATAGCATCCATTTCCTTTAAGAACAATGGGACCTCGCAGAGGCCTCAACGATGAAGAAAAGTCTCATCATTAAGAAAAGTGCCTAAGACAACTCTGTGTATGTTAGAGCAGAGAAGTTAGTTCGCCACGTGGACACGGTTAGATGATTTCTGAATGATTCTTCGCTATACTATGATAAGCAATACTATGGTAAGCTTTACTATCCTATATATGCTTGGCTATACCAGGCTATGTTAGACTAGGCCTTACTATGGTTTATATGCTAGGATAGTCCATACTGTGCATTCTCTGCTAGGCTAAGTAGATTAGTCTAGGCTATTCATACTATGGCTGACTAAGATATACTATTATATAAGGCTAGGTTATACTATGCTAGTTACGCTAGAGTATGGTATGGTAAGTTCTACTATTATAGGGCATCCTAGGCTTTTTCACCTTTCCAATTCCATAAATAAGGTGGGACAAAAAGTTAAGGCCGGCCATTTTAATTATAAAAATATATATTTTAATATAATTTAGTTCTGCTTTTTAATTAGCTATTAAAAAGTTGTGACTTTTTAGACGCTATGTTGGTCAATCGGTCGGTTGGTCCCCGTTTTGGATTTTTTAAATAATATCGTAACAATTAAGCCGATTCTAACGAAATTTAAAAGCCTTATGTTGTTTTACATTCTATTTCGAACGATACAATTGCCAAAGTCCTCCCAAGGTTAGCCCGGGAATTATATTGTTTTGGCAATAACATCATAACTATTCGGAAGATTCTAACGAAATTTGAAACCCTCATGTTGTTTTACATTCTCTTTCGAATAATATAATTGCCAAAGTCCTACCAAGCTTAACCAGGGAATTATTTTCTTTTGGCGAAAGCATCATAACTATTCGGACCGTTGTAACGAAATTTGAAACCCATATATTGTTCATTTTTGAGGGGCAATAACATCATAACTATTCGGTAGATTCTGTCGAATTTGAAACCCTTATGTTGTTTTACATTATCTTTCAAATACTATAATTGCCAAAGACCTCCCAATGTTAGGCAGATAATTAGTTTGTTTTTGGCAATAACATTATAACTATTCGGCTGATTCTAACGAAATTTGAAACCATTAAGGTATTTACATTCTCTTTCGAATGATAAAATTGCCAAGGTCCTCCCAAGGTTACTCCGGGAATTATTGGAAGCTGTAAGGACATACATCAGAATAAGTGATGGCACGCGACTTTTTGGTCAGCAGACCTTGTTTAATATCAAGGTGCTTTGTGAGGTCGTTGTGGAGAGGAGGCATAGGAAGAGTATTTTTAAAGTCAGAGGAAGAAAAATGTTCAAACTCAGGTTAAAAATGAAAAAATACTCGTATGAGGAAGTTATATTTTAGTCGATAACAATTTTTCAAAACCAAAATTTTATTAAAAGTCAGGGGAAGATTTTTTTCTAAGCCAAAGGTGCTTTTTTTCAAATTCAGAGGATGATTTTTTTTCAAAGTCATATGAAGTTATTATTATTATTGATTTTCCACCTCGAATTATGCACCGTCCCATATTTTCCGAAATTCCCTCCTGCCCTGCCCAGCCTACTTTCAAATATGGCATAGATGACCTCCAGTAGATTGGAATTTTAGCCTCTTCCCCTTATAAATAAAAGCCCCACAAGTCATGCGCTGCCGAGGGTCAGCGCATTTCCTTTATAGATCTCTGTTTGCTTTCTGCGTGATAGACCTCGTTGCTATTGCGCTTTCAATTCGCGATTAAAACCAAAGGGAGTTTAAGGCCCCTTTTAAAAGTCACTCTCCCCAGCCAGCGTCCTCGAGACTTAGGTTAGAGGCTAGTCTGTCTATGGTGGTTTGGTTAACATAAATACAGGGTGAGCCAAATGATACATATCCATTAGCTGTCATTCTGGGTAGACTACGTAATTATCCTAAAGGTTCAAATCTGCTGTTGATGTCACGTGTATGCCTTGCCTTACTGAGGAGTTTCAAAGATTGAAACTAAACCTTGCTTCTCCGTATTGTCCACCCCACCTTTTCTCGAACCTATCAGAAAATCACACAAGGTATATATATATATATATATATATATATATATATATATACATTGCCTAGCCCTGAAGAGTTCCAAAGATTGAAACAAAACGTTGCTTCCCTGCAGTGTTTCTTTTCCCAGAGATAAATCTTTTGCTTATGGGGTGAGAACCTGGCTAGTTCGCACTAATGAGTTCAGCGCACTCTTAGTACGAAGTTGTTCGTGGGAGTTAATACTACGTCCTCTCAGTCCCTTAAATAATAATAATAAACAAAAATACCTTAACTGAAAGCTGGTCGCGCCCCCCCCCCCCCCAAGTAGTCTCCTCTTTAGGCCAGGTGTGCTATGTATCTTCTACACATTTTCACTTGTTCCTACTTCACCACTTTTCTTGCAAACATCCCATCACAACATTATGTGGAGTTGCCCTCGTTGGTTTATTCCCTACCACGCGTCTACGCGTCTATTTTCAATAGGATAATCAAAATGGCATAAAGATAAGAATGACAATCTCTGGTAAGTCCGATGGCACCAGAGTTATTAGGGAGAGGGAGGTGCAGGAAGAGAGTAGTTTTTTACACCATTCACCTCGAAATCCTTTCGTGGCGTAAGGGAGGACCATCCCTTCCAGCCCCTTCAGAAGGTTGCGCTAACGGAGGAGTGATGTGTTGTGCGTGTGAAATAAAGTGGATGGCATAGATACCAGTGTTGCGATTGGTTATATGTGCGATGAGCTGATGGCGTGCATGGATAGAGCTGCCTGCGCCGACTTGACAGACTAAACGGGACGCCACAAGGGACTAGCTCCCTACGTGTGTCGGAATTTTGTGCGTCCGCAAAGGTCGGGAATCGAACTTGGTATTCAAATGTGGCAATTCAACGCCTTGACCAGTCAGCTAGTGAGAGGTCCTTAGTTTAATGATAATAAATATTCGGTGCGTAAGTTTATCCAATGTCCGCCCTTTTTAGCAGTCCAGAGCGAGCATTTAATAGCTGAAAATGTCTATCAAAGTTTCCTGAATATTGCCTTCATATCCCATTAACATGGTTTCTTTAATGTGGCTGTCAAAGGTTTTAGAACAACAATGTCTATCAAAGTTTCGAGAATATTGCCATCAAATTCGTTAAATTTTACAAGCACGGTACCGTGAATATGTCTATCAGCTTTCATAACATGGGTAACAAAGATTTTATGAAAAGGCCTATGAAATTTTCGTGAATATTGCCATCAAATTGTCTGATGATGATAAACAATGTGCCGTGAATATGGTTTCTTTAATATGGCTACCAAAGGTTTTTGAAAAATGTCTATCTAATTTTCCGTAAATATTGCCAGCAATTTCACTAAATATGGCAATCACGGTGCCGTGAATATGGTTATCAGCTTTCATAATATGGGTAACAAAGAATTTATGAAAAGGTCTATGAATTTTTTCCTGAATATTGCCATCAAATTTCCTGATGATGACAAGCAATGCGCCGTGAATATGGTTTCTTTAATGTGGCTATCAAAGGTTTTTGAAAAATGTCTATCTAATTTTTCGAGAATGATGCCATCAAATTTCCTAAATATGCGTAACAAATATTTTATGAAAAGGTCTATGAAAGTTTCCTGAATATTGCCATCAAATTCCCAGATGATGACAAACAATGTCCCGTGAATATAGTTTCTTTCATGTGGCTATCAAAAGTTTTTGAAAAATGTTTATCTATTTTTTTCGTTAATATTACCGTCAAATTCCCTAAATATGGCAATCACGGTGCCGTGAATGTGGCTATCAGCTTTCATAATATGGGTATCAAAGATATTATGAAAATGTATATGAAGATTTCCTAAATATTCCAATCAAATTCCCCGATGATAAAAAGCAAGGTGCTGCGAATATGATTTCTTTAATATGGCTATCAAAGATTTTCTGAAAATGTTTATAAAATTTTCAGGAATATGGCCCTCAAATTCCCTGAATATGGCACTCAACTGCCGTGAATATAGCTATCAAAGGTTTCTTGAAATTATCTATTAAAGTTTCGTAAAATTGGCCATTAAATTCCATGACTATTGTAATCAAGATGCCGTGAATATAGCTATAAAATTTACTGAATATAGCCATTAAATTTCCTGAATTTGACAATCAAGGTGCCATATGTGTCAGATTTCCTGAATTTGGCGATCACGGTACCCTAAATATGAATATGACTGACTATCAAGTTTTCTTGAATATTGCTACCGAAGCTCGCAGCGCAAATTATCTTTAACCACCAAATTCTAGACATTTTTGTACATGTAGAGGCCTCAAGGTATATTTGCTTCGGAACTGATGTAGTACAACCAAAGGATTATACTTACAACACTGAGTTGAATTTATATACGGTTGCAACGAAGACAGGTTTAGAAGCGTATGAAAGACAGAAACATACTAAGGAATAAGATTATAGGTGGAAGGATTCTAAGATTTCCCAAACAAATCTACTATAGATCTGTATGAAAGATCATCTAGTTTCCTGGTGAACTAAAAAGCGCCTCTTCATGTTCCCTTGAACAATTTAAGCTTCTATTTTACCCCCCGACCAGACCTACCCAAACTACCGAATATGATACAGTTCTGAGCGAAGGTCAGAACTGGGTAAAGGTCATCGTGCAAAACGACAACTAATTACATGAGCACTTCTAGTATTATAGGATATTTATATCTTATAGAAGAAGCTTTTCCTATAAAATGTAATTTTAGTTATTATTCTTACCTTTCTCGGCGCTTCGAAAAGATGTCCTCCAACTCGTTAGAATCTCCTGGTTTGATTTATGGTGGCATCTTTCCATCTTGTTGCGTCTAAATCTGTCACGACTGAGATGTTCACCGGAAGGGTAGTTCGTCACAAGCAGCCTACTTCTCACTCTCTCTTTTTGACCTACCCCGTCAGAGCCTCTCTTGGTATCCATAACGTGATGAAGTTCCGATGTACTGCTTGTCTTTACTTTACGGTAGAAATGATTCGATGGGGTATTATCAGTACTTTGAGAACTTGTCGTTTCATCATCCCCCCCACTAACGCAGTTTCGATAAGTAAAAGAATTGTTGTCCATTATTTTAATTCTCTCTTGGGTGGTATTTTGGCTCTTTTTTAGTCTTGAATGTCCATTGATTTTTTTAATTTTTCTTCCTCTTTCTCGCTCTTTATCTTCCTCATCTCTGTCGCTAGAAGTGTCACTATCAATATCTTTTCGAATGCGAATACGAAGACGTTTCTCGACCTTTGAGAAACTGGACTTGGAGGGCGAATCTTTTGGTTGCGGAGAACACTCATATGATCTCAGCTTTGACCGTTGTGAGACATCAACTCTCTGGCCATTTGGAGAGCTCCGGAAACTCCTTTTAATATTTCGAAATATTTTTGCTCTTTTCCCCTCGCTATTTTCTGGTTTTACTTTCAAATTTCCTCCATTCATTGGTTCTTGAGTTTTAGATTTCGTGCCAAACTTAGGCAAAGCGGTACCGAGTCCAGAGGATCCCCAAGGATACATACTAACTTCTACCTTTTTCGTACTCCCTCCTAAGTCTTGTTGCTGAAACGCGATAAGATTAGATTCAGTGCTTGTAGCCGTTTTCTTTTGCCTTTTTAGCCGAGGCGACACATCCTTAGATCTATCAGTCTGATTTGGCGAGACGGAAAATTTAACAACACTTGGCTCGAGATTCTTCCGCAAATTAATGGGCCGCGTCCGGCTTTCATTCAAGGGTTCATTTGGAGATTTATTTAAAAATGAAAATCGACGTGTTGGACGCTTCGGAATTGCACCATATTTAGCTCTCCAGGATTCGTCCCCACTCGAAGATGGTGTTCGATCACTTCCATCCGATGACGTTTTATCCCCTTCGCCCATACGAGCGTTATGACGTCCAAAAGCGACTTTTTTAGGCAGTTTGCGGATTTTCGTGTTGATATCAATATCCCCCCGACATTTGAATCTATAATCCGACTCGTAGGCCGTATAGGAATCATTACATTCCGTTTCGGCTACGAGGCTTTTATCCGTTACGTCTGTCCCCAAACAATGGCCGGCTTTCCGTTCATGAGCGCAGCAGTATTTCGTACAGGTTTCGTGTCTGTAGCTAATCCCTGAGTGATTTTTCTCATCCTCCGCTCTTATCCCTTCGTTTCGTCCATTCTTCCAATCTTCCCCCTTTTCTGGTCTATCGCTGAGCACCAACGTTTCATCAGAATACGCCGGTGATTCATCGCTGGAAGGGGTTTTTTTACGATACTGCCAGCCGAGGTTGTCTATGGTGCCATCTCCCCTATGGACAGTCACACGAACTTTGACTTTTCGTCTCGTAATTATTCTCATATTCGGGTCATAATCAAGATTTCTCGCTGATAATTAGGTGATCGTTACCAAGGAAAGTGTTGCTACGTTGCCTTTAGGAGTGGTTCTATTAATGAACTCGAGTGTTTATGAATCAGAATTTGAAGTCATTTTGAAAAGGTCTTGAAAAGCCTTCATTTTACAGCCTTGCCTCCACCCTAATCCAACGCGTTTCGTTCTGCCGATAATCGTTTACATTGTAATGAAGGGATTAATATCTAGAAAAAAATATACCAGTAGTAGTGGTAGTAATAGTAGTAAATAGTTGATGATAATTTTACTTATTTAGGGAACGTAGATAGAAATGTGTCTAAAAATCGAAATCCACCGATTTGTTTAATGGATTTTTTTTAACGCCAGAAAGAGCCAGTTTAATTGCAAATGAAATAGCAAACTGCAAGCGCTCTCTCTCTCTCTCTCTCTCTCTCTCTCTCTCTCTCTCTCTCTCTCTCTCTCTCTCTCTCTCTCTCTCTTTCTTTCTCTCTATTTATATATTTAACTTTGATACAGATTTAGAATTGTTAATAAGAGAGAGCCGGTATTCCCCCCATTGTTTTGCATCCTTGCTCTTTCAAGTTCCTATTTCGATTCCTCAAGTGCTGGTCGTTCTTTGACTCAACCAGAGTCATCCGATCAATGTTCAGCAATCTCCAAGGAGAAGACTCGGGTTGCGTGAGTCATCTTTGCGCTATTTGTTTTATTTTATTCGTCTCTCTTTCGTTTTCTTTAAAGTTTATCACATATACCTCGTCTTGCTAGCGTATTTTTGTAATGGAAATTAACTAAGCATCAAATTACCAATTAATATTTCACCTCCATTACCTTTCCAGTGGATATGTATATAAAATCCTGGGTAAATAAATCCGAGTTTCCACATATCTCTATGACAAGTCTGTGGATTCATGGAATTCTGCCTACCCACGAATTGCATTTAGATTGCTAGAAGCTAGGTGAAAACCTTTTTATTTATAGGGTTTAGACAGTAAAAGTGCCAAGGACATTTTGCCTTTCAAATGAAACGGTGGATGGAGATAGGCCTTTCAGCTTTTTCATAGACTTAGCGACTTTAATGTTAGTTTATCGCTGTTTTCTTGCCCTACCCATTGTTTTTAAGGTCTCTGTGTTAATGTAATGTCTCCAGTACTTGCAAATTAACCCCTACGTGCCATCGATTGTCTCTACTTGTTCGGGAAAAGAATAAAGACCAAGGCATTCAGCTTAGGACATTATGAAGCCTATAAAAAGGCGATTAGAGGTAGTCTTTGAGACGATATGAGCAACAGACTTGAAGTGTTCTCATAGGCAAAATTCTTACGGAATTTAAAGGAACTCGCAAATTTTCTTCTCATCTCTGATTTGACTCCACACCGTGAATAAAGATTCACTATACTGGAGAGAGAAACAACAAAAAGCAACTTTAGGTCCTTAAAATAAGTATTACAGATTTGATCGTTGCAGCCAGAGAAATTTTAAAAGCTTTGCGCTGAACTTCGTTTAATATAGGATTGTAAAGGTGTTTAAAGGGCTTCAGAAACTACGTGAAAAGTAACTAAATTGAGTAGTAACGGGTAGAAACTTGTAGCAAGAAAGCAAAATAAAAGTAAGCTGACATTCTAGCCTTTTAGTTAATCGAAACAACTCTCCCACCCTTCCTTTCCCAAATGATCACGAATGTTCCAAAATACTAAAGTATAAAAGAAAATATTTTGAAAGTAAAAGGATTTAATACCTATAATATCCAACTTTGCGAGGAGTATGAATTTAAAAATTGGTTCGCATTCCATGTCAAGAGATGAGGCAACTCAGAACCAAATTAAAAGGTACCAAAAAAATGTAAATGTCGTAACGATCCGACAGAAAACTAAAGATAGCGAAGCATGCAATTATTTTTTTTTTAGAATTTGCATTCGTGTAATTTAACATCCAGGAATAAAGCATGACGCTATTAATTGTCCTTTTCTTTTCCCCCACAACATAACCTTGAATTTATAAGAACGTCTCAAAGGAAAACAGAAACCTAAGAAACTCAAAAACCAATATGATTATGGACTTTAAACCAGAATGGTCAAGATGGCTTAATTTTTTGTGTCTATACAAACTAACCAAAAATTCTATCAGGCGTTATCCTAATCATCGGATTAAATATTAGTGGAACAGGAAAATCTATTCTTAACAATCACTCCCTGTAAGTTTAAATATACAGAAATACAGGGACTGAAACAGTTTAAAGAAATAGAGAAAATTGATATAAGGTAGAGATATTATGATGGCATATTTAATACTAATATTACTATTGCAAGCAAGGCTAAAAGTGTAATGATGGCAATTCTAAAACATTCAGGTATTAAATTTCAGCCACGTTCTCAAGGTTCATTACAGCGAGAATGCGTGGCTGAGTTGTGGCAGCTGTAGACTAGATCACTGAACGGTCTACGTCTAACCTTTGTTACTATAAGTAATTAATCACCGTATAAACACAGAATGTGAGTTAAATATTGCAAAAAATATTATATTTAGGCACTGAATTGACATGTTGCGAAAGTCCCAATAGCTTTTAGCAAAATCTTGACACATTTGAGGGAAGGAAAATATATTCAATCAGCACAATATCGAACTACCATTTCACCGATTTTTCCCATTCACGCAATTACCCAATGGAGCCTCAATGCCCGCATTTGTGTTAAACAAACACGAAATTTTCCTGAGCGAAACTGGGAACAGATCCTACACATCAGTCGAGTTAGGCCACACCAATAAAAACTGGAAAATACGAAACAATATGACCTGCTGACAGTCGCTACGCGGGAAAATAAATATTATTTTCCCTGGTGGAATTATGGGTCGGGACAGTCTGTTTCGTTCATTTCACACCGTTTCGTTTCCTTCTATAATGCCTTCCTCCATACTAGATTCATTATAGCGAGAAAATTCACATTCGCCGCACCTCACTCACTCAATATACAGTACAGGTAATGAATGACGTGATTCGCCTTGCTTTGGTAGATAGAATAACAGCAACACAACTACCAGGAGATCCATTGTTCGCGTTGATTTTTCTGCTATTGTTGTGAACAACGTACGAAAAATTGAGAAAAAAAGATTCGCTCAGCCGGAAACTCCACTCTCATTGATAGGGAACTATTCTTTGCATGGTTTTACATGAAATGGCCGACGCGTACATTCAACACATGTCGGCTATGTATGCACACGCAAACATACATTACTAACTCGACCCAAATATATGCGAGGAATCCCTTTGTATTTACCGAGTTATTTATTGCGTGTCATTATATTTTGTAGGTGTTTGTTATGGTGAGTAAGATGAATTTACCACCTACACAATTCGCGTCACACAGAATCAATAACACTTCCAAAGGCAGAAATTTTGTTCCGTACATGTGTACTAATAAAATGCGATTTATATGAAATATGTAGTTATTTTTAAATTCTTTTAAGATGCTTTGGTAATTTTCATTTTTTGTGATGGCGGAATGGTGCAACACACGCGCACCCCCCAATATATATATATATATATATATATATATATATATATATATATATATATATATATATATATATATATATATAACACTATTGAAACGAAAATAAACAAAAAACAAAAGTAAATAATTACAATATAATATTGCTTACCGATAATTCAGGAATTTTAAAGACAAGAGAATCAAATTATTAATCTAATGTAATCACTATTGACACGAAAAAAAGAAGCAAAACACAAAAATAAAAAAATACAGTACAATATTACTTACCGATGAAGTTCAGGAGAAATCACAAAGTGAAGAAATTATAAAGGATGTGGCTTAAAGAAGGATAGGAATTTGATTGGTTGGTTGTTAAAAAGGAGAAGGTTGGTTGGTTGTTGAATGAGGTAATTAAAATTGAGAAATAAGAAGGGAAACAGCGGTATTATCTATGTTGAGTGTAGGGGATTTTGTACGTATTAGTAGGGATTCCAAAATTCTTAGACTATATTCATTGTTATTGTAACCAATTATTTTAAAACTATCGATGGAACATTCTGTCTTGCATTGTATACTATGATTTCTAATTACAGAAGCTTCCTTCTTAGACAATATTTTTCCAGTGCGATGGCTTATTCCCATGTGAGAACAAAACCTCTCTTTCAATGAGCAAACCGTACTACCAATATAGGTTCCTTGCAAACAACAAGGAAAAGTAAAAGCACAAAACAACAAGGCTGCTCATTTCTAGAGGAAGTTTGTCTTTTGACGAGAAGAAACTTCCTATGGAAAGTGGGTTAACAAAAGTGATTTTGAAGTTGGTATATAAGAAATATTTTTTGAGAATTTGTTGCATTTTCTAGTGAATAATTTATGTAAGGTCCCATTTCTGGTACTACGAAAGATTTTTCATTTTTGGAACATTATATAGGAGAAAGGATGGAGAGTAAATTTTGGTAAGAAAATTATTGATTAGCTTGTCAACCAAAGATGGGGGCTAACAATTATTTTTAAAATAAGACTTTAGAGTCTGGAATTCATTGTGCATTAGGGAATAATTGGAGGAGAGATGGTAACCTCTATGTATTAGAGATTTAATTGCACTGAGTTTGTGTGACAAGTCACAATGACTGAAAAAATTGATTCCTAGGCCACTAAAGGTAGGCTTTCTGTATATTGAGGTAGTTAGTTTGTCGGTTTTTTCTATAATGACGTCTAGAAAAGGAAGTTGATAGTTACTCTCTAATTCAATGGTATATTTAATGTTGGGATGATAAGAGTTCATAAAATTAAAAAAATGGTGGGCATGTTCTATATTATCAAAAATAGCAAAGGAGTCGTCCACATACCTACGATAAAATATGGGTTTGAAATCTAAAGGGCAATGTTTCATAAAGTTATTTTCAAATGAATCATGAAAATATTATCTGCTATTGGAGCAATTGGTGAGCCCATTCCTACTCCATCTATCTGTTGGTAAACCTTGTTATTAAATAAAAAATAATTCTCATTAAAAATCATTTCTAAAATAGTCTTGAAATTTTTACGAGAGAAATTGTGAAAGGTGTCTGTTTTGTTAAAAATAGCAGATAATATTTTCATGATTCATTTGAAAATAACTTTATGAAACATTGCCCTTTAGATTTCAAACCCATATTTTATCGTAGGTATGTGGACGACTCCTTTGCTTTTTTTGGTAATATAGAACATGCCCACCATTTTTTTAATTTTATGAACTCTTATCATTCCAACATTAAATATACCATTGAATTAAAGAGTAACTATCAACTTCCTTTTCTAGACGTCATTATAGAAAAAACCGACAAACTAACTACCTCAATATACAGAAAGCCTACCTTTAGTGGCCTAGGAATCAATTTTTTCAGTCATTGTGACTTGTCACACAAACTCAGTGCAATTAAATCTCTAATACATAGAGGTTACCATCTCTCCTCCAATTATTCCCTAATGCACAATGAATTCCAGACTCTAAAGTCTTATTTTAAAAATAATTGTTACCCCCACGTTTGGTTGACAAACTAATCAATAATTTCTTACCAAAATTTACTCTCCATCCTTTCTCTCATATAATGTTCCCAAAAATGAATTTTTTTTCATAGTACGTGAAATGGGACCTTACAATAAATTATTCACTAGAAAATGCAACAAATTAGACAAAAAATATTTCTTTCATACCAAACCAACTTCAAAATCATTTTTGTTAACCCACTTTCAACAGGAAGTTTCTTCTCGTCAAAAGACAAACTTCCTCTAGAAATTAGCAGCCGTGTTGTTTATAGTTTTACTTGTCCTTTTTGTTTGCAAGGAACCTATATTGGTAGTACGGTTCGCTCATTGAAAGAGAGGTTTTGTTCTCACATGGGAATAAGCCATCGCACTGAAAAAATATTGTCTAAGAAGGAAGCTTCTGTAATTAGAAATCATAGTATACAATGCAAGACAGAATGTTCCATAGATAACTTCAAAATAATTGGTCATAATAACAATGAATATAGTCTAAGAATTTTGGAATCCCTACTAATACGTACAAAATCTCCTACACTCAACATAGATAATACCGCTGTTCCCCTTCTTATTTCTTAATTTTAATAACCTCATTCAACAACCAACCAACCTTCTCTTATTTAACAACCAACCAATCAAATTCCTATCCTTCTTTAAGCCACATCCTTTATAATTTCTTCACTTTGTGATTTCTCCTGAACTTCATCGGTAAGCAATATTTACTGTAATTTTTTACTTTTGTCTTTTTGCTTCTTTTTTTTCGTGTCAATAGTGATTACATTAGATTAATAATTCGAATCTATTGCCTTTTAAATTCTTGAGTTATCGGTAAGCAATGTCATATCGTAATTATATATATATCTATATATATATATATATTTATTTAGAGAGAGAGATATATATCCAAAGACTCGCGTGAGTAAACAATAAATGCAAAAAAAGCACGCAAGAAGAATTAAATGAAAATTAAATTCCAAGTACTTCTTTTTTTTCCATTTATTGGAAACATATGTTTATCATTAATGATTCGTGAATTATCAAAAAAGAGAAGATTTTTCCGCAATGGAGTAATGAATCTGGAGTTCTACTCCAGAAAACCATCGGCAAAATTTAGTAACACCGTACAATTCTCTTACCCTGGAAACCTATTCCTGAAAATTGTGAATCATGTGTCTGTCTTCAGTAGTTTGTGGATTATAAAAAAACCCCTGATTTTTTTATAAGAGTGGTCTGTATTCGTCCCGATTTAATCTTTTACCAAATCTCTTTAGATCATACTCATTCTACATTAACTCAGTCCCATGTTTGTACCACTCTCCATTACTCAGTAAAGATTTCCCCCTCAAAAATATATATACTTCGATCTCATAGATCAGGATCCGGATCAAATTTTATGTTGGTACAACGCCCTAAGTTATCCTCCAAACCCTGGGTATTTGCGATTTGATAGACCCATTACTATTGAGGATACTGGCAAAAATGTCAGAAAATATCTCCCAATGTTAAATAAATTAAATAAGTGACCCATAATCCACATCAGGATTATACCAACAATCTAATCAACTATTCCTTGCCTTCCCCCCCCCCCCCTGTCCGCCTGGCTCCGCAAAAATCCACCAAAATCAGTCAATAATCTTTGGAGATATCTCGTACACAAAGAGATAGGGAGACGAGATAAACGAGTGATCACATAACCCCCGCCCAACTCTGTTGACGGGGGTAACTAGATGTAATAGTAGTAATGTATTAGTAATAGTAAAGTAGCAGTAAATTTGGTAGTAGTAGAAGTAGTAGTTTGAATGGTTATAATCGAGTTCAGATCAATGAGTTGGGAAGTATGTTTCCCACCAGACCACGTGTCATTCTTTCACGTAATTCTTGATGTTGGGGGAGGGGGGTTGTGCTTAGGGTAGAGCTCCCCAACACCCAATGGCATCGAATGAAGTGTCTGCCGGCCCCTCGATGCTTCGTGAAGGCACGCAATGAATGGACGCCTAACTGAGCCACGATAAAAATACAGATGCCCCACTCGAGATAAGAGACTATTAAAAAGCTACACGAATCTTATCGCTCGAATTTGAATGGCACGGAGAGGCCTTCTTGCCCCTCCTGACTCCGCCACTTCATTCAAGGGGGAAGTTGGAGGAAGAGGAGGAGGAGGAGAAGAAGAAGAAGAAGAAGTCGAGATAGCGTATGCCACGCTCAGAAACCACCAAAACATCTTCAGCGGGCTACGATCCTCGATTCCAACCTAGCAAATCGGCTGCACGTGCGCCCTGCACGCATGTACAAGAACCTGGTCACGCACGCATCCACTCATGAAACCACATAGAACGTGAACATACATATGTTGCGTGTTTTTAAAGATTGTGCGTGACTCGATCACACGCACATTTACGATAAACATGTTTCATCTATACAATACCCCCCTTTCATGCATTTCTGTACACGTCCGACTCAAACAAACACACACTTCCCTCCCTTACACATTATACCCAGTGAACGTGAATAGAACATGTAGGCGAGTACCTTTACGATTGGGTGAGTGGTTGCTCGGTGGCGTGGCTGAGATAATTGGTGTAGTCGCAAGTGATCAACTCTGTTCTAAGGGCACCAACTCCCGCAAATGACGGGGGAGGGGGGGAGTTTATGAAATGGTATGTCAATGACCTTTCGGAGTGGAAGCTCGAAGAGATCAAGTTAATAAATAAGAAGGTGAGTATTTTTAACCCTGAAATTGACTTAAGCGATCTTTGAGTCACCCATTGGAGTCTGTTTTCGACTCTAAAGCTATCATCTCTTGGCTTAATTAAGAGATCTTGGCTCGATACTGCATAGGAAGGGGTATAAATAAAATGAATAACAGGACAAATGGACATAAAGAAAACGAGATTAAAACGTCGCAGCAATAAGACCAACCTGAGATTCTCTAGGAGGAATCATGCGCAAAGAAGCCGCATATGCAATTAGGAGTACGAGATTAGAATTTGCACCCGACGAACAGGTGACTCTGAAAACTGTTGGCACCTTTACACTTTCCTAAATAAACCCAAAAGTCGTTCATGTGTCACAATGAGGTGCAACATTGAGTGCAAGATACAGATGGCTTTAGTAGGCTGACGAAGGCATTGGTAACAGGTGTGTTTGGGATCCGCGCCGTGAGTTCTTCGACTCATTTTTAAATACTCGTTCTTGGCGACCTTTCACTACACATCTACCTCCGCTCTTCGAAACATTTCGAGTATTTCTTTTGTAACAGTCTTTAGTTATTAACCCCCTATTTGTTCTCCACCTCGTTTTATTGCAAGAGGTACCCACCCCTATTAGTCAACATATCGTCTTTCTTTACAAGAGATCAAGATCATGAGGTCAGTCGACCCAAAGACTCATGCCATCTCAACTGGTCAACGAGGATGGCGTATGCTAAGGTTTCTCCACTGGGCCTAACTTGCTGATTTTCAATTGCCTCACCCAACTATTTGAAGCATAAAATGTAATAAATGACTGAAATTTAACTTACCGTCTAAATATTTCGAGTTCGAAGTTGTATTAATACTTGACGACGCGGAAGACGACAGACAGGTAGTAGGCTGCTGCAGTCCGTTGGAAGGTCTGCCGTGTCTAAAGAAAAACAAAAATTAGTGATTTTTCAACATTGAAAAGGATGTCTCGAAAAATTAAATACAAAAAATCCTAAAATCAATTCATTATATTACGTATAAAGGGAATTAAAGACTTGTAGGTATTTGTGCTAGATTAAGGTAAAAACAACACACAAATTACTTAAAACAATGGGGCATTAATTTGACAAGAGGCATTTGAAAGAGTAAAGGAGTTGATCCCATAAACACTGGAAACATTAATGATTATTATCATAATTAACATAAAAGAGGACTAACTACAAGACCCTGGGTGTGAGGGTATGGAGCGTACATACTCACATGCCGCCAGGCGATCGTGGGAACGAAAGAGATTTGTCGTCTGAGTTGACCTTAGTCTTTCCCCCCTCCCCTGACATTCTACCGCTCTCCTCCGTTTTCCCTCTGACCTAAGTCGTTATCCGCCCCCCCCCCCAACAGGCGACAGGAGGTCTGACGAAAGAAGGCCTATCTCACAGAGAAGCCTAAATTCTATTTGCCTTCTTTATAATACCAAGGAGATTGTCCAGAAGGCGCCGCGATAAGCGAATTGTCGTATAGGGAATCTCTCTCTCGATTTCACACAGTCCGTGGTATAAATGGCAACGCCGTTCATCCTTCAGCAGAAGTGTTCCAGGCCTACTCGCGTAATCCTCACGTTGAGCGAGAGTCGTTGCCGTAACGTATCGACTGCCAATGCTTGCCCGCTGAGTTAACCTGGTCGCTGTCTCAAAGAGTTCCTGAGGCAAACCTCGCCCCGCAGAGTTTGTGACTAGAATAATACGCTCTGTTGCTCAACGTAACTTGAGAAATAAAAAGGAACATCCAAATAGTTACTGGAAGTAACTATTTCTTAGTGTCACATCCAGTTAGGAGTGAGCTAACCGGACCTGCAGTCAGCAGCCCCGAACCCGTCGTCTTATCCCCCCTCTCCCCGAGAACTCGTGTTAACGCCACCCAAACCACCCCGTTTGGACCTGAGTAGTCGTCTCTCCAATCCATCACAATTAATGGTAATCTGTAAACCCAGTGTCCCTCTATTCTTAAATTATCTTTTTAATTAACAGTGATTGATACTCCCATTGAGTCATTATAAATCTAGGCACTTAACGTCATTGTTATCCTCCCTTTATTAAGGAGATTGAAGTGAGTCATTTCCTGATATTATTATTTATAATTGCTGTCAACCCAGACTAATCCGTGTTTAATATTTAATCCTTATTTACCTAAATGCCCGTTTAACTATTGCTACTAATTATCATTTTGTTGTAAACTAAAGTTTATTTTTGTACATATGTTTATTTGGTGGCTCCTCCTTTTTTGACGTACCCTTAGCAAGACTTTAATTAAGAATCCCTTCGGCTAATTTATTCAACCTTTATTATGCACTCTTAGAATTTAACAATCACAAACCTCCCCCCAGTAACAAGTGGGACTTTTATAGTGAGAATCCTGGCCGTGGCACAACCCGCCTCTAACCAGCCTTCGCACGTTCAGTAGGAATTAAAGCCTCTCTCTCTCTCTCTCTCTCTCTCTCTCTCTATATATATATATATATATATATATATATATATATATATATATATATATATATATATATATATATATATATATATATATATATATATATAATGATCGTAGATTGAGTCATAGGGTCTCAAAACTATCGATTTAAACAAAAGCGGTGTGTCCAGATCAAGGACTAGAATAATTATTGGACCGGACTATGAGCAATTCTACGACACTGGGTTTCCAAGGGGGCAACAGCAGACATCAGCCCCAAACACTACCAAAGCCACATTTCACTTCAATGATATGAACAAGTAGGGAAATTGTCCGATATATCGACCTGTTTCCTGTGAACAATATACGGCTGTTTACAACAAATAAATGACTAAAGCAATTTGTTCTATTAAAAATACTATGCTTATTAAAATTTCATCTATCAACATAATTCTATTGATTTATGTGAATTTTGTACTGGGTGGTCCATCAATGGCCAGAGAGAAGGACTTTAAGATCACTAACTATCACTTAACCTCACTGACTTATCTTAAGGAATTTATGACCACCCTGTACTTAACTTCCCTCCTCTTAAAGACTTTAGGCCCACCCTGTACTTATCTTCTGTCTACCCTAGGACCACCCTGTACACGCTTATTGAAGACCTTGACTTCTGCTACACAAAAGTAGCTACTGCCGCAATCCCACTTGGAATAGGCCTTTGTTGCAGAATGCGGCACTTTCGGGAGAGATGCGAGCCCCTCGAAATCCCCCAAGAAGTCTACTTGGATTAAAATACTTCCTCACATTTCGCACTTTCCCTAACTGCATCACTTACTTTGAGCAGGTCTTTATAGAGGACGATGCCTTCGATGGTCTTCGCTTTTTTATTATGCCCTCTCACCACTGCCAATTTTCAACTCTATTTGCCGACCACTCATGGCTCTTCAAAAAGAACAATGCTGCCCTCAGTGGTTTTCACTTTTCTCTCGGGTCTTTCACCTCTATTTGCCATCTACTCTTGGCTCTTCGTATGATAACAATAGTAAAGAGCTATCGAACGACTGGCGGCAACAGACTAATTTCCCTCCTCTTTGAGTGGATGGCGACACAGCTATTCCATTTGGGATATGAGGGCGACGGAATTTAATAATAATGATACTAATGATAATGAGAACCGAAAATAACTATCTGGGTTTACTAGAGTCGAAGCAATGGGATCCTTCAGCCAACTAGTGGTAACTGGAGCCAGGAAAGTGAAGGAGCCATTCTCGGGTTACCACTGGTGAATTAATTTTGCGTCAAACAAGAGCGCAATTCGTAATATAGAGCGACCGGGGCCGGGAGCCCGGTCGCTCTATAATTCACAATTGGGAGAAACTGCGTTAAAAATGAAAATAAAGAGGATTTATATGAGCAACAAAGGCATTTTTAATCCAAACGAGGGACGAGAATAGATGCCCGTCATGCAAGAACACGATTAACTATAATTCTTATTATAATCATAGGATTTCGTGAACAGGCATGATTAAGATTTATCATAATAAATCTTGATTATATCTGTTTAAAGAATTATATCAGGAGGAGGGGGGCTGGAGGGGGTAATACCTACAATACTAAAAAAAACTATGTCAAAGACTGCAATAACAAACTTCATTAATAAGGAGGCAAGAGTTCGAAGGGACGTGTTTTCTTTATAAAGGGCTTTGGCCACAGATAGCAAGGGCAATGGCCGAAATCTCCCCCTCCCCAAATAAAAAAAAACTAACACAAACTGAAAAACAAAGAGAAAATGTAAATACATGCTCCTGCGCTGGACCACCAAAAATCAAAAAGGTTAACATGGAAAAGTCAAATAGTCAAAAGTGCACAAACTCATTTCGAGTACAAGCGAGAAGCGGTAGCGACCCCGCTCTTAGCGGTATCGGGACAGGTAGCGTGCATGAAGATCCCACAGAATGGGTCACTAAACAAAAAAGTACTGGACAGTCTGAGGGAGCAAGCAGTAAAGTGTAGGGAAGCGTTCCATCAAGTGACAGTGCGTTCAGCGAGTTTGTCCGATTCGTAGACGACAGAAGCCAGACCGAGACCGTCGGGGCATGGCATTGGGGGTAGGTCTACGGGAGTTGTTGCAGTGTGATGTCGCGAAATTTAAACTTTAGGTTTGTGTTCATATGCTCCCATTTTCTTTGCCAACCAGCCCAAAGGGCTGACCAGATTCCGGCCGTATGGTCAATATGGAGAAGAGCGAAACGCTGGTAACTCCTCGCTGACTCTATGGTGCCCTCATTAACCACAATCGCTATATGTACATAAACTCAACAGAAGACAATCTCGATATCCCTCCGTCTCACGACATCTCTAACTTCATTCATACTGCGAACCAGGATGGGAGGCCTGTTCGGAGATTACAATGCCCATAGAACGCTCAAGGGATTCTGTGACTCGCTATAAATCCCAAGCTGGTCTCAGAACCCATATCGAGCGGTATATTGCAACATTTCGGCCGTGAGGACAGACGCAGCGCGCGATGGATCCCGCTCCTTAACTTCAGACAGCGATAATAAATAAAAACTGACCCCCTATTCGGATCCAGCGTGACACGACGTGTGCTCTAAAAAATCGAACGCAAAACTCCTAGCGATGTGGAAGCTTTGGTAGCATAGGTGTGGTGATAAATGATCAAGCATAGTACCCTTCATGGTTTCGTCCTTGGCAGAACAGAACCAGAAGTGCCACCGGCCAGAAAGCTAAATCAAGCTATCGCACAGGAGTTGCCTAGCCCTGCAGCCGAAAGACTTAGGGTATGCTTGGCCTCTCTCACCAGAATAGACACCGTCAAGATTGGCCGCGGATGCAATGAGAGCCGTTTGGCGAGTGAGAGAGGCGATGGGCCCGTATGCACAAGCACATAATGGACTGTGCACAAAGCAGATCCAGCGGCATCCTTCCAGCCTCGTGGAGCAGGCTCTCAATAGGTACAAGCGGAAGGCACCGGTCGCCAAACGTAGACCAGTTTGGTGGATACCGCCCACCTTCCGCAATTCACACTGGGCTGTAGATGCATAAAACTCGCATCCGTAGTCGAGCTTCGAATGAATAAAGGTAGAGTAAAGCGTTAGTCCTATCAGCAGCCTAGGTTCTGAACGTCACAGAAGGACAAGTATTTATGGCGCGGATACAAGGAACATTAAGGCCTCTCAGGTTAGGCATCTTAAGAAAAAAAAGATCAAGGAAACGGTGCAGTTCTACCACTTTAAGGCGAGACCTGTTTAGGAACAAGTCAGGATCGTGGTAGAGTCATGTGCAATGTCTTAGTCTCTAAAGAAAACAGAAAGAAGTGCGCTTTCTGCATAGCGAGATGCGGTTCAATGCCTGTTGGAGTCGACGCTAGAGAGTTAGCATCTAGGTCGCACCAAAAAGAAGAAAGGTCGTCGAGGTAGAACGTAGTGAGAAGAAATCCCGACAGTACAAAGTAATGGCGTTGGTGCTCAAGGCAAAGATAGATTCACTGATGACACTTCCCTACGGGACGCCCTTCTCCTGTCGTGTTAGACTAGAGACGACTCTTCCCCACAAGTACGTATCACCGAGGTAATGGCATTGATGCTTAAGACAAAGAGGGTGACCTGGGAAGACTTTCCTGGTGGACGACCACCTCTTGCCATGATGGACTAAAAACCTCGGCCTCACAGTGTGGAGGGTATCTATGATACCCTATAATCATTTGGTATCATACACATTTTTCCAGATCAAACAAGAGGGAAAGTCCCTCCAATGACCTGCGGCGTTTTGTGATAGGATGATAAATGGTTATTGCAGTGATGGTTTCTCATGGTTCAAATCACTTTCAAGTGCCCTTGAATGGCTAAATGAGGCTTCTGCCACAAGATGGCGCCACCCAGCGCCAAATCCGATGGCAGATTTGAAATCTCCAGGGTGAATAACCATATGTCCCATCTTCATATAGGTTATTTGATGGCTCTAAATGGGCACAATAGAACTTTACCTTTTTTTAAAAAAAAAGCCTCGCCATGACCTGACACTTTGCCGCGGGTAAAAACAGTAGCAAAATCCTCTCTATGAAAAAAGATATCGCAGACATTTTCCAGCCGGAGCAAAGATCCGACGTAGGGTGGAACTTGCTAAAGCTACACTGTTATGGAGACAGGTTGCCTCAAGTTCCTAGAAAATGTCATTCTATTATTTACCGATTTCTTCATTAACTTGCACACGCAAAATGTTAGAGAAATTGAGCTGAAATCGGCAAAGGTAGAGTGATCTCTCCGCGGATTGCAAAAAGCAAGCATAGTAGCAATTTACTAGGAGTCTAAGGGAATGTCTTCAGACCAGATCCTGTGGGAAAAAATCTAACCGAAAGGTCATGCCTCGTGCACCCAGGTCATAGCATGGCTTACGGGATATTGCTTTGGAAAAGGGGCGGTATCCGTAGATGAAGGGAGAGAGACGGAACGCACTTCACCTAGCGTAAACACGTTGTTGAAGGGTTTCCCGCCTCTGTAGATCAAGTGCAGTTTGCGCGTCTCAGCGAACCCACGACGTGCAATAAATACTGGCTGAGCAGCAGCCCTACTAAGAAATGACGAAAAATTGGTTGCTAAGGATGCATCCACGGACGCGGGGTCCGAAATTGCGATCTTCCTGAAGGACGGGAAGGGGGATCCTGTGAAAACTGGTCCGGAATCCTTTTGACATATTTCCACACCACTGCGAGAGAGGTCTTTGCCGTCAAGTGAAGATACAGCTGTGCCTGTCAAGAAGAACGATGGGCGTCCTTCCAAACATAACGAAGCCTAGACCTGACTCGATAAAAATCGCCTACAGTGGAATTGTTCGAGCGGCTCTTATACCTCATATAGGCGTATCGCTTCCTTGTGATGGCCGACTACTATGGAAGCGGATGGCGTGCAAACCACCTAGAAGTTCTAGTAACTGTAGTCAGGCTCACGGCGTTTAGAACTCAACGATATCATCAACCAAACTAAACTCCTCGACAGAGGAGCAGGTACCATCCAGAGCGAACTAACATTGTACCCCCTATTGGTCCGTAAGTCTAGGCAGATTTTTTAGGGGGAGGGTGAAGAGGCCGATATTGGAAGTGACAGAATAGAGGTAGATAAAAGTGGGTGACAGAAGGGGAAGGGGGGAACGCAACAGCTTCTTCAGGACCCGTTACAGAGGTCAAGTCAACCCAGTGAGTCAGGCTTTTCCTATTTCCACCCTTGACAGGAGGACGAGGTTCTCCTCCAGGTACCAGATGTAACAGTCTACACCGGGTCCCCCCCCCCTGCGGAGTGGGGGCGCTATAAAATAACAATTAATCCAGTTCGATTTCCTTAGAGGCTGTGGTTGGGTCCATCAATGACATGAAAAACTACCCCCCTGTAGGGGGGGGGGAATCCCCATACCCATTTCAATTTCGTTGGTAAAAGGCGACTAAACCCGGATAGAGGCCAATGGTCAGGAAAGCAGCAATCAAAAAGGGTTTTGTTCCTCCGAATACAAATACGCAAAGGCGATAATGGGCGAGGTTGTCGTGTAACTTGTCCAGTCAAGGTAGTCGATCCGAGTCAAGTATTGAGAAGTTGAGAATCCTAGTCAAGAAATGGCGTGATTTAACTTATGCAGTTGAAACAAAACCCCAAATTATCGATCAATTCTTGGAATTGCTCTTTACCCTATAGGAAGTGTTTATTTAGCAACAAAAAACCAACGTGGGCATCCAGATATTTTTTTAAGTTGGTAGGTTAGGAGAAGGGAGAAACAACCCTATTAAAGTCCAACATTGAGGCGTAAATCCGAACATAATAAACTGTAACCTTCCCAAATTGATCAACCTAGAAACCATGGCCGGACTGACCAATAATGACGTCACACCGCGTAACGTGAGACCGACACTCGATTATGAAAACTAAAAGAAACCAGGAAGTGAAAAAAACGAGCAGGAAACCAATACGATTTCTCGAAATTGAGACTCCGCAAGTGCAAGATTAAGCTCACAAAAACTAAGAAATCCCGACCTTTTACACCAGGAATTACACAAAACGAAGGCTCAAACACACACGCCAAAAAACACAGAGTCCAATCACGATACTTTGGGAACAATGAAACACAACCCTTAATAAGGGCCAAAGTACACACCCAAATACGGACACTAAATACATGCACAATTACTTACATAAACTAGACTCAAAGAATTAAAACAAAATGATACGACATGAATGAAGCCGTTTCTCCCGATTAAGTATATACAAATAAAGCACAAGAAGAAAAAAAACAGAAGAAAAGTAATAAAAAATAGGATAAGAATAAGGAAATGAATTAGTGTAACAAATAATCTTTCTTTAAGTTAAATTTTAAAGTAATATTTGTCGATTGCATTTTTAAGCATTAAATACTAGTGCTTTCAACAATAATCCTAGGCCAGTTATTTCACGTTTCTGTTGTTTTAAAGAAAATAATTTTTTTGCTGTCGCAGTGTAATTTTTTTGTGTATTAGCTTCTAGCCGTTATTTCTAGTATCACTTTGGTTATCTAGTTCAAATATTGAGTGAAGGATTATATTAGTGAACACCTTTAGTATTTTAAGGACTTCGATAAGTTTGCCGCGGAGATGCTGGGCATCCAGTGACATTAATTTAAGGAGACTTAGTATGTCTTCGTACGATCGTTTTCTGAGTTAAGTAATTCTTTTCGTCGCTCGTCACTGGACGCGTTCCAATATTACATTTTCCTTTCACATGTATGGATACAAGAGCTACACCGCATACTGCAAATGAGGTCTTATATGCGCCTTATATAAGGAAAGAATAATGTGTTTTTAAAAATTTTAGACCACTCGGGATTAAGAAACAAATCCTTTTCCAACTGTTTTTAAAATTTGATCACTCATAATTTAATCTCTTGGTAGCTTATCATAACCTAGATGCAATACCATACACTTATCCCTGTTGAATTGCATCTGCCATCTTTCTGACTACTCGACTAATCTATATGTCATATTGAATGGTAATATACCGTCACCAATACCTTCCGAGGCTGAGATAAACCAGATTTAGAGAGCATGCACTACATGCAAAGAGCTCGCAATACTAAACGACCAGGCTAGTAACATGACATCATGATTAACGCCTTTCAGAACAAACATCCATTACAAAAGTGACGAACAACCTAAGGACTGATGGATTAACAGAAGAAAAGTATCGACAAGGGTAGTGAAAACCAGCTTTACTCACTACCTACTATATATTCCTTGGAATCCCCTTACTCTCCCTGAGACTTCACAAATTTAACCCCAAACACTAGAAGAAACAATATTTGTTCTAAAAAGGACACTAGTCAAAACGCATCGCTGAAGACCGTCGGATTAGGGTAATAGTCCTACCCTCAAATAAACTAAAAAAAACAAAAACATAAAATCTACGATTGAACGCATCTGCACCTCGAAATTCCATAAATAGACAGACAAATCCAAGAACAACATCTTTGACCCTTAAGGGCAGCCACTACTACTGGGAGTGCATCAATTTAGCTTCAAATAACTTCATTATAGTTGTGTGAAGCCAATAAACCAACAAATCTTGCTTGAAGTTTATTCTACTAAACTTGAAAATTATTCTTTTTTACCACCACTTAACTTACCCCGTGGAATGGATCCCCAAATTACTAATGCTGGCGGACACAAACGTCAACTCTCGTAGAGATCTGGCTACTAATTAGTGACGCGCTGTGCTCGGGTGGGTAGATCTTACACCCCACACATAGCCAATCACAACATTGCTTTCTTTCCTCTCCCGCCTTCACAGCACAACACACACACACACACACACACACACACTCTGTTCCATGGAATCCTGCCACTGGGTATCTATACCTATGTACCTCTGATGCGGAACAGGTCCCCCTCCCCCAGGGCGACGTAGGTTCCACCTGAACGCTGTTTGGTGTCATAGTATTGCGCGGGAGGGTCCGAACTCTATAGGCAAATTCTCGAGGACATCGAGAGAAGACCTCGATGCCAAGAAGAGGTATCGAGTCCACGTTAATGATGCAAATGGAAAAAGGTGGATGTAGTTTAAGATCATCAGCACACTCTCTCCATGCAAATCACCTATCTGGGTGCAACTGCATAAATTAAGAAGCAAAACCCGACGAGGGATTCTGTGCCAAAATGTTGGTAAGCGGAGAGTAGAAAAGAAACTGAAAATATGTGGAAAGTATATAATCCCCGAGTAGGCGAAAGAGGAGACTACTTGTGGAACCAGCTTCTGGAATACGAGCAATTCTTCAAGATCTAACGACCTACCCTCAATTAAGGCACACTCCCCTGCAGTCGTTGTGGTATGGGGGGCACGTAATCCTACAAATGTCAACCGTATGGGGCACATGCCACACCGGACACTGCATTCCACCAATTTCCTCCTCACACTGTAAGGAGGGTAAGATGTATCATGGGCAAACATGCTGTAGTTGACATCTGGAAAAATGAGTACCTTTCCGCCCCAAAGACCGAAGGTGAATCTGGGGCCGTATATCTTCCACTCATATTCACTTTCTGCGTCTTCGCAATTTTCCTTACAGATCTCTCCTTGCACACCTTCTGTCGCAGATACTCTCGTTGGTTTTAGCTTCTTAATCTTAACGCCATCTTGCGCAGATAAAGTTATAGTGAAAAGCTCAGCCACGCATTCCATTATAGAAATAATTCGCAGCTATTATTAGAAAAAGGAGAAAAGGTGACGTAAAACGCTACTCTCACGCGAAGGGGAGTGATAAGGGATATTTTCGACTCACGCGTCAAGTGCGGAAAAAAAAGGTAGACGTGTGCGAAAGAAAGGTAGCCAATGCAAAAGAAGGGCGGACAAGTGAGGATGAAGGATGAACAAGTGCGGGAAAAAGATGGACAAGTAAGGATGAAAGGTAAACAAGTGCGGGAAAAGGGTGGACAAGTGTGAAAAAAAGGGGGGGGACTAGTGCGAAAGCAAGGTGGACAAGTGCGGAAGAAAGGTGGACAAGTGCGGAAGAAAGGTGGACAAGTGAAGAAGAAAGGTGGACAGGTGAAGAAGAACAGGGGACAAATGAGGAAGAATGGGGGGGGGAGGGAAGTGAGGAAGAAAGATGGCTAATTGCGGAAGAAATGTGCATCTGTGCAATTTCGGTCAGCGCTAAAGGAAAAAGAATTGAGTAAAAGTATAGAGTAGAGAATTATTGAATCGGGATGCTCTTAAAAATGCCCCCAAAAGAGAATTATCGAATAGAGATGGTTTAGAAAACGATCCAAAAAACAAAATTACTGAACAGGGATGATCATACAAACGCCCTAAACAACAGAACTACTGAACAGGAATGAAATTAAAAACGCCCCCCCCCCCCAAAAAAAAAAAAGAATTACTCACCAGGGATGATCTATAAAAACGCCATAAACAACAAATAAATGAAGAGGGATTAATTGAAACAAGTTCTGCTGACCAAAGTCGCGCACTCTCACTTATTCTGATTTATAACTTTACGACCATCACAACTTTAAATAATTCACGAACTACCATTGGGAGGACCCTTTAATTACACCATTTGAAAGAGGATGTAAAACAACACAAAGGTTTCAAATTTCGTTAGAATCGGCCGAATAATTTGATGTTATTGTCAAATGATTCCCGGGCTAACCTTGGGAGGACTTTGGCAATAACATCATTCGAAAGAGGATGTAAAACAACATAAGGGTTTCAAATTCCGTTAGAATCGACAAAATGGTTGCAATGTTATTACCCCATCCCTTAAAAAAAGAAGCAAAACGGGGACCAACGGACCGAGCCATCGAGGACCGACGGACCGACCGACATAGTCACACGCGACTAAAAACTCCCAAACAACAGAATTACAGTATAGGGGTGATCTTAAAAACACCAAAACAACATATTTACTGAATAGGTGTGATTTTAAAAACGTTGAAACAACCGAATTACTGAACTATGATGATCTTAAAAACGCCTCAAACAACCGAATAACTGCCAAAATAGGGATCTCGAAAACGCCACATACCATAATAATTACTGACCAGGGATGATCTTAAAAACTCCCCAAACAACAGACTTACTGAATAGGGATGATATTAAAACCACCCGAAAAAACATAATTAATGACCAGGGATTATCCAATAAACAGCTCAAACCAAAAAAATAATGAGCGGAAATGATCCCATAAATAGGACTGATCTTAAAAACGCCACAAACAACAAAATTGCTGACCAGGGATGGTCCTGAAAATGCCCCAAACAAGAGAATTACTGACCAAGGATGATCCCATAACCCCTTAAACAAGAGAATTACTCAATAGGAATACTTTTAAAAAGGCCTCAAACAACAGAGTTATTGAACCGGGATGATCTTAAAAACGTCACAAATAACAGAATTAGTGAACAAGGATGATCTTAAAAACTTCCCAATCAACAAAAATACTGAACAAGGATGATATTAAAAAAGCTGCAACAACAGAATTACTGAACAGTTATGATCTTAAAAACGTCTCAAACAACCGAATAACTGACTGAATAGGGCTCTCAAAAACACACGAAACAATAGAATTACTGACTATGGATGATCTTAAAAACGCCCCAAACAACATCCTTACTGAAATGGTATAATTTTTAAAACACCTCAAAAAATAGAATTACTGAACAGGGAAGATCTTAAAAACGCCCTAAACAACAGAAATACTGAACCGGTTTGATCTTAAAACGCCTCAAGCAACAGAATTACTAACCAGTGATGATCTTAGAAACGCCACAGACAACAGAATTACAAAATAGGGATAATTAAAAACGCCCTAACAACCGAATTATTGAACAGGGATCTTAAAAACACCTCAAATAATAGAAATGCTGATCAGGGATGATCTTAAAAACGCATTGAACGACAGACTTACTGAATAGGAATGATCTTAAAAACGCCCCAATCATTAGAATTACCGAACAGAGATGCTCCAATAAACGGCACAAACAAAAAAACTATTTACTGGAGATGATCCCATAAACTAGAGATGATCTTATAAAAGCCTCAAACAACAGAATTACTGATCAGAGATGGTCCTAAAAATGCTCCAAACAAGAGAATTACTGAGCAAGGATGATACCATGAACACCCTAAACAACAGAATTACTAATCGGGAATTATCCCACCATCGTCCCAAACAACATAATTCCTGACCAGGTTTGATTCTAAAAACGCCTTAAATAACTCATTTAATAACTGACTACGGAGGATCCTAAAAACACAACAAGCAACATAATTTTTGACCAGGGATGATTCTATAAATGCTCCAAACAACAAAATTACTGACCACGGATTATCTTAAAATCGTTTCGATCTAGTCCATGAAATGGAGAGAAGATAGTAAATGGGAAAAGGGGGAAAAATGGGTGCATAAATTGATTATTAGTTATTCGCGGTATATTTTTTTAATAGTAAGTTTATATAAAAAGTAATATTAGTTCTATTCTTAAACATATAGAGAGGAATGCCTTCAGACTTACCAAGATAAGTCCTTCCAAATACCAATAATTTTATATGGGAGAAAAAATCTGTACTATCGACTTTAAATGTTTTAAGTTGGACTGAATTTCCTCAAAGTTCGGTATTCAATGGAATCGAAATAATTTAGGTACTTTGTATCCACAAGAATTGTAAAAATTACCATAAAAAGCGCTGTAATCCAATAATGTGATGAGCGATCGGGTAAGATTGTTCAGCTTGAGAAAGAACTGGCCCTGAACCAAGAGGATCTTAGGTGTAACATGAGCGACCATGTTGCGGGTGACATCTGTAGGTTTGTGAGCCCTCGATAAAAAGTACTCGCTTTTCCACGATTTGGGGTTGGCGTGCATCGATATCACTACCGGTATGGCAGGACGGAAGCTGCAACACACTCGCCCATTACCGTAATTACGTATCGAGCTCACAGGAATAAAACTTCCTGGTACATGGATTACGATTAAATTTGAGAATATGCCCGCCCTCGATTTTTGTAGGCGCTTTCGTATAAATATCTTAATTTTTTAAAAAAATACGCAAATGTTATATAGCGTATATTAAAAGTATAGACTAGAGTTAGCTAGTTAGTCAACGCCAATCCTGCCATGATACTGGTAGGATCCCCGACCGGATAATGAAATTTATATAAGGTCACTATGACAATCGCTGGTCGGCCCGAGCGCCCCAGGAGCCGGTCCTCTTTTGGGAAGAGGTGCCATGAATTATTATGTTTTGACACCAAACAGCGTTCAGGTGGAAGTCTTCGTCACCTCGGAGAGGGACCTGTTCCGCTTTAGAGGTACGTGGATATAGATACCAATCGGCAGGATTCTTTAGAACAGAGAGAAAGAGTGTGTGTTGTGCTGTGAAGGCGTAGGAGGAAAGAAAGCAGTGTTATGATTGGCTATATGTGAGGTGAGAGATGTGAGATCTACCCACCCGAAAATAGGGTGAGCACAGCGCGTTCACCAATCGGTAGCCAGATCTCTACGTGCGCTGACGTTTGTGTCCCCTTTTACCGGGATCGAACCTGGTACCGCGACATTGGAAGGCCAACGCCGTATCCACTCGGCTAGCATGAGCTCGTATACATTATATAACACTTTCACTAATTTCTAATTATGATGTTATAACGAAAAATAGATTTGCAACCATCTTGGGAGACTCATTGTTAATTGGAATCGCATCATATTTTTTTGTATATCAATTTGAAGTGAATTTTTTTCTGAATTAAAATATGATATGAACATTTCATATTAAGCAATTTTAAAGAAAATATGATTGATTTAAATAGCATTCGGGGGCGAGGCTTATATGTCTGCCGTTAGAGGCCTAACGACAGCTGGCAATCGCCTTTGAATTTGAATCTAATAATAGGCTTTCAAATTAGGAATACTACGACTTTATTTAAAAATAGCGGGTGTGGGGGGTGCAACCTCCGACAATTAGGTGAGTTGTATGGGGGGCGAAGCCCTCCATTTCGAAATTACCTTAAAATGTTAGATAATTGAATATGATGCGATTACAATAGCCTGACCCTCACCTAAAAGCACTTTTTTTTAATTTGCCTAAGAAAAAACTTTATCTATATTAAAAAAGAATTGTTTTTAAGCACTCCATATATATATATATATGAATTATCCAAAAATTCGAGGAAGACCATATTCCCTAAATTTAGCCTGGCTTCCCAGGCCAGCAGCACTTACTGGACTTAGCTGCCTTTAAGAAAAGAACATCTAATCATCCCTTTTTTCCTGTTTCGGAATGGAAACTAGCTGAGGAGAGTTGCGCGTCTTTAAATGACCGAAATTAGCCTCATATTCTGGCTACTCGAGTTATATATCTCCCCCACATTTTCCTTTCCTCTAACTTCACCACTTCCTTTACGAACCTCCAGTGTTTACCATTCTGGCAGAGATGCCCTCGTTCGTTTTACCTTTTATTTTTGTAAATAAACAACAAAAATTTCGCATAGAATTTTGACATGATTACTTATAGATACGGAAATGTGTCCCTGGTATTAATCGCTGAGTCATGAGATTCTTTATACCCACCCCCGTACATTTTCAATGTTCCTGCGCGGAATGTTGTGCTAATCAATGGAATCCACCCTAATGGGGATAATGAATAACAATAAGAAGAAAAATAATAATAATAATAATAAAGGAGTAATTGAGGAATTCAAAATTTGACAGCGCACTCTTTAAGAATGGCAAGTCATCCATGGATGCTGGCAGCACAGCCTTGAATGAGGGCAAACTCAATCATGAGCGATGGCATTTCACATTTGAATGATGGGAAGGTCAATCATGAGGGATGGCATATCACCCTTTAATAATAACAGGTCCCCCATGAAGGATGGCATCTCACACTTTAAGGATGGTCAGTATCTGACCCTAGAAAGTTGCTATTCGCCTTTGAAATATGGCATCCTACCTTTGAATGATGGCCTCTCACCCACGAGGTATGGGACATCAACCTTGAATCATGGCATGCCACCCTTGAAGGATGGAATCTCCCCCTTGAAATAAAAGCTCGTATCGAAAGACCTGGAGTATTCAAAAATACAAACTAATGTGCTCGCGGGTCAAGGGGTACAAGAATACCCCCACACTCTAGGGCGTCAAATAGTCGGCTATGTATCTTCAACAGTTTCACTTCTACTAATTTCACCGATTCCTTTGAGCCACCTTTTTCAAAAGATTGATAGCGATGGCCCCATAAATAAAGGGGGGTGGAGTCTAGTTGTAGAGTGGTGGACGAACTCTGACCTTATATAATGTGAAAAAGGTTAATGGTAAATAAAATGATATAGCGCGTTAGAAGAATAACAGCAAACTATTTCATGGGATTATTAATTGATGGTTTCCCTCTTACGACCAAGTCCACCATGCGACTGTATAAAAATGTGTAAGTGAATTACAGGGTTATTCAAGAAGGATCAAATGTCATGCATATCAACTCGAGAAAACGTAAGGTAGCTTGGTAGTTAGTTTTGTTATCGAAAGAGGTCCAAGGTGAACATACCCTTCTTGTTCCCTGATCGTGTCGTTACTAAGGTCGCGGACCTTCTGCAGAGGAGAGATGTTTCCAGAGGGCTTCATTGAACTATGTCCAGAAGGCGAAAACCACCTCCATTAATTGATGACTGTTCTTTATCTTTTCAAGAAAAGAAATCTTTTCACCACAATTGAATGTCACAGAAGGACCTTAAGCAATCCTATTCCCTCCCATCTGAAGGCACCGGAGGAGTTTGGTGCATACGCTATGTAGAGTTCATAGAGACCATTTAGAAAAGATCGATCTATTCCCTCCCATCTAAAGGCACCGGAGGAGTTTGGTGCATACGCTATGTAGAGTTCAAAGAGACCATTTAGAAAAGATCGATCTATTCCCTTCCATCTAAAGGCACCGGAGGAGTTTGGTGCATACGCTATGTAGAGTTTAAAGAGACCATTTAGAAAAGATCGATCTATTCCCTCCCATCTAAAGGCACGGGAGGAGTTTGGTGCATACGCTATGTAGAGTTCAAAGAGACCATTTAGAAAAGATCGATCTATTCCCTCACATCTAAAGGCACCGGAAGAGTTTGGTGGATACGCTATGTAGAGTTCAAAGAGACCATTTAGAAAAGATCGATCTATTCCCTCCCATCTAAAGGCACCGGAAGAGTTTGGTGGATACGCTATGTAGAGTTCAAAGAGACCATTTAGAAAAGATCGATCTATTCCCTCCCATCTGAAGGCACCGGAAGAGTTTGGTGGATACGCTATGTAGAGTTCAAAGAGACCATTTAGAAAAGATCGATCTATTCCCTCCCATCTAAAGGCACCGGAAGAGTTTGGTGGATACGCTATGTAGAGTTCATAGAGACCATTTAGAAAAGATCCATCTATTCCCTCCCATCTAAAGGCACCGGAAGAGTTTGGTGGATACGCTATGTAGAGTTCATAGAGACCATTTAGAAAAGATCGATCTATTCCCTCACATCTAAAGGCACCGGAAGAGTTTGGTGGATACGATATTTAGAGTTCAAAGAGACCATTTAGAAAATATCGATCTATTCCCTCCCATCTAAAGGCACCGGAGGAGTTTGGTGCATACGCTATGTAGAGTTCAAAGAGACCATTTAGAAAATATCGATCTATTCCCTCCCATCTAAAGGCACCGGAGGAGTTTGGTGCATACGCTATGTAGAGTTCAAAGAGACCATTTCGAAAAGATCGATCTATTCCCTCACATCTAAAGGCACCGGAAAAGTTTGGTGGATACGCTATGTAGAGTTCAAAGAGACCATTTAGAAAAGATCGATCTATTCCCTCCCATCTAAAGGCACCGGAAGAGTTTGGTGCATACGCTATGTAGAGTTCAAAGAGACCATTTAGAAAAGATCGATCTATTCCCTCCCATCTAAAGGCACCGGAAGAATTTGGTGGATACGCTATGTAGAGTTCAAAGAGACCATTTAGAAAAGATCGATCTATCCCCTCACATCTAAAGGCACCGGAAGAGTTTGGTGGATACGATATGTAGAGTTCATAGAGAGCATTTAGAAAAGATCGATCTATTCCCTCCCATCTAAAGGCACCGGAAGAGTTTGGTGGATACGCTATTTAGAGTTCAAAGAGACCATTTAGAAAATATCGATCTATTCCCTCACATCTAAAGGCACCGGAAGAGTTTGGTGCATACGCTATGTAGAGTTTAAAGAGACCATTTAGAAAAGATCGATCTATTCCCTCCCATCTAAAGGCACCGGAGTGGTTTGGTGAATACGCTATGTAGAGTTCAAAGAGACCATTTAGAAAAGATCGATCTATTCCCTCACATCTAAAGGCACCGGAAGAGTTTGGTGGATACGCTATTTAGAGTTCAAAGAGACCATTTAGAAAATATCGATCTATTCCCTCCCATCTAAAGGCACCGGAGAAGTTTGGTGCATACGCTATGTAGAGTTCAAAGAGACCATTTAGAAAAGATCGATCTATTCCCTCACATCTAAAGGCACCGGAAGAGTTTGGTGGATACGCTATTTAGAGTTCAAAGAGACCATTTAGAAAAGATCGATCTATTCCCTCACATCTAAAGGCACCGGAAGAGTTTGGTGCATACGCTATGTAGAGTTCAAAGAGACCATTTAGAAAAGATCGATCTATTCCCTCACATCTAAAGGCACCGGAAGAGTTTGGTGGATACGATATTTAGAGTTCAAAGAGACCATTCAGAAAAGATCGATCTATTCCCTCCCATCTAAAGGCACTGGAGGAGTTTGGTGGATACGCTATGTAGAGTTCAAAGAGACCATTTAGAAAAGATCGATCTATTCCCTCCCATCTAAAGGCACCGGAAGAGTTTGGTGGATACGCTATTTAGAGTTCAAAGAGACCATTTAGAAAATATCGATCTATTCCCTCCCATCTAAAGGCACCGGAGAAGTTTGGTGCATACGCTATGTAGAGTTCAAAGAGACCATTTAGAAAAGATCGATCTATTCCCTCACATCTAAAGGCACCGGAAGAGTTTGGTGGATACGCTATTTAGAGTTCAAAGAGACCATTTAGAAAATATCGATCTATTCCCTCCCATCTAAAGGCACCGGAAGAGTTTGGTGCATACGCTATGTAGAGTTCAAAGAGACCATTTAGAAAAGATCGATCTATTCCCTCACATCTAAAGGCACCGGAAGAGTTTGGTGGATACGATATTTAGAGTTCAAAAAGACCATTCAGAAAAGATCGATCTATTCCCTCCCATCTAAAGGCACCGGAGGAGTTTGGTGCATACGCTATGTAGAGTTCAAATAGACCATTTAGAAAAGATCGATCTATTCCCTCCCATCTAAAGACACCGGAGGAGTTTGGTGGATACGATATTTAGAGTTCAAAGAGACCATTTAGAAAATATCGATCTATTCCCTCCCATCTAAAGGCACTGGAGGAGTTTGGTGGATACGCTATGTAGAGTTCAAAGAGACCATTTAGAAAAGATCGATCTATTCCCTCCCATCTAAAGGCACCGGAAGAGTTTGGTGGATACGCTATTTAGAGTTCAAAGAGACCATTTAGAAAAGATCGATCTATTCCCTCCCATCTAAAGGCACCGGAGGAGTTTGGTGCATACGCTATGTAGAGTTCATAGAGACCATTTAGAAAAGATCGATCTATTCCCTCCCATCTAAAGGCACCGGAGGAGTTTGGTGCATACGCTATGTAGAGTTCAAAGAGACCATTTAGAAAAGATCGATCTATTCCCTCCCATCTAAAGGCACCGGAAGAGTTTGGTGGATACGATATTTAGAGTTCAAAGAGACCATTTAGAAAATATCGATCTATTCCCTCCCATCTAAAGGCACCGGAGGAGTTGGGTGCATACGCTATGTAGAGTTCAAATAGACCATTTAGAAAAGATCGATCTATCCCCTCCCATCTAAAGACACCGGAGGAGTTTGGTGGATACGATATTTAGAGTTCAAAGAGACCATTTAGAAAATATCGATCTATTCCCTCCCATCTAAAGGCACTGGAGGAGTTTGGTGGATACGCTATGTAGAGTTCAAAGAGACCATTTAGAAAAGATCGATCTATTCCCTCCCATCTAAAGGCACCGAAGGAGTTATGTGGATACGCTATGTAGAGTTCAAAGTGACCATTTAGAAAATATCCATCTATTCCCTTCCATCTATAGACACCGGAGGAGTTTGGTGCATATACTATGTAGAGTTCAAAGAGACCATTTAGAAAATATCGATCTATTCCCTCCCATCTAAAGGCACCGGAGGAGTTTGGTGCATACGCTATGTAGAGTTCAAAGAGACCATTTAGAAAATATCGATCTATTCTCTCCCATCTAAAGGCACCGAAGGGGTTTGGTTCATACGCTATGTAGAGTTCAAAGTGACCATTTAGAAAAGATCGAGGGAGCGTGCAGGAGACTCACTGAACATTGAAGATCTGGTAAAAAGTGGCGAGGTAAGTATAAGAGGTAGCTGTGTAGTTTGAGATCAGAAAAAGTAACGGGGAAATAGCAAGAAAGTAGTAGATTTTTAGTTCCATTGGTGCCAGGAGAACTGGCTAATCTGTTTGTTTAGTTTGTTGTTTTATTATTAAAATCTGAGTAGTTAGGTTTGGCTGTTGTTTCTTACTCTTTTATCTTCTTGGTTGTAATTTGTTTTGTTTGTTATGCTCTTCATTATTTTTCTTTTAATCTTTGGAGGTGGATGGTTCAGTTCTATTAGCCAAATGCTTGAATACTTCGGATTTTATCCACTGGTTCCTCTCCTTCGGGATATTGATTTTTCTCTAGTAAAATGAATCTTCAATGTCTTTGAAGTGGTCGTCCCTGTAGTCTTTCGCGTAGCACTATTTGTTGTTTCCTTTCTGCAGATCTTTTGTCAATTCCTTTTGTTCCCATTTCTTAGGACATTTCTACTTCTTGTTAGTGCATAGTCTTAGGTTAATTCTATTGGATATACTTTCTTCTCTGTTTTACTGTTTCATTTGAATTATACTTTACACTCGCCTTCATTTTTACTTTTTTACTATTGATTTCGTCGAGTTTGTTTACGCTTCTAAGTAGCTTTCAGTTTGCTCGCTCTCTTCCTTCCTTTGATCATCACCCCTGATTATTTGTTCCGTTAGTTCGGTGAATCTTCCTAGTTTGTCCTCTGCGTCGGTTAGTTTCTCTTGGCCAGTTATTCTTCTCTTTCTTTCCTTATTTTCTTTATTTATTTCTTCACCGACTACTTCTTCAGCTGTCTTCCCGATAGCTTCTACCATCTTCATTTTCTGGGAACCATAAGTCTTTTCTAGGAAATCGATGAATCCTGTTTCGAAACTTCCTGGTATCGCTAAGTTCGTTAGGTGGGAATACACTAGGTATGTCATTACCTCTGGTCCCTGTATTTGCGTGATTAGTTGTGTGGGTTGTTTATGGTACCTTGCTGGTGTACTTTTAGCCGCAATGTCTGCGTAGGATTGGTCCATCCACCTATTATTCTTTTTCAACGCTTCTTCCTTTTTTTATTCCGATAATCTCGTTCATCTTCGGGTACTTCATTGCCTTAGGGATATGCAAACCCGTGCAGTTCGCACACTTCTTTTAGGGGTCAGACACATCGATGACTATCTAATCCACATTCCAAGCATTTGGACTTTTTTTTCTTGGAGCAGTCCGTAGCAAATTCTGAAGATCTGGACGTGGATATATTCGTTCTCTTGTATCTGAATTGGAGATATCCTGAGGTTCAATGTAAATCCCCAGTATCCCTTAGCCTTGATCTCCATTCAGTGAAGTTTATTTTAATTATGTGTGTCAGTTTTACAAACTTTACCACGTTAAGTTTTGCCCATTCCTATTTTTCTTTAATTTGCTTCAAGTGCTCACGTATCATCAGATTCATCTGTCGGAAGATCATAAACCTTTGGCCTCTGATCTCTGGGGGCACTACTGGCTCGAGGTCTATTGCCTTTAGATTTTCTATTGCTCGTCCCAAGGTTATTTTCTATCCTCATCGGTGGAACATATAGCCACATACCCTCTCGTGGTATTGAGGAGCCTTATAACTACCACTTCGAGTTCTCCATTTAGCAGTTCGTTACTTCTTCGCATTGCTCCTCTGACAAGTCGGAGTGAAGCCTCCCTCATGCCCCCTTGTTCATTCTTACGTGTTGCGTCTCCTTTCTTTGTTGTGTATTGATATGTGTATGACCAGTGTGGGTCTCATCCCTCTGCCGCCCCTATGCCCCGCGATTAAATATTACCATGGGAATGGCTTTGCTCGATCAAGTAGGCATCGCAATATTGTCAATATTGCATCACCGCGCCTGCGCCAGGAGACCTCACTCCTGTCTCAAAAGCTGAGATCTTCAACTCAAAACGCGTGAGGTTTTCAACTGATCTCCTATTGGAAAGTTGAATTCCCAAACTCTTATAATTTTATTTTAAAATTGAGAGATAAAGTCTTTTTAAGGTATTTTTTTTGCACAAATACTTGCGTAAATTACTAATTTAACCTTTTATCGTATTTTTATAGTTTAATTATTGCATAATTATTACAAATTTACTTCTAGCGCCAACCCTCTCAGTATCGCCAACCTTAAAGATCGCTTTACATTAAATATTGAGCATAGATGAGGTAGCTGGTTTTAATTAACGCAGAGCAACAAACCATTGGTAAAATTATTAATTAAAACTAATTTCCATCATCCAAATAAAGTACTGATATTAATTTTATCCGTTTTAAAGGCGATATAAACTTTGTTAAAAGCAAATAGTGAAAAAAGACAAACTAACATCTCCCTAAACTTTTGTTTTTCGTAAAATAAAATATTTTCTGTATCTTTCTTAAATAAAAATCTAAGAGTTCTATTCATTCCATTCATCCAGCATAAAAATAAGTTCAGGCGAACTCATTAGGAGATATAAATATTTCAGTCTTTTAGATTTCCTGTCTAATTAGCAAAAGAACCCCAATTCATTACAGAAGACTCGAATGAACTAACTTAGAATTCAACTTAACTTTTGGCATTTGAAAAAGAAACCGGCTCGGTTCAAGCTTCCACCCTTTGGGGACATTTGGGTCAATGTAAAAAAAAGGATATCATTAAATTTAAATCGAAACGTGAAAAAAGGTTGTTTATATGAATTAAACAACTACATTAACAAATATGACTATTTCAAACCAGCCTCTGGATTTATATTAGGGTGAATAACCGGGGATAAATAATGACATTTCAATTGTTTAGTGCGTTCAAAGAACGTTTCAGCAAATGAAGAGTCATTTTTAGCTCGGAGTTTGGCATTAAGGCCTTTGCTTGGCATAAGATCGTTCATAAGCAAATTACGAAATAATACTGTAGCAACGCAAATCAGGGATCGAACTCTCCCGCCTTACAGTGTCCGCAAATAGATTTGCCATTTGGACGCTCAAACGTTTTAAATTAAAATATATTTTCATGGCACAGTTGAATGAATTTTGCCTCTGTTTAGTTATTTGTGTATTAATAATAATTTAGGCCATAGTTGCCATATCCCCATAATCGAAGGATGACCGATATGGGAGAAATGAGAAAGTAAAGACTGAATTCAATCAACGAGGGAAGGGAGAGAATTAAATGAAGAAGGAAAAAAAAGAAATGGGAGTGGTGAAGGAGAGTAGGTTATGTTAAAGAGGGAAAGAAAGTTAATTGAAAAGGAGAATGAAGAAAATAGAATAATGGAGAGGAATGTCGACTGAAGAGGCGAAATAAAGAGTTAAAAAAAGAAAAAGAAAGTCGAGTGAAGAAAATTCTAAAAAAAGAAAGTTGCCTAAAGAGGAGAATGAAGGAAAGGCATAAAATTGAGAAGATATTCGACAGAAGAGTGTAAAAAAGGAGAATAAAATGACTAAAGGAAAGACTGAATAGAAGGGTACAAGAAGAAATGAGATCTGATTGAAGATGAAACTGAAGTAAAATGTATAAATGAGAGAAAAAGTGACTGAAGAAAATGGGAAAAAGAAAACAAAGTGAAGAGGAAAAGTGAAAAGAACGAGGAAGAGGGTTTATTAACTGAAAGGTAATTGAAAAAAAGGGAGCACAAAAATGGAAGAAGACAAAGGGACCTTGATTGAAGTGGGGGGCGATGAAAAAAAGGAAGAACACATGAACAAAGAAAGAAAAGGACGACGAAAGTGGAAAAAAGACCAATAACAAAGAATAGATGGAAATGAAGGAAAATGACATAGGAAGGAAGAAAGAATAAAAGGGTAGAAATGAAAGAAATGGATGGAAATGAAAGAAAATGAAATAGGAGGGCAAATGAAGGAAATCGATGGAAACGAGTGAGTGAGAAGACGAAGACAAATCAGGCTAATGAAATTCGGAAGGGTGGGGGGGGGGGGGAGACGAGCGTCACCCTGAAACCACCACGAATACAGAAGTTTCCCTTTAATTAGTGAGAAAGAAAACGGAAAGTGTCCGCAATCGGACCTTCGAGGCAACGGCAAATAGGACGTAGTTCCTTCCCACAGGAAAGATCACAGGTCCTCAAAACAGGAACCCCGTTAAAGCAACAGAATCTGCTCGAGACAGAGACTTAAGACGAAGAGACAGCGGATAGAGACAAAAACCTTCAAACAAATGGTTCTCTCCCTGAGTGTGGGCCGCAAGGGGAAGTTCTCTACCCACAAGGGCCATTTTTCCTTCCCTTAACAAGTCCTGTTCAACAACCACTAGCTATTCCAAAGAGCCGGTGAACTCGTGACTTTGTCCAAATGCACGACTACTCTCAATGAACACTGTTCCATAACGTTATATATATATATATATATATATATATATATATATATATATATATATATATATATATATATATATATATTTATATATATATATATGGTATAATGAGCCACCACTTACTTTGTTAGTAAAATTTACATTTACACTAGCGAGAATAATTAAATTTTGACATCACGAGAAAAAGAACATTTCTAAAATTCGAATATCTTATTTTTCTTTTTAACCCCAAACGAAGAGAATTAGTGACCGGGCACTGCTGAACAGACGGTGTAGCTTGCCTTTACTAATGCCATTTCTGAAGCCAGCCAGCAGCCAGGCAGCCAGTCAACCTGTCGGGTGATAAGCCAGCCAGACAATTGGCAACGACAAAAAGCCATTAGTACAGTATTTTCTAATCATACTGCATGTGGTTTCGACTTGATTGAGCGGTTATGGCAGAAATGTCAGAGGAGACAATTATGCTAGATTCCCACAAAGCCAAACGAAAGTGGGATACAAGGATTAATTTCTATCGAACGTGGGAATCTGCCCCCAACGTGCTCACGTTACATAACTACCTTCTCTAGATGTCACACAGATTCTTCTGGCCGTCAAAGCAGAGGTATATTCCTCAGGTGACGGTACAAAGAAACTTGAGTTGGTATGAAGGAAAAAAAACAAACTGGAAATACATCCTTATCCACTCCTACTGGCCTATCACAGACTCCTGCTCTGGCAAGATAATCCGAGTTTTACCTCTGAGAAAGAAAATTGGGGACGAAGGATGATTATATATATATATATATATGAACCCTAACTAATTTTGCCCCTATTTGTCATTCCCCGTCGTGGTCATTTTAGCGAAGAGCGCTTAATGAGACAGTTTAAAATCCAACTCCTTTATTCATTTTCTTATAACGGTTAAAGTAATTTTCCCTATTTTTCTGTTACTATATCCCCCATTTTCTTCCTTAAGCTTTAATGGTACACGTAATAATTTCCTTAGCGTTTTTCCGGGTTGTGTTACCAGCTTTAATTTATTTGGGCCTTTAAAATACACGCTTACACAGATGCACACACCCGCAATCTAGAATAGACGTTCAGATCTAAACATGATAATAAGTAAATTCGTCAGGGATGAACTGGTATCCGCTTTAAAATAAGTACTGCCTGCAGCAGGTGAACCGGCAGTGATGCTTTACAACATCGAAAAGAACTTAAGCGAGAGATGACCCAGAAAGCAACAACTACCTTGGTCATAGCAGGGAGGGACGCAAGTTCTACTATATTAACAGATCCACGCCACGATGTTGTGGTTCCCTTTTAGCGGAGGGTGGATTATACACCTCCTGTGTGACTAAGCAGATTGAAAACTCTAAATTGTTTTCCTACCCAGCGCCAAGAACCTCCTTCATCAAGACCAAGTCATGATTGGACCTATAAACCTATGGGACTATTAGTTTGTCAAGATGGTAACACCATAGGATGGAAATCTAAAGACATTTTAGTTTGATTCCGAGTGACATTCAATTTCCTTTGATTTTCTCTCATAGTAATCTCCCTATCACCAACTGCCTTCAATTGGTCTAATTCCATATTAACACTAAATGTCCGTATTTCAAGAGCGATGTACAAAAATAGATGGAAAAACATTACTCACTTACTCTGGCGTAGACTGGAAAAGAATTCCTATGTAAGCCCTTGATCGTCGAGTGTTTAAAAATACTCTGATCTTAAGATTGCCACTGGTCTCTGAGTTACTGCTGCATCTATGTTGATATTTTGACGTCAGCAAACCCTTGTAGTACGAGGCCAATTTAGTTCATTATTCCCCTGATTAAGTCAAGGCTTTTTCAACTTAGAGTTTCCCTGAGTTTTTCCGGCCACCATTGAATTATATCTATTGGTGAATACCCTTCATCTACTAATGATAATTGAGCCCTTTAATAGTTCGTTCCTGTCCTTTAATTCAATGTTCCAATCTTTAAGTTACATGCTCTCATTAATTTCTTTTAGCTATGTTAATCTCATTTGGTCGTGTTGCTACTCCTTCAAGATAAATTAATAACTGGAAGAATAATTATTGTTCGTAATTTTCGTCTTATAAAAGTTTGTCTTCAAACCGACTACAATTATCCTTTCTATCTATAAAATAATACGATATCCTCAGCAAAGCAAAAATAAAGATTAAATATCCCTCATTAATTCTGAATTTCTTTTTTTTAACAGTCTCCAAACCTTCTCGAACATTTGTGGGGAAATTGATTCCCTTTGTCTCTACCCTTCGTATTTTTCTGCTTCCTTCTACCTAACGCTATCGCGTTTGGTAGATATTTATGTTAATGTAGGTTTTATTGCCTTCTTGTTTCTCTATCATTCTAGTACTAATTAGTGTTTGAGTAAATCAAAAATATTTTTCATAAATCAACGATGACTATTAGATGTATAATATTTCGTATTCATTGGTTCGCTGCAATAATTATTGGATAGCTTGTAAATGGTTATATATATAGTACTACTATAATAAATTATAACAACTCGATCTTATAATAGTTAATTCAAGAAGAGCGTTTAAGTTAGTCTGTTGTTTATGACTTTTGTAGTTCTTTGCATGTGGTTGATAAGAAACTGACTGGCATGTTATTTTTTAATTCTTCCTTGTCGTCTCTTTTAAAGGGTGAAACTTAAGCGTTGGACCATCTCGTTATCTCCCAAAGTTAAAATAGAAAAAAACTTTCCAAGAGGTTTTTATAACCAACTTTCTTACACTCCTAAAACTTATACTAAGAGAAGTACAAACATAACTGCAGGGTAAATACAATAACAACAACAACAGGGTTTTCAGATTTTTTTTTCCTTCAAATTCTTTGAAGACAGAGCATTTCCGAAAGCAGAGGCTGTTGCAAATTATAGTAATGAAAGAGATCGAATTTTGCGGAGAAAATGAGACTGAACTGCGAGGTTAACGAAGAGGGGGGCAAGATGTTGAGAAGCATCTGGAGGAGGCCCTTGTTTTATATAATGAGAAACCTGAAGCATCAATATCCATATTGAGTGAGGGGGGTCTTTTAATATGGAAAGATTCAAGGAAGCGTTTGGGGGTCTCACTCTTTATTGCATATTAAAACAATGTCGACGGAGCTAGGTCCTCAATTATTCTGACTAATGACCCTATGACCTTATGACCTTCAAAACTTTCAAAAACCCATTGAAAAGTAAAATGGTTACAATCCAACTGCCCGACCGACAAACGAACCGACCTAGTAACTTCTAATGTCGCGCGCACGCTACGCAAAATCTGTATATCACTTTAACTGGTCCTCTTCATTTGAATTAGTACTTCGAAGATTTAGTTAAAAATTTAGTTGAATAGTTCCCTTTGATTTAGTGTTCATCAGAGTAGTAGATATATTCGAATGTGATTATCTATCTTTATTTGATATTGTTGTCTATATTTCTAGGTTTGAAAATGAGAAATTGAAATGTACCGACGAGACACAGCGAATAATTCCACCTGAGCGAAAAAAACATCATACATGATGTAGTTACGAAAGAATTTTAACGGGATGTAAGTTGATAATGAGTGAGAACGATACTGCAATCTGTAACAATATTTAATGAAGAAAAAAAATATCTGTAAAAGAAATGTGTAAAGTAGAAAAGGTTATTGGTGGTAATTTCTGCGATTACTTTGAAAGTGTATGGGATATCAAACGAAAGGAGCTACGAAGATTCGAAAAAAAGGTGTATGATATCTGTGCAATGGCAGCAGAGTAGAATGGCAGGAGGTGCGGAAAAATATGATTTGATTATGTGAGGAAATGTGTGCGAGAAAGAAGTATGTGACATGTACTAGTGGAAAGGTTGGATGTTATCCTTATATATATATATATTTATATATAGACATACATATACGCGCATACACGAGAACAGACATGGCACACGGTACACACGTCTGTCCCTCACCTCACGTCCCAGTTTAATGCTCTTTATTTTTAGTTCTTCCCCAATTCCCAGCGATTTTGGACGTGCGATTTTGATGGCCATTTTAAGTCGATGTGGCCACATCGCTTCGCTTAAATATGGCGAAAAATAGATGGAGCCTATTTTGGTCTAGGTTGTGCGTGGTGTGTAGAGACCCACGTGTGCGTGTGAAGATGTCATCCGATGCCAAGGAGCTGAGTGGGAAAATTATATTTCACTACTTTATTGTTTTGTTTTTAGTTTGTTTATTTCCTTGTTCTAAATGACGCCATTGCGAGGGGGTTCTAAGTTTGGATACTCGAACCTCTGTTGTGTTATAACGATTTTTTTTTGTTTACCTTGTCATCCAGTCTGAGGAGGATTCGTGCGCGATACAGGCCCCGATACCGTGACGAGAGGGAGCGCTACCACTTATTCAGATTGTGGTATGGTGCGGAGTAATTGGAGGAGGCGGGTCTCGATTTCTTTAGTTAGCCTAAAGATAAACAAAGGTGTGTTTTCGGCGGCTATGACACCGTAGGTTGTCGGCAGACAGGATCTTAAAACTAAAAAAAGTTACCCCGGGCAGGTTTCCCAAGATAGTTCAAGAGTAAGTTACCCGAGCTATTTCAAATGCAATTTTCCCAAACCATTCTCAAGCAACTTACCCAAGATGGTCTTAGCATAAGTTACCCAGGTAATTTCCAGTCAAGTTATCCGAGCCATGCACCAGGTAAGTTACTCAAGATAATTTATCCAAGCTATTCCGAGGGTAAGTTTCCCTAGCCATTCTCACGGTAAGTTACTCCAGATAATTTACACAAGCCACTTCGAGGGTACGTTACTCAAGATAATTAACCTAAGCGATTTCGAGTGTAGGTTACCCAAGGCATCACCAGGGTAAGTTACCCAAGCCATTCCAGGGGTTAATGGACACTGGGTAGTTCTTTAGGAGTTCCTGCATTTGGTGGATCACCCTGAAAGAGAGTAAAGCGAGGCTGTGTACTTACTCCGTTTCCAGCTCCAAGGCGAGAGCTGATCCTTGCTTGGTCAGAGCGTGGGCAGCAGAGAGGGTCAAAGACGACGTAGGCGTACCATTAATGCAAGTAACCTTTAACCCAGGTCGTACCCCGGAACTACTTGCTTTGCCGCTTTTTGTCACCTGAATAGAAAAGTAAGTTATTTAGAATTATTTTCTGCTGTGATGCTAAATAAGGCATTTGTAAGTATGTATTTGTATGTAGCTCTATGGGGGTTTTACCTCATCATCTCTAGCCAAGCTTTAAAGGTTCGCTACATTTATTAAAAGAGGCCTTCTCAGACTGCTTCCTTTAACCAATTCTTGCTCTTTATTTTCTTTTATTTATTCTTCTGTTTTAACCTTGATTCTTTCCATTGAGTGTACAATACTTGGTAAATGTTCGATTTTGTAAACACTTATGAAATTGAATGGGTTTTATTTACACCTACTAAATTTAGCACTAAAAAAACAATTTCTCTAGGGCTTAAAGTACTTGATTCTATATGTCACAGGAGCAGCGAGCCCTACGACAGCAGCAAGACCCGAAGCCCAACTTGCTATTTTTATGCATGATAGCGCCCCCTGCCCCACGGCCAATTCGATTAAGACCTTCCTGAACAACGATTACATCACTCTTATGAACTGACCTGTACGGATATCGGACATGAATCCCAATGGAAATATTTGCGAGACTCTCAGAGAGAGGTCTAAAGACAGAGATTCTTCAAGATGAATGGAGCAAGATTACAGCGCAAGAGCGTCAACAGTTGGTTCGTTCCTGTTGCAGGAGGTGTCAAAGCATTATGGAGAATAAAGACCTCCACACTAAACACTAATTACTTATAACTTGTACGAATGTGTTTCACTCATTATAATTTAATCGTTGTATTCCGAATAGAAATTTGTTTCCGCTGTCGTTCGGATCATTTTGGACACCAGTTTTTTAGTAAATTGCTTATCTGTTCATAACTTACATTTTGTTCATCAAAAGTTGTATAACTTTAACCCATAGGTAGTTTCTACCTGTCCATTATTTCCTAAAAATTTTGAAAACCTTGGATAAGTCATAGAAAATGTGATAGAAATACAGGCGGTCCCGAATCTGGCTCACGATCCAGATTTATATATATATATATATATATATATATATATATATATATATATATATATATATATGGAGAGGCAATCTTTACAGAGTCATAGTATATACAGTAATGAAGTGGTAGAACCATAGGATTGCTACCAATGTTTAGCGGAGTTAATGTAAATAAAGTATACTCCAAACAAATTTGGCAAAATGCTATATCTAAACCAATACGAGAACCTGACAGCTTTAAGAAACAAACTCTGAAAAAGTGGCTGTGTAAATGCAATTCTGAAATTAATCATCGTGTAATGCTTTCACTCCTTGATCTAATGGACTTGCTACAAGATTTTAATCTTGAATTTGAGTCCTGAATAAGGCGCCTTGTCTGTTCTTGAGTGTGAGAAAACGAATTTTGTGATATTTATGAATCTTTCTATGTATCAATTTGTCATTTCTTGTTCCAAGACTATCATAATTGTATAAGTTAATTTAATGTCTATTTTGTTTAGCTAAAAGGTTATAGTGTAAAAAATGATTCAAGGAACCCCGAAACTGTTGCTTTTGGCCGATTTCAAGGCAGAAAATTTAAAGCTTCATCCCGCAATACTTCCGAAATCCCTGGTCAAAATAGTTGTGATTTTCAAAATTTGTTAGGCCTAAAAGCACGGAAAATGTACAGAAACCTATGAAAATAAGAAATAGTTATTTTTGAACAGGACTAATATGGTGTTAATTTGTCTTGTGGATGATCCGAAGTTGAAATCCGGATTCATTCCGCCAAAAAAGTCTTAATGGCGTTGGAAGATGTCCCTCTCTGGACACTTACTAGTCCCTAAGACTTTTTCAGAATGATGACATTAATCATCCACCTAACATTAAAAAAAAAAACAAATTCAATCTTAATTCCCAAAAGTGTTAAATTATTAAATAAAAGCCGGTGTAACAATGCCAAAGATTTATTTATCGGAAAACGTGGAAAACATAAATAGTGGTAACATGAAATTATTAGCTAGCATGACCCTCTTTATCATCAGTAACAGGCTTAAGGGGTTTCTTAAAAGAATGTACAAAATTCGTACACCTTTCTGCAGGGATTTTATTCCACTCTTCTAGAGCAAACTTTTCAAAATCAACAATGTTACGAGAGCCTTTTTTGTGCACATGCTTCTTCATCTCCTTCCACAGATGTTCGATGGATTTCAAATCTGGGTTTTAAAAAGGCCACTTGAGTACAAGTAATGTGTTGTGGTAGATATTTCTGAGTATATTTGCTGGTATACTTGGGATGGTTGTTTTGCTAAAATGAGAAATGTCTTCCACGTCCAAGTTTCCTTGCCGATTGCTTCACGTTTTCATCAAATATGTGCTGATAGTTTTCAGAATTCCTTGTCTCATCGATCACTTTTAATGCACCAGCGCCAACAGCAGCGAAACATCTCACAACATAAATGCACCTCCTCCATGTTTTCTGTGATGTTCACCAGATCTTAGCAAAATGTACAGTTCGTATTTTTTTTATCAAGGAGCTCAATTTTTGCCTCATCTGAACATAATATTTTATCTAGTTTAGCTTGGCTATCTCCCCGATGCTCTTTAGCGAACACCAAACGGGCCTTTTTATGAGCTATCTTCAACAAAGGCTTCCTTCTCGAAACACGTCCATGAAATTCCTCCTGGTGAAATAACATTGTAGTGTTCATGCTAAAAATCTACGCCACTGGCTGCAAGATTTGCTTGCAAATCACTTAATGAAGTTTTAGGATTTTTCTGTCTCGATCATAGATGAATTGTCTCAATCGCTCAGTTTCTTTTATCGATGATTTGCTGTAATGCCATTAGATTCATACGTCACAATAATTTTCCTTACAGAAGAATTTGGAATGCTCACAATTGAGAAATTTTTCTATACCAAGTTTTGCAAAACATCTGTTGTACTCAGTTTACGTGTGTGGTAGAACAGTTCCGTCAAACAAACTTAAAGTTCTACTTTTCCAGGATGTGCCATTAAAACATCCTTTGCACTGTGTGCAGGTGTGTCGAGATAGAAGTGAAAATAATCGAGATCTATAATCTCCTGTGCGCGGGCTACAACAAGCCTGACGTTGCCAAAATGTTCAACATCGTCCGGATGACAGTCCAAAGTCTCAGAGTGGTTCAGGAATGGGGAAGATCTCAAAGGTCGACCTCGTTAAGGCAAACCTCATGTCAATCGTTTAGCTGTGAGAAATGCCTTCAAAAGTGCAACGAAGCTCAAAATGACTGCGTTAGCGAAGAATATCTCGGTGGCCACAGTGTCCAGGACCGTCAAAGAGGAAGGAGGCAAAAGCTTGAGGTGCGTATCAAGGCCTCCGCTCACCGACCGTATTGGAGAACAATGTTGGAGCGCTGTCGTCGCCTTCTTATCAACTTGAAGAGTCATGACAATCGAATTCTCATTTTTTCAGATAAAAAAATGCTCACGGTTGATCCCGTCACCACACAACGCAACGACCACATAGTAAGGTTCAGCCTGGACGTCTTCCAAATCCGTTACGTGTCCACGACCAAGCACCCGGCCTCCGTGATGATCCTGGGCGTCGTGGCTTCGAATTGCGAGCAGATGCCACCGGTGTGGTTTGCGGACAGTTACAGGCTCACCGCGGCCGATTACAAGGACATCTTGTCCACGAAAGTTCTGCCCTGGGTGAGAAGGATCACGAAGAAGCCTGAGTGTCTTTCAACAGGACAATCCCTCATCTCACACGGCCAAGATCGAGAAAGAGTGGTTGAGGTCGAACCTCAACTTCTGCTTGAAGGTTTTTTGGTCGCTGCAGTCGCCCGACCTCAATCTTATCAATTACAATGTGTGGGCGCATGTCGAGGGCAAGGCCTGCAAGATCCGCCACAGCAACCACGACGAATTGAAGTCCTCTGTAAACCGCGCGTGGGCCAGCATGAGGAAGAACTTCGTCCGCAACGTATGCGCTGCCTTCAGATCTAGCCTGCAGCGCGTGCCCGCCGCCTAGAGCGGCCACATTGAGTAATATTGCAATTTAAACACACATTTATATGTTAAAACAATAAAAACGTGGTTAACTGCATTAAAACTATCATTGTATTCTTTGTTGCGAGCGTCGTAACGAATGTAACAGGACTTTTGCAATCTGGTATACAGGACCGGCCTTGTGTAGTTTTAACAATTTGTTTCGTTCAGATTCCAAATGCTTGGCTGTCTTGACCATTGCGCTCTAGGAAAAGTTTCCTTGGCGAAGTCATGACAACGAAAGACAAATCTCGCACGTAAATTAAACATACAACCTATATTTTTAACCTCTATTTAGTTTACACTAAACTTGCTTCAAAACGTTTTTAAATCTTTAAATATGTCCCTTTATATGAAAAAATTCCAATACATATAATCATTAAAACACAAAAGCTACCCATGTTGCTTATACTTTTTGCGCTCGCATATATATATATATATATATATATATATATATATATATATATATATATATATATATATATATATATATATATATATATATATATATAGTAGGAAGGTGAGAACGAAAAGGACGTTGGCGATCGAGTCTTTACTTTTAGAGACAGGTTGCCGTCTTCAAGTACACAATACAATAAAGAAAATTGCTTAAAAAATAAAGACAAATGGGAGAATGGTATAATATGGGATGAAATATTTAAAACAGGATTGATTTATTCAGTGCCAACAAAAGAATTTAATAATTAAACAAACAAAAACAAACAATCACAGTGGGACTGGTTGTGGGAAAGTAAAGAGATTTAAAGGAAGGTTGACGGTTTTGGTGGTTGGTGAGTTATAGGATTTGAAGGGGAACTGCTGTGGATTCCTTACTAAGATTAGGGCGTTTGCAGTTTGTGTGAATCGATTCAAGGATTCTCAGGGCAGTTTCATTCTTATGACGATTTATTATTTTGAAATTATCTTACAAGCTATGATATGGGACCGGATAAGAGTGTTCTTTGGTCATCACTGTTTACCCAGCACGAAGACTTGACACCCATGTGAGAAGAGACTCTAGCCCGGGGTGAACGAACCGTGCTTCTATATAAGTCCCGCAGAGACACCTCAAACATGTGAAATGATAAACAACATAGCCGCTCAACTCACGGCAAAGTCTGTTCTTGAGAGAAAAGAAAGAAATTGTTCTGTTATTAATAAATGCAAGACGAAAATTTGTATAAAATAAAAATATTTGAGCAGTTTACTATTTTTCTTTAATATTTGCAATTAACGGGCTCATATCGGGAACTAACAAATATTTTGTCTTTCGTAAGCTTGGGGTATTAGCGTCAGGGAAAATATTTGGAGATTTATCCATGAAAGAAGAAAACCGTTTGGGAAAAAGAAATGTTTTAAATAAAAAAATTCTTATGCATATTTACGAAAGAGGAAAATATGTGGTATCCTCTCTATATGAGGGTATTTATTGCGTTGAGATTAAAAGAAAAATCACGAGAGAAAAAATTAAGCCCAAATCTACTGAAAATTTTCTTAAGGTAAACTTAAGTTGCAATTTCCTTCGATTTTTTAATGCTATTAATATTTATAAAACAGATTGATGAATTATAATCCATCTCCATGATCAATGCAATGGGATGAAGTGAATTAATGTAATTCAGAAGCCTAGTGGTCTTAGAGATTTTAAGAATATAGCGGCTGAAAAATACGAGTGTATGTAGGCTTAAATTTTGATGGGAAGCCATGGGAACATCATCTTTCCGCTGATATAGAGTATGGAGAAAAAACAACAACGAACGAATAAAAAAAAATTGTAAAATTGACTTTAAACAGCGACGAGTGATATTTTAAAACTACAGCAAAGATTTAAAAATACAGTTTAAAACCATCTCAATAATTTCTGACACAGGTACACTTGTACAAAGGAAATAAACGACGTAACTTGAAAAAGATTGTCATGATGAGGGACAACTCTATTAATTGATCGAGAAACGTATAGTTTTATTTAAGTATTCCTTGTGGCAACAGAAGGAAAAAAGTTATAGAGGAAATTTGGCTGAAAGCATGTACGACTAAAATAGGTGTCGGGTAAAAATCAGGCTTATTGGTCTTGGCAAGAACGTAAGTCTGTGCTAGACCTAAGACAATGGTATTGATTGTATGGCATGATCTAATTCATGTTGAAAACCTATTTACGCCATCTTCAAGCCTCAAAACTAATTTATGAATTAAGGCAGAATTTATTCGTATCACTAAGTATGATTCCCATTTTATTAAGGTATTCGCTGCGGACAAAAAGAACAAGATCATTCCCTTTATCTGGTCTCGTAATAACAATATTCTTATTTTTGAGAAAGATTTCTCAACATCGTCACACCATCAGGCCGAAAAATTAAAGATTTGAGCTTGAAATTTTTTATGTGGAAGAATTCGAAGGCAAGATTTGAAAAGAGAGACGCAAATTTCTTGAATTCTCCAAATAGTGGAACTTCTCTATATTCAGAGGAGAATTTCTTAAAGTAAACCATAAATGAGGTGGGAATCGTCTAAAGTTAGGAATTTCAAATTTGAGAGCAAGGAAACGGATGAATTTCTTTCTGTGGAGAGAACATAGGAAGAAAAAAATCTGAATCACTTCATCAGAGGTGAAAATTGGGAAAGGAAGAATCAAGCAAGATAATTTACGATCATGAAGACGGGATACACTGTTAGCATAGGCAATAAAGGGTCTTTAAATAAGATCGTTTGATTTTTAAATGTAAATAAAACAAGTTGTGTATGATATATGCACTCAATTTATTTTAAATTTGAAAGTACCTTTTATGGCATTAAGTGTGGAATATGACGCCGTTCAAATGTCGGCCGCGGCTTCGCTTGGTGGAACGTATTCGGGAGGCCCAATTTTAGATGACTTTGTCGCAGAAATCTGGCTGAAATTGCTAGATGGTGTTTGTTATGTTGACTTTGAGGACATCAACTGTTTGTGGATTATTCGCATAGACCTGTGATTTAAGGTAGCCCCAAATAAAGTAGTTTAATGGCGTTAAATCGCATGATCTCGGTGGCCAGTTGACGTCGCCGCCGCACGAGATGACCCTGCCCTGAAATCGCTGGTGCAAAATGTCTATCGTGGCGTGCGCAGTGTGACACATAGCGCCGTCCTGTTGGAACCACATGTCGTCAGTATCCATATCAGGCATATAATCCAGTTGAAGCCACAAGAAGTTGCTTATCATCGATCTGTAGGTCTCGCCGTTGACGATTATAGCAATCCCATCTTCGTTCTCAAAAAAATACGGACCAATGATTCCATTAGACGAAAATCCGCACCAAAAAGTGACTTTGTTGGGATGCAATTGATTCTGGTGTATCTCATGTGGATTGTTTTCGTCTCAAATCGACAATTTTGCTTGTTCACACATCCATTCAACCAAAAATGGGCCTCGTCGCTGAAGATGATTTTTTGGGGGAAATTTAGGGCAACTTCCAACTGCTCTAGAGCCCAATCAGCGAACACACAGCGTTGTCTATGGTCGTTTACCATAAGTTCCTGGGTAAGTTGGATTTTATACGGGTGCAGACCCAAGTCCCTACGCATAATTCGCCAAACTGAAGTCGCAGAAAGGCCAAGTTCTTGTAAACGACGATAAATTGACTGCCTCAGATTTTCCCGTACACTCTCATTTACGGCAGCGACGTTTTCAGCAGACCTTTCGTTTCGGCGACTAACGGGTGTTGGTTGATTGTTGATCGACCCTTTTGCCTCGAATTTGGCCACCAAGCGTCGAACAGTGGACTCGGCAGGACGAATTTGGCGAGGATAGAAATCACGTAATGCGCGGAACGTTTGTCGAACGGAGCACTGATTTTGATAATAACATTTGATGATTTGCACACGCTGTTCAACACTATAACCTTCCATCGTAACTTGCCAAGTACTACTGAACAGTTCACAGTGAGGGTACCAGATGTCGCTTTAACAACATGGCTACTATCGCCTGACAAAGCTCGAGCGTCCTTGTTGAAAGACCATTTATATATATATATATATATATATATATATATATATATATATATATATATATATATATATATAAACTAAGGGGCGAAAAAGTCAGAACTGTGAGTTGTCGTATATAGAAATCATTAGAACGAATATTTGTACTATCGTAAGTGAGAACAAAAACGCGAGAATAGAAAGTAATTATAAACATAGAGGCGATTAAAAATAACATTGCTAGGATCGGCTCAAAGGTTCTCGCTACGTTTAAAATGTTGTATTCACTTATTATCTTAAACTCAAGCTCTGATTAGAGGATGGAAATCCTGAAATTTGAGCCGAGCCAATCAGCTGAGATCTGTGGCACACGCCAAGACTTTCCTTTTCTTTCGTATATCTTTGTTATAGTTCGGTTTTTACTTGGGCATTTTGCCTTTTTTTTAGTTCTGCTTTTCTTGTTTTGTTTTTCCTTCGTTTTTTTTTTAGTTTTGGGCACTTTGCCTCTTTTATTTACGCCTTTCTTGTTTTGCTGTTTTCCTTCGTTTTTTTTTTAAATTTTGGGCACGTCGCCTCTTTTATTTACGCCTTTCTTGTTTTGTTGTTTTCCTTTGTTTTTTTTTAGTTTTGGGCACTTCGCCACTTTTATTTACGCCTTTCTTGTTTTTTTTTCTTCGTTTATGGTTATGGGCAATTCGCCTATTATATTTACGCTTTTCTTGTTTTATCGTTTTCCTTCATATTTTAATTTGGGGCACTTCGCCTCTTTTGCTTATTTCTTTACTTTTTTAGCACCATGTCGATCTTAATCTGGACATTTTCCCTCTTTTGTTTTTAGTTTCCATATCCGGTTTTATGGTCTTGATTTCTTAGCATATTTCTTGTAAGGTTTTTACGTGTAAATTGGTTGATGTTTTCTGTTGCACAGTTTCTTCTGCTTTAGAACAACGATATTCTATCGACTGTGCGTTGTCTTTGTTGGGTTATACCGACAAACCTATAACACCCCGATGAAATCTACCACACATTTCATCACTTACTCCATAAATAAACAAAAATGCGAAGACTGTAACGACTGAGATATGTAAATCCATTTCATCATTCCAAATTAATTGTATATATTGACAAAAATTCCTAAAGCAAGTAGACACGCTAATTATCGAAGTGGCTCAAATAATGTCATCGAACCGTCTAAGTGGTAGCCACTCTCAGATCTCCCAACACAACGAGATAATTTAGCCTGTATTTCTCTTCTCGAGGTGAGTGACAGTAAATTACATGTATTCTTCTGAGAGAGAGATGGCGACATCTTGAAAAAGATTGAGGATCGACGAGGTGAAAAATTTCATTGGTCTATTTGTGACCTCCATACAAATGAACTCACCCTTCGTCATCAATTCCAACCCGTTGAAGGACCTACCACAAGCAATAATTCTTTCAGAGGACCCATAAGGAAGTCTTTGTCAAAGGTGGGAGAGTTAGAATGGGATGAAGTGTTCGTTCTGATCACAGATGGACCAGAAATTTCAATGTCAGATGAAGTGTTGTCGGATTTGTCCTCTGATTGGAAGTACCTTTTCTTTGTCGCCAAATCCATTCACAGCGGAAAATTGATCCGCAACTGAAAACTTTGAAGCTAGAACCCATTTCCCTCTCGAGGTGGTTGACTTTAGCCTGTCGCCTTGGCGCAACTTACCTGTCCAAGTATATTTTTAAAGGTGAAGCTAAGAAGAACCTGCACTCTCTCTCATCTTCTACGTCATCACCAACTAGCGCCCTTGTTACTTTGTCATCAAACCTCGACCACAGATTTCTGACGCCGTGAATCACATTCTTTTCCAAATAAAATGTCTCCGCCTTCTTCCTCATTCAACGCGAGACATGGTGTTCCCTTACATCAATCAAATCATGGAACGCGCACCCAGAAAATCTGCTCGTCTCTCTCCTCTGCGACGATGATAAAAATCTCCGCGCCTCCGCCCCTCGTAATATTATGGACCTTCGTCAAGGGAGCGATCTTGGTGACAGGTCGTTGAGAAAATCTTTTCCTCGTCCCCTCAACTTCAATGTGAACACAACACCATTGCTGAACTCATCGATTGGGACTCAATCACGATTTCAGAGTCGAACCCTCACTTACAATCTCATCATCGCCGAACTTAAGGATAAGATTGTCAGCAAATTTGAATTGCGATCTTTCCCAACCCACACCCAATCGGTGGAACGCCTGATTCGCGAATTAACAAGTACATGCGGTAAAATTGCTGTTTATGATGAAAGAGATGGGTATATTCGCGCGAGAATTACTCACAGAAAATACTTTCGAAAACTGACACTAAAAAGATTTTGCGAAAATGATTTGATAGTTACAATCTCTCTATTTCTCATAGTAACGGCGATAATATGCATTTCTCATGCATTCCGTCCTTCTTGCGTTCATTTGATTTGATGTTCCATTAAAAAAGATTTGTTCCTTGCTTTGAATTTAGTTATATTATCAAAAATTAATTTAGTAATAAGATTAAGTTGGAAAAAGGTAGGCATTTCCGGTTCCTCTCTGCCTCAATGTGCACAGTTCGAACCCACCCCTGTACGGATTTTTTGAGAATTAGGAAATAACATTTACGAAGAAAAATTATCCCGTTTTTCTGTTTCTTGCGGTTTACTGGATTCATATATATATATATATATATATATATATATATATATATATATATATATAGTTTGGGTATTACCAAACACATTCATTTAAAAAGAGATGAATATTGGACAAGTAATCCAACATCTACAAAATGGAATAAAAAAGATAGTTAGAAGAAGAAAAAGTCGCCAAAGGAAATTAATTAAGGCAAAATACACAATGGTCTTCAACAAAATTTGCATTCAAGAAAGACTGCTACCCAACTATACTAATATATATATATATATATATATATATATATATATATATATATATATATATATATCCTCCATCCATAACCCATAACCCTATATCTTAAGAACGTGATATTTTGAATATATATATTTTTTTAAAGTGTACAAGTAAACTGGTATGAATTTCCAATGTATTCTTTACCCCCTTCTCCCATCCCCCCCTCCATCCTCCACATCTCCCCCTACCCCTATCGCCCCCTCTCCCTCTCTCCCATTCTCTCTACTCCACCTATCCCCCTCCTCTATACCACCTCTTTCCGTCCGCCTCCCCCCATTCTTGGGGGAAAAGTGGGAGAGGAGGAGAGAAACAGGGCAAAGTGTATATTTTTAGAACGTGATTTTTTTAATATTTTTTAATTTTTTTATAGCTTAATTTAGGAATGAGCTACCCCCCTCAATGCCCCCCCCCCCCTGGTTGAGAAGGAGAAAAGATAGAGGGAGAGAGGTGAGGGGTAAAAGGATTCGGAAAGTTCGTGAGGAGGAAGGGGGGAATGAATGGGGATAGGTGAAGGAATTGGGTAGGGGAATGAGTAGGTGATGTGGTAAGAGTAGAGGAAGAGGAAGATGAGAGGGTAGGGGAACGTGGAGGTGAGTGGGTAGAGATGATCACAATTGATGTGAAAGATCAAATAGGCCAAAGGGCTGGTGGCGAGGCAAGCGAAGCGCAAGCTCACTCGTAGGGGTGTGTGTCGCGAAGCCATGGATATTATATATATATATATATATATATATATATATATATATATATATATATATATATATATATATATATATATATATATATATATATTTATATATATTTATATGGATAGATACAACCACAAAAGGAAATGTGAAAAACGATTCCGAGCGCTTTCGTCTTTATTCTTAAAGACCTTATCGAGGTAAGGCAAGAGGCAGGAGATACATTGCCTTAAATAGTGGAAGGGGGGGAGGATTAAACTACTCACCTCTGAACCTTAATTAGGGGGTACAAAATCCTGAAACAACTTTATTTGAGATTTTATGTATGTAGTGATAATGGGGTCTAGCATGAACAAACCAGGGCTAAGGTTGAAATTTGGGAACCTGTTAACCCTATATGGACATTCGTGTCAGACTTGTCACACTTCAAAAACATGCGACTTTTCAATGGAAAATATAAGTTGTAGCTCATTTATCCAAATCCTGAGATCTGTGACACTTCAAAAAATATATATTTTTACTAATTGCCAACTCCAAGTCAAATTAGAAGCGCGTGGACAGCAGGGATTCCAGCGCTAGGTTTTTTCACCTTATTCTAGGTTTATAGTTTTTTTAGTGGGAAAATGTAAAAAATATAGGTTTTTTAATAAATTGTGGTAAACAAATTTATATAAATATATAAAATGCACTATAACATATTCCACAGCTAAATAAGACGGTTCGTGGTAAAATAAGATAGCAAGATACATGAAATAATAAGAACGAAGTTTAGTACATGTTGAGAGACATCAAAAATGGTTTGGGTCAACATACATATGAAAACCTATCAAATTTCCTGAGAAATTTAACTGTCTTACCCCACTCCTCAACTTGTGTACATAGAAAGGATTTTCTTTCAAGTGAACACCATTAAAATAAATCATAACAACAAATTGAAGTAAAAATAGGATGAGAGACAGAATCCTAGCTAAGCAATCGGTAACAAAACATAACAATTCACGTGTAACGTGGCAACCTAAGAAGGAATTGTTACAGGATTTAGAAGATAGAGGCGCATACAAACGTTACTCACAGCGACTGAAAGATGCTAAGGATTCTCCCGAGCTGATAACAGTATATGGAGCGAGTAACGACGAATAAATGACTTACAAGTAAGTCCAAAGTAATGTTTTTAATACTTAATATTTTTCAATAAATAAATGGACAAATGTGAAAATCTACAGTTAATATAATTGTATAGCGTGTTCTAGGTTTATTCTACAACATCTAGGTTTTTTTCGGGTCTCAATCTAGGTTTATCAATAAATCATCACCGCTATCCCTGGTGGACAGAGAAAGTTTGTTAGTGTTCCGAATGCATCTGAGATAGGTTGATGCGTAGCCATACAGTAATCTATATATGTCTGTGAATTTCTTACGTACTTACATAAAGGTATGTTGAATTTTTTTTTTATTAGTTCACTATATATTATTTAAAATAAATAATATGCAGAAATTATTTTTTGTTGGAAAATAGAGGATTAAATATACTTTTTTCGATACGTAACATATGTGGTTACGACTATACTGTAGACGTCGTCTGCTAGGCCTCTAGAGGGATTTCCACTAGGTATTATAATCTTATACTAAGCAATGCTATTTTTTATGTAGATTCTAGTTACATAATATATTGTATAATCTAGTCTCATTCATTGCAATTATTATTAGAAATAAAAACCTACATTGAAATATGGTACCTGGGTAACTCAGTGTTTAGAATTTTACATTGAACAATGATGCCAGAGTTCAATACTTGTTGTTGGGGTCTAGTCAAGTATGCAAATAGTGGATAGGAATGTGTCAAACAATTTAGGGGATCTAATTTTCAAAACATAAGATTCTAGGTAGTTTAGAAATCACCTATTTTTAGGTATAAAAAAAGGTTTTTATCTTTGTATTTAGGTATATATAATAAGCATTGTTGTAGGTATAACAATAAATTCAGTATTAACTGCCTGAAAGAAATACATATTGTATTATTTGTAAGTTAAGATCTTGTCAAAATGAAACATCCAGCAATTTACTTCTCAAGGTGGATTTTGAAATGGCATTACAATGTAAATAAACAACTTGCAAATGAAAAATATTACTAATGATGTATACTTTTCCTCAGAAATGGAAACGAATCAATTCTATGGAAGATATGGAAATCCCATTATTGTTGAAGAAATGGAAGATAGTGATAAGAAACTCTTACAAGATAGTGAATCTGAAGATGAATATATTCTTACACAGCAAGTCAGTTCTACATTTCAGATGATCATGTCACTGAAGCTTCTACTTCAAAGAGTAAACCAAACCAAAGGAGATATATTTGGAGGTCATAGGAAGTGACAGTTCTCCATTAGATTCACCTGAGTGGCTTGATGATCTGCCTGCAAGTGAAGCAATTTCATTACCTTGTGAATATTTTAGGAGGTTTTTTTATTCTACTTTCATGCAATATATTGTAGAGCAATCTAATTTATATTCCATTCGGAAGGATCCATCAAAACCATTAGATTTAACCACCCAAGAACTAGAACTTTTTTCTGCTGCTTTGAACATATCTATAGTTACTTTACCTCGTACAAGACTATACTGGTCACAGAGTCTTGGTATTGGCTGCATATGTGAGATAATGAGCAGGGTTAGATTCGAACAAATCAAAAGCAGTGTTCATTTCAATGATAATAGCAAAATAGGCAAGCCAGGAGATAACAAGTACGATAGTCTTTTTAAAGTAAGGCCTCTTTTGACCCATTTAAACCATTTCCTAATATAGACAGAAACAAGGGGACGGTGTAAGCTGCTAGGATGCAAAAGCAGCCGACACCTATATTGTCAGAAATGCGAAATCTATCTTTGCATAGATCGCAAGAAAAATTGTTTTTTGAAATTTCACAGGGACTAAGATATGTTCACCTATACATATGCCTATGTAATGTATTTTTAGGAAGTAGTTCCCGTTATTACTTGTGTAACATATTTTTTTAGAAAAAATAAATTTAGAGGGAAATATTTGATTATTTATAGCTTTAAAGAGGTCACCGCTTACAAATTTGAAATCTGTCACTTTAATGACTGAGATGTCCAGTGTTACAAATCTGTCACATTTCACTAAAATAACCTATAATAATATTGTTTTCGAAAAAAAACTATTTGCAGGTGAAAAAAGTCCAGGTAATGCTATTTATTAAGAAATAAAGTTTAAACTCTACCCTTATTAAATTCATTGCTCTTTGCATCAACAATTGCAAATTTACGAATACCTTTAATGGAAAATTTTATCGCCAAACCTTTGGAATGGCAATGGGGAATTGTTTGTCCGCGTACTCGCCAACTCTCGTAGAATTCAGGTAGTCGTTCTGAACCCTTTTTGATTTCCTCGCCCAATGATGCAGGGAAAGGAAGACAACAGCCCCGATTGGGGGATGGGAGACAAGAATTTCCGAGAGTGCGATAGGGATCTAAATGGCGAGAATGAATTACTCGTGGCCAGTATTGATATTATTTACTAAGGCTTTGGTGGTCGAAGGATTTAAACAGGAGAACAAAATAATCTTTTAGTCTTATACAAACAGCAATAGATATTTACAGAATAATATACAAGCGATTTAGTTAACACCGTTATTAATTGAATGAAATAGAAATGATAAGTAGGGCTCGTCTCAGCCGTACTAGGCTCAATAATTACACTAATTACCCGAGTGAAAGCGGGAGGTGACTACTAGATGAGTCTTAGCCGTACGAGGCTCTATATTACATTAATTACCCGAGAGACAACGGGAGGTGACTACTAGGTGACTTTTAACCGTAAGAGGCTCGATAATTACATTAATTACACGAGGCTCAATAATTATTACAATAATCACCCGAGAGGGACCGGGAAGCGATCGCGGGAGGGTCACGCCTCTTCGGCGGTGAAGGAAAATGTAAGCCTTACGATTTTCTGGAGAAGACCACGAGTATGGGTACTCGGGGGAAGATATTCTTCGAGGAGAAGGGTTGAGCGCTATATTCCAGACTTATTCTTTGTAGTTCCGAATACGGATCCCTGCTGCGAGACCGAATAGCACCGGTGTTTGTCGCTCGAGGATTGCGCGTCGTCAATGAATGATTCCAAAGACCTCTTACGAGTATGATTGCGTGGGCTTGATTACTGGGAAGCAACGGGGAGACAGTTCGCAGCCCGAAAGATCAAAGAATACTACTTCGATTATCCTCGGGGTGGAGAATTTATATTATTCCGCCGGAAGTTCCAATATTTGCCGACAGAAGCGTTATCCGTTCGGTCCCACAGTCTCGATGGTGAGAATCAGCGGTTAAGGATGTAACGCTATAAACGAGACGAGTTTCAGGCGCATTATCGCTACGAAAGTTTACCGAAGGTCTGGAAGCAAGGTTACTTCGCTCGGAATCCCTTCTCGTGACTCGATTATCACCCGCTCTCTCTCTCTCTCTCTCTCTCTCTCTCTCTCTCTCTCTCTCTCTCTCTCTCTCATTTCCTGAAACCAACCTATACATGGAATTCTTCGAATCTAGAATACTTCCCCAAATTAATGAAACCCCTATAGCTTGGATGCGTTATGTTTATGACATTCTTTGCTTTTTGGCCTAATGATTTAAATATTAATACATTTTTTACTAAAATTAACACCTTAGATGCCTTGATTAAATTTACTTTAGAAGTTGAAAAATATCGCACACTCTCCTTCCTAGATATTTTAATTCATTAGACAAACGATTGCTTAAAAATTATGAAATAAATAGGAAACCCACATCCATAGACTCTTGTATACATTTTTATTCTAACCACCATAATAGCATCAAACAAGGTGTTTTCTCTTCTATGTTTTTGCGTGCCCTTAGAATTCTCTCACCAGAATACCTAGACAAAGAAGTCGATAGAATATATAAAATAAGGATAAATTTGTGCTACCTTTTGTACTTTCTCGACAATTGTTATAAGTCCGCAAAGTGCTCCTATTATCAAACTAATGTTAATATCCCTAAGTCTCGATAATTGTGATAAGTCGGCTAAGCGTTCCTATTATCAAACTAATGTTAATATCCCTAAGTTTCAGTCCAAAAACTTATTAGTTTTACCCTATAACCATATTTTCATTAAATTACCTCGTTTACTTAGGCTTCTAATCATAAATGTTATTTTTAAGTACGAGACTACACTTTATCGCATCCTTGGCAAAACTCCCCCCCCCCCCCACCTGACTTGGCATTGTTTATTCGATAAGCTGCAACAACTGCCAAAAATGTTATTATGGACAAACCGGAAAATATTAAGCAACATCAAGCCAATGTACGTAATCACAGTAAACAATCTGATCTCTTTTTACATATGTACAATCTTAACCATACCTACCATTAACTGGAATAGTGCCAAACCAGTCCTAAAAGCCGTAATTATAGTTCGAGAAATATATTAGAATGTATCTCCATTAACGCGTTCCCAAATTTCAACCTTAGCCCTGGTTTGTTCACGCTAGACCCCATTATCACTACATACATAAAATCTCAAATAAAGTTATTTCAGGATTTTGTACCCCCAATTAAGGTTCAGAGGTGGGTAGTCTAATCCCCTTCCCCCTCCACTACTTAAGGCAATGTATCTCCTGCCTCTTGTCATTCCTTGAAAAGGTCTTTAGGAATAAAGACGAAAGCGCTCGGAATCGTTTCTCACTTTTCCTTTGTGGGTGTATCTGGATAACTTTGACTCAGGTGCACTTTGTGAGCTTTTTTCATATATATATATATATATATATATATATATATATATATATATATATATATATATATATATATATATATATATATATATATATATATATATATATATATATATATATATATATATATATATATATATATATATATATATATATATATATATATATATATATGCATCATGTCATAGAGGCAACCATTCTTACTGGAGGTGGAAAAGGAGAGGATGTCTTTATTCAGAGAATATCACTAAATCCATCATGGTCATAATTGCCATTTACATTCATAAGACTACATTTCCCAATCCGTGTAAGTTGTGCAATGTGAATTAAAAAAATCTAGATCAACTGGAGAATCCGCTGCCCAGCTTGCCAGAAATGTTCCAACTGGAGAATCCGCAGCCCAGAATTACTCAACTGAAGAATCCGCCGCCCAGAATTACTCAACTGGAGAATCCACCGCCCAGAATTACTCTACTGAAGAATCTGCCACCCGAGATTATATAGATAATTTAAAGGCATAAAATAGAAAAAAGCAAATAATGTTTATCTTTATTATACACAAATTAAATATGTAGGCTAACATAATAAACAGTAAATAATTATAAAAGATTAAATGATTTTACTTTTGTTATAGAGTAAAAATCTATCATGAATATAGTTCGCTTATATGTTCGCCTAAATACTGGAAAGCATTGGTTCCAAACCTATCTGGCCACATCATTTCACTTAAATAGGTTGCTAATAAATTTCTTCGACAACCTCGCATTTGAATAATTTTCTGTTTCTGTTTATTCCAAAATGACTCCAATAGCTTGGGTCTGCACACCCGTGTGAGGATCTACAAAGTTAATGCTATGATTTACTGTCCTGTGCTTAAGTCCAAGAACTCGTCGAATATGGCGATAAGATTTCCATTCATCCGTGTGAATAACAGAACTGGATCGTACAACAGCATCCATTATTCCAAGAAGCGTAATGAAATCTCTGCGTTCTACAATTTCCATGTAGCCAACAGCTGGAGTGAAACTAGTGTCCACTAGTCCAAAAACCCAAATAGGTTTTTCATTTCCTCGTCCTCTGTGGTGTTTACTTTATGGGCAAAGCAGGATTCATCGGCTTGAACAATGATTCCAGGTTCTTCCAGTTGAATTGGTTGCCTCTCAAAGTACTTTCGACACAATTCGCGAAAAAAATTGAAAATGTCGATGACAGTTTTTTCGCAAATCGACACCATATTGACTGCATTTTGTACACTTTCTTGGATGCACCACATATACATTATGTGCAACCAAACACTTAATTTCAAATTGGACTTCTCGAAAAAAAATCCTTTTCTGAGTGAAGTAACTCATGTTTTATACTTTTGGCGCTGTCGATTGTAACAACGCCACTGACAGCCGTCTTTCAAAGATTTACGCTTACACAAATTTAACTGCTCGTTGCAGTAAAGACAGTTCATTTGGCTCTTGAGAATGCCATTATTTTGCATAAATATTATGGTGGGCACGGCATCTTCGTGTACTAATAATGGCATGAGTGTATCTCGGGAAAAGTTATTAGCTGCCATGGGTTAAAAATTATGAGCAAAAAATACTCAGTTACCTTATTCACTAGTATACTACTTATAGGCTCTAAATTCTCAGAGATCTTATATTTATAGAGATTTCTAGGCATATTATCAACTACATATTTATATTTCCAACATTTATGATCTCAAATCGTATCTTTTGTCTTATCTTAGTGACTAACTGATAAGATATAACTGATATGAACTGATATGACAAATATGGGATCAACTGGAGAATCCAGGTGATCCCATATTTGCTAGAAATGTTCCAACTGGAGAATCCGCCGCCCAGAATTACTCAACTGGAGAATCCGCCGTTCAAGACATATGGGCGGCGGATTCTTCAGTTGATCCAAAAATCTTAAGGTGAGACTCTATTACTGGCATAGTTACAATTAAAGGAACCTTGTTTTGTTATGATCAATTCTATGTTGATAGCTCTAGAGTTAGAAGCAAAAGTATCTGTTTCTATATAGTCCACAAGAAAAAATAAAAAATATTGTGTACCATGAAGATATTTAGCGTTGCTGAACAAAATTCAGATTAGTTCATAGAATGAGAATATTGTTTGTGAAGAATAAAAAAGAAAAAGATCAAATCTGTCTTACTTTATTTTCGAACGCATATTTTACCCGGGCAACGACGGGTATCTCTGCTAGTACATATATATATATATATATATATAAAGAAAAAGCAATTAAAAAGCGTATATAACGCGAAAGGATAAAAAAATTATCCGAATCGAACCCAACTCTTCAGATTGCCGCTCTCAAATCAAACTCCTTTATTCACCTTTAAATAGCGCTTTAAATAGTTTTCCCTATTTTATCTGTGTCTAAATTTCCATTTTAAGCTTTTAATGGTTCACGTAATATATTCCGCAGCGTTTTACCGTGTTGTGTAACCACTTTTCATTTCCTTAGGCTATTAACTATATATATATATATATATATATATATATATATATATATATATATAATCCTCCGCGCCCATAACGCGTTCCTCGCTATTTACCACTCCAAAAACGAGGATGTGGACAGGGAACTTTTTTTCCCAACTATCGCTACATCTTTGGGAACACCACCTATTTCGAACAGAGGCTTGAGGGGGATGGTTCATTTGTTGACAAGCTTCGGAGCAAGTTCCTTCCGCTTGTCCTTCCTATTCTGCGATAGAAGCTTAGAAGCTTGCCCTTTCTCATCTTGTATAAAGAGTAGCTTATGTCCTCATGCACTAACTGCCTGCTGAGAGACTCTGACACTGCCCTCTCCCTGGTTATGGACCTCATTGACCTGCTGGGATGGTTGTCAATGATAGCTTAGAACTCTGCGACAAATTCTGGGGTTCTTTTCTTATCAGAACGCTTAGAGTGGGGTTTCCGACCCGCCGTAACATCGCTATAACAGCCTAAATCATACAAATCCTTCCTGATCCTATTCACCGTCCTCACATTGACACCCAAGCACTCGGAAATCTAAGCATTTGAGCTCTCGGGTGAATCCTAAGCAGCAAAGCTTTTTTTTCCAATTTTCGAGGATTGAATTCAGCCATGGCATTGCTTCCTTCACAGACGATGCACAACTGAGCCTACTATAACGGGAAGAAGAGGGGACGGCACCAGACAACACGCATGCTTGCAATTCAGTTGCCAATGGTAACAAATTACTCACTGCAACCTACATCTGCCTGGGGGGAAAATGGAGCTAAATTCCTACAACACGTGTGCAACCAAAATAAATAACGCAAATTAAAGATGTTTATACAAGTCCAGAGATTATAATTTAACAAATAATTAATATCCTTGTTTGGCCTTCGCCGGTGATAAAAAAAAACAACATAGATTAGAATGACCTCCGGCACCTATGCACCCCTTTGCTTACAGAACATCTAATATATGTAGATCTCTCTCTCTCCCTCACCCATAGTTCACCACTTCTACTAATACAATACAATGCGCCAGTGATTCGCCCAACTGTAAAGATTATTAAATTGTTTTTCTTTCATTTGAAAGTTTTAAGCTATTTGCCCTTGTTGTTTTTTTTTGTTTTTGTTATACGATGACTATGTTATTTGCATTTTCTTAATTACGTAGAATGGGGCTAAAATTAGCGTTCAAAAGTGAAACAAATTAGCTTGCAACGTCATCATGAAATGCTATAACTGGGCTAAGGCTACCTCCTTCGTACATAACTAATTTTCAAACTTATTTTCCAAACTTTCTGAGTAATTAAAAGGTTAATAGCTTATAATTATCATATGAAACATAAAAATACAAATAACCTAAACTACGTAAAAAGTCAGAACAACTCAAAATAATAGAATCAAAATAAACAAACCAAATCAATATAGTTTAGATTCAGATGAATCAATCTGACTTAGGCAATACACGCCGAACAAAGGGTCACGAATACGGTGCTTAATAACTTTTTATTAATTGATATTTATTAACGCACAGATTATTATTAGTTTTATGTAGTATTAATTATCTTACGAAGGATATATCTTTAATTTACTTTCTTTACTTGCGTGTCGGACTTGTAGGAATTTACCAAAACGAATATTAGACCAAACCTTACTCGATTTTATACCAATTTTAAAGCCATTTAAAATAATTAAGAAAATGAATGTAAATTTATTTTTATCTCTACTTACATAATTCTTTTGTCGTCTGCGGGAAGAGAACTTTAGCATTGTATCCGAAGAAATTGGGGGTTTCTTCAAAATATGCATCAAAGAAAACGAAGAGAGGGCACAAAAATACGTTTTAATGAGATACTATGGTATTTTTGCTCAACTTTTAAATAATATATTAAGGTGTTTGAATTAATATAGTTGTTTCCTATTAGCTAACCTTTACAACTTCGTCTTCGTACGTTTGAAATTAAAACTTTTAATGTTTCATCTATCCGTATGATACATTTGTTTGGACTAAAATTCAAACCACAACAACCAAACAGAGTAACCCCCACCCCCTTCAACTATATTAAATCGCAATGCTCTGAACAAAATTTCGGAACCCTTTTCTCACATCTCCAGTCCCATTTCGCACTTCATTTATAAAATTGGTACTCATATGCTAGACGCATACATGAATACATTTGGAGTGTTTTATGCTGTCTTTATATTCTCAATTAAAAAAAAAACCTCTTGGAAACCGAGTGATCAATTTTAACGTTGTTGTGATGTTCAAGTTTAGTGAAGAGTCGTCGTGATGATAAAGCAGCTGATATAAACAGCAAGGGCTGTGAGAGAATTTCCAGACCCCGAACGAGAGATAATGAAATTTGCATTTTAGTCATCAACGAACGTATAGCAACAAACCCATGAATATGTAATGAAGCAGAAGTTGGAAGGGGCAGTGAATGTACTGTATTGCTATCAGAAAGAGCGAGAATCCAATGGAAATATGAAGGAAACAAGTTACTTTCGTGTTTAACACAAGTCCCGGCCCGAGGTCGTTTTCTCCCTATGGAACGTAAGGGGCCATCCAATAACTTAGTTATCAATGATAATGTACTGTATATTGAACAATAATAAAGACTTCATCGTCCACATTACTTTATTTTATAACAATTGAATTTTTTAAGCTGATTCTCATGTCCCACTACCACACTAATAGACACGCCATTAATATCTAAAAATCTTTCAATGCAGGTACGCTCGAACACCCTTTCTCACAACACAACTTGGCAAACTGTTTCTCGAATTTCAGAAGCAGAGAACGACCGTTCCCTTCCAGTTCTTCCCCTTTTTTTGAAACCCTTCTCGTCTTATCAGCTCCTGCCACGATAAACAAAAAGCTCTATTTTTTCACTCCATTATAGTCTCCACTTTACTTTTTTATATCTATATCAACACCACTAAATAACATCACAGGATCCGATGACTCCCTAAGTTTGAAAATAGATGTTCTCGGTAAACTTCACTACATTTCGTCACTGAGGTCGTAATTGACCGACCCACTTCCACTGACCAAAACGCACACGTGACATCAACCACGTGCACTCAGACCAAACAATCGTGTGCATAAGACGCGTGTGGTATTGACTTGCTGGGCCTAATGCACAGAAGGCATCCATCCACTGCCAATCGGTGGATAAAGCATTTGTTACGCGACCGTGGATGCGGAGGGGCGTCATCAGGTTAGGTTTCCGACCCGCTGATATCGGAACTCGGTCGAAGCAGATCTCCGAGGTGGAATTACGAGCGATGACGGTAAATGGGAGAGTTCGCGATAACCGCAAATATAAACTTGAAAAAAAATAGTTCTATGGCGTTAATTATTCACAAGCAAAATTGACGGTCAAGATTAACAATAAAGAACAATGAAAAGAAAAAGAGATGGGAGAGAATAAATAACAAAAGCAATGTATTTAACGTGAATATCATTATCCTTGAGACAATAGTTGTGCCTTTTAATACGGGGATAAATTCTTGACCAGTCCGGATTACTACTATTAGCTGTTGTACTATTAATATTAATTAATTTGCAATAATACATGCAAAATCTTTTAGGCCGAATTTATATAATACTCTTTTGTATATAAAATAGTGAGAAAATATGACACGGTAATTTATACACCACATAGCAATGAAAGCTAAATTTGGCGTGGAATAAAATAGTGTGTCGCTTCTTGCTTCATAGTGGAAAAAAAAGGGTGATTATGAAATTGACGATGATCATGAAGTTCAAAAGGCCTCCCGCTTTTATACGTCTAATTAAATGAAAGATCCACTCCCACCCGCCCGTATGATAACCTATTAGTTCTCCACCCAGATGGTACTATTTCAGGATCAGTGCCAGTTGCACCTAAAGAGTGCCATCACGTAATTTAACGGATGGATACTTAAGTGGAGGTGGAGAAGAACAGACAAAAAAAATATTGAATCAGTCAGGATAAAGGAACTTAAAGTATGAATTTAAATGACTTCACCTCAAGAAAGTTCAAGTTTGTACTGTTGAGTGCCTAAATTCCTTGTGCGAACTGGTTCATGCACGTTTTAATGCACCCTCGGTGTAGTTCGTGGTGTGGAGAGCGCCAGTCTCGTCTTTGCCCACATGATTTGCACACTCGTACACGGACATGCCCGAGCGACCTGTCAGACTCATGTCTACCATTCGAGTTTGTGTGTGTGTGTGTGTGTGTGTGTGTGTGTGTGAGAGAGAGAGAGAGAGAAAAAAAAAACGAATCACCTCTGAGTTTCGAAAATAGTTTGTCTCATCTCTTTTCCGGTTTCCACTGGAAGCAATTTTCCCTGAGGACGCAGTTCTTTCCCGAGCAGGGTACACGGCAGACTACATCAATTGGTGGGATTAAAACGAACCTGTCAAGTTGTGCAGAGTTCGGTCAGAGTTCATGCCAGTCACCAATCCATTCCCTTCACATGCTAAGAAGACAAAAAGGAAACACCTGCTTTATGAGACGCCTTCACATCTGTCCTGAATCCATAGCAAAGGTCGCCGCTAACCGCTAAACCCTCGTCTAATTGATGAGCGACGCCTCAAAGCCTACTTTTCCGTTGCTAGGCAAATTCCACTCTCGTCTCTCATAACTACATCGATCTCAAAGAACATTTAATTTACTTCGCGCGGTATTACGAGTATTAACTTTAACATATGGTGGAAAGCATATTAATTAATTCCTATTCAATATCATTGTTTTCATAGTCTTAAAGTGAAACGATATATCCAGTGCAATAAAAGGAAATTAATTTTATTCGCAATTTCTGTTGAAGTACCTATTTCCATCTTTTATGTATATGTTACCATTTTATTTTGCATATTCAATTAATATCGTTTACTTAATTATTCACTGGTTATGTTAATACAACACACACTCTAATCTGTTTATTTACAATGGTCCAGAGTAAAGAGGATACATTCAATGTTATCGCAATTCACCCCGAACACCAAATGCCCTAGTTGGTTTCGGAGCTGAATCAAAGATATAGCAAAGAGTCCAACTAGTATAAGATTTAGTGTCAGCAGTGCTAAGTAGTGTCTACAAAATTTTGGCTCAGAAGTGGTGACGAGTGTATGTCTTGATCGATTTCGCTATTTTTTGCTTTTTCTATCTGTTTTATGTTTATGTATGCTACTCTTCATTTCTCTTTTGGTGAACCTTCTACTGTTGATTAGACCATTTTTCATTGCCTCCTCGAAAATTACTAAAGAGCTTCCCGAATTAACATACTCAACCAGTGTATCCCAAATGGTTCATAGAACTGTGTCAATTAATATAACTGACGAATATGGTGCAAGAAAATATCAATAAAAATCAAAATACGGATAATAAATTGCTATAAAAGGCATAAAATGGATACAAGAATAAAGAGAGGGAGTTTACAACAATGGAGGACTTGTTCAATATTTTCTTACACTAAGAATGTTTGGAAGCATGCAAATATTGAACAATGGAATTAATAAGGGTCGCAGTCAGCCCTCGGGAGCTTCAAACACTCTCTGGTTGGCTGTTCAGAAGGTCCAATCTTCTTTGTCTGAGATTAGCCGGGGATAGATTTATGCCATATTGTACTCTGAATGCCAAATCATCTTTCTTTCAGCACAAAAGATGCATTATATATCAGAATCCTTAACAAACACAATGACGATTCGTAAGCTCGTAATCTTGTTAATCTTATTATTTATTTGGGGATTTTTTTATATATTTTAAACTTTTTTCCAGATCTTAAAACTTCTTTTGAATCCTTGTTCTAATTATTCGACTTTTGCGGTAGTAGGGGGGCGGTTCTTTTGAATTCTTTGGGGAGTTTTTTTTCTGATGTTTTGATTTATTTGGACTTCTTCCAGATCTTTGGACTTATTTTAAAGGGTTTTTTTTATATTTCTTTACTCTTTTTGGACTTTTCTAGAGATTTCTTGAACTCACAGACATTTTGGTGCAGGGGCAATTCAGCGCAAGACAATTTCGACTAAAATAAAATTATAAGTTTTACAAGCCGCTGTTCTCTTCCTTAACAGGAAGAGCTTGGTTACACAGGCACGCCTGCGGGGTATGGCCTAAGGCCTTATTTGCTAATCTTAACCGCTTTTTCTAATCCCCTTTATAGACTCTTTATTTTAACACCTTGAACACCCTTTTCTTCTTCTTCTTCATCTTCTTCTTCATCTTCATCTTCTTCTTCATCTATATCTTCTTCTTCTTCTTCTTCTTGATCTTTTTAACTATTTCAATCCTTTGAATTTCCAAAACACCCGAAGTCATTTGTCAACTAAGCAAAAAAAAACATTTATAAATTTTCAAAAAATCCCCATCTTAAATTATAGATAAGTTTTATAACTTTATCCAAGGCAACAAAAAGGCTTCTAAGTTCAAATACTCGTATTTATTCAAGCAAATTCCAAATATTGAAGAATTTTCTACTACTTTAGTGGCTTGTATGTCTTAAGTATTCTAGTTTATCTATTGAACCATACATAATCAAAGAATAATTTTTAGAACTGAATACACTATTTTTTCGGGGGTGGGGGGGTGGGAGGGTAGCGTCATCTATTTGGACAGCTCTAAATCTTAAGGTTTCCGTGGGATCTTGCTGGAAACCAATAGTGGGGTGATTAAGACTAAGTGATGCTTGAATAGCTAGCTATGTGCTCCCCTTCAACGGCATTGCTAGCATTGGCCAAGTCATCTTCAATGCGATTGAAAAAACTACCAAGGCGAAAAGGTCCACATAGCCAAGTGTCCTCAAAGTAGTTGACCAACTCATCCAATTGGACCGGCATTACTTCAGAGATTGGAAAACCTCAACAATATTATCTGTCTCCGCGAAGGTTAAAGCTACCGAGATCTCATAAAATCTGGAGAATATTTTCATTGCCTAATTAAATTTAAGTACACTTTGAACCCATATACAAATTGGCTGATGAAAAAGAAATTCAATTCGTCGAGTCTTTCAAAGACTGTCATAGCATTATGAAAAGATTTTTCGAAGTTACACATTATAGTATCTCGTCTGAAATCTAAGTCGAAATGAACAAGTTCTCCTAGAACCTTTTCATAAAAAGTTCTGAGTTTTTATTTGAAAGTAGTGTAAATACAGATGGAAAATCACGACCTTCACGAATGACATTACGTGAAGATACATATTAGAGGTGTGAGATATTTTAAACATCCCATCTGACAAGCAATGTTTGTTTTCTTTAATATACGTTATATTCTATTCTTTAGTGTAGAAAAAATAAAGTATCTATTAGGATCATCTGGAACTAAGTCAATGAAGCAAATTTGGGAAGAATAGCAGTATAGCCTCATCTGTCAGCTATATTGCGTCTCTTGGATTATTCGAGAAGGGGCATCCTTCAATGTGGCATTTCTCTCGCAAAGGTGAGAAAGACCTTTCTTCACAGTTTCCCCTGCAGTTTTTGGTACGTGCTTATGCTGTTGTTGATTCTCACTTATCTCCATTAACATTGTAGTGGAATCGTCACTTACTCCCCCCCCCCACCCCCCGTTCACTCGTGGTGCAGTCACAAGGCGGTTACCGCAAAGACATCCGGCCGAAGGCATCGGCGGGTCCAGCGCTTAACCGCTTAACTCGGTGCCATGAAAGACCCTAAAGGTCAAAATGCAAGATCTCCCCCAGGAGAGTGAGATCCAGTTTCACGTCAAATAAGAAATTGGAGACGTGTTTCTCCCAAGCTCGAAGGCTAACGAAGAGCCGATGTAAGACTCGGTGGGAAAAACCGTTGGGCATAAGAACTCTCCTGGGGCCGTCCTCAAGCCCCTTCCCCCTTACCACTTCCCCCAGTGGGGTGACAAGGTATAAATGAGGAACACTGAGGAAAATCGAGGTAGTATACGTCAGATTCCAGGTGACAAAGTCCTCGATTAAAACCGAGCTACCTAGACTGGATTGGTAGTGTACTTGGCTCGCCAGACCAAGAAGTACCCTGCAAGAGAGGCAGGGCTACCTACCTTAAGGGGCTAAGAAGAAGCTCATCCTCGAGCTAGTCCCTGGTTATCAAAACAAACATTAAGTTAACTTTGTTAAGTTCAACTTACTCTCGCCAGAGAGACTCCTCATATCCTGGTGCATCTTAAACACTAGGGGTATTCCTCGTCCTTGATGAATTAAGAAAAGAAGAAGGAAAATGCTCCCCCCTCGAGCCCGTTACTCGGTGGCCACACCGAACTCATAAGTCAACTTGTTGAGGAACCAAGTTCAACTTATTCTCGTCAGAGAAACCCCCCCTCCGTTATACTCGCCCTTGAAGAAGACTGGAACTAAGAAGAAGCTCATCCTCGAGCTAGTTCCTGGTTACAAAACCGAACTTTAAGTAACTTATTCTCGCCAGAGAAATCCCCCTCCGTTATCCTCGCCCTTGAAGAAGACCCTTCCCGAGTTCAGTCCTCGTCCATGAGGAATTAAGTAACGAAGGAGAAAAGCTCCCCCTCGAGCTCGTTACTTGGTGGTCACACCGCACTCCAAGTTAACTTGGTTTAAGAACCAAGTTCGACTCCCTCTCGCCAGAGAGACCACGACTACATTGGTGCTGCATAAAGCACCGTAATTGTTCTCGTCCTTGAAGAACTCCCCCCCCCCCCGCCTGGAATACCGTGTGGACCCCCAGCTGCTACTCTCGCCAAAACGACCGTGTGATCTCGCCCATCTACATCTGGCCAGACGGCACGCGTCGTGAGTCAATAACATTCCTGAGGCCTTTTAAACTCCAGATGAGTCCGTAAGCCTAATTCTTATATTATTGTTGTGTGTAGAGAAATTAACCAATTTTTGAGGGTCAAACTAATTTAATTAATTCTTGTTTATGATAATATTCAGAGTATTGCTGTAGTTAATGTTTAGAGGTTGTGTATTCAATGGTTAAAGTTAAAATATAAGTTTATTTTGGGATTATTGTGTGTTTCTCTTATATCCTTACGTGTTTCGGAACGGCTCTGTTCGTTAAGATATTCAGATATCAATATATTAGCACTCTTAGCACTCTTAGAACAAAAAGGGGGGGCATTCTACGACAAACATGTTTGCGATATTTACACTCATCGTTGGTGCAACGTCAAGATTCTTTTCTGTTTGAAAGCTTTCCATTTAAGCGATAGATATGCCCATTAAGCAATCACTGCTTTCGACTTTTTTTCTGAGTTTATAATTTTAAACGATCCAAAGTTTTTTTGTTTTTTTTTTAGATTTTGCATGACATGATATATGAGAGTTGTGCAGAGAGGGGTTTTGCGAAGGAGTGTGATAAGGCACCTATCACGGGAAATAGGAGAGAGGTCGTGGGTGTATTTAAAAGAGGCAAATTGAAGATGCTTGGGATTAAGAACCATTGAAAAAAGGGCGGGTCGATTTTTGCTCAATCTTTCTACAGATAAAATTCAAAATCTTTGTGGATGACTGTGCGCTATAACCGCGAAAACTAGGTCGCTAAAAAATATATAAATGCATTCATCCTATGCATTATTAGTGGGAGTTAATAGGCCCAGGACTAAAAATGTTAGGACCCACCCCCCCAAAAAAAAAAAGAATTTGGCAAAACATTCTCGAATTTTTCATTTTCCTCCACTGTGAGATATAGAAATGTATTGAACCTATGCATCCTTTTTAGGTGGAGTTAATGGTCTATGTTAGGTTAAGTTAGCTAATAATAAGCACAAAAGTTGATGTGCTAGAAGCATGCTTACTATAATTATAAAATGGTTTAACCACCCTGACCTGACTTAAGGTCTCCTTTATTCCATCTTATGGTATTTGAGGTATGTCAAAGGATGGAATTTAAGAATGGTTATGATACTACTCTTAATAATTCGTTCAAGACCAACTAACTCACTTTAAGTTAGTCTGTAACGGGAGAGCATCAAACGTTAATCCTGTTCTGCTCTCACAATTTGCCCAGTAATTCCCAATTTTGAGCTCTTCTCCTTTTTTTTCCATTTCCTATTTATGGCATATTTCTTCAAAGAGACACTTCACTCTTCTCGACCATTCTGATCGAGTTGTGAGGACTAAGTATTACCCCACCTTTCCTCGTTGTTCTCGAACAGATTGTAAGATACGAGTTTAAGGGGCGAATGTAAGTCGTCCAGGGCTAGTGAGGTGACGCTTGTGCTTATTGCATGGAGAAAGGGGGATACTATAAGTAGCACAGGACCCATTAATGAACTCACCATTTCGACTTGTAGTTTTGCCTTCGTCTATCGACGACCATTCGAACCTCAACTCATTTCAAGCTGGCTGTCGTATAGAGTTGTTCTTTACTTGCACCCACGATTCCTGGTTTACTCATCATTTGTTGATCACATTTACACAGTACAGGCATGTAACTACTTCTCTCAGCCGGCTGTTTTCTGCTGACACCACAGTCTTTTCACGAAATTTTCTATAACAACAATCACACCGTTGATGTTTGGTATATGCCGTGCTAGTGGTTATGAACCAACGGCAGTATGTTTTTACTCGATATTTTTTCAGTCAAGATCATCAGGAGTCATAATTCCTTCATACCAACTCCCTTAATCGCAAATTCTCTCCAGACGTCTACTCGTGGCAGCGTCCACCTATTGTTCGCCATCAGATGTCACCAATTCGCGTGAGTTTTCATTTCATTTTGGTCTCGCATTAATTTTGTTCCCAGGCAGAGCAAACCGAAGGCACCCTTAACGAACGAGAGTGGCTGCGTGCATTCTAGCATTATACACATATCATTTTTTGTTCCGAGCGATGAAATGTGTTAATTGATGTGTAATTTATGCGCCTTTTACTAGTAACTTATAAGATAACATGTTAAGTAAGCAAGCGGCTCACTTTTTTCCCTTATTTGTTGGTTTTAGTCTTGTTATCGTTGTTCGTTTTGTGGTTTCTTATAGTTTCTTTAGTTAGCCTAAAGAGAAGCAACTATTTTCGGTGGTTATGCCCACTTTGGCAGCCGACAGAGAGGTTCATAATTTTTTTTTAAATCATTTAGTAACGTATTTCTATCCTTATGCAAATTATTTAATTTCCAGTTGCGACTATTTAATTATATGCTAATTAGTTTCTTTCAATTACAAATCATTTCTTTAGTTTGTATATACTGTAATATAAGTGTGTAATTTATTTCCCTTAGAGTTTAATTAAAATGGTGTTATCATTAAATTTACAGAATACTCAAAATATTCAAGTGGTCACCAAACTAATTCTACATCAATGGATGACGTTGCTATTGCAATGTTTTCAGCAAGAGTAAAAGTACCTATTTAATGCGGGGAAATTAGTCCCCATACTTGCATTCATTGAATAGAAGGCAACTGAGAATAGAATTAATCCAGCTATTTTTAAAGTACCGCAGATTAGGTTAGGTTAGTTTGTTTCAGGTGTTGAACACTAGAGCATGTCATCATCTGTAGATAGAAGAGAGTAGGAAAGGGGCAAATAAAAAAATAATAGCGTAGGCAAGTTGCGAACAGCTTCCCGCGACGCTGGACCACTGTTATTCAGCGCCGAATCCACTCGGCCATCCTGAGTCTCAAAAAGGACGCATTCAAACTAAGCTTTTAAGCCGCTCGCCTGCACTTCTCGTACGCTATACATCTATCTTCAGCTCTATGTGTCTTCCGCAAGGTTCATTCCACGAACCTCCTTCGTCGGCAGCATTTCGCCTAGGTATTTTCTGATGTAAAGAGATCAGACGACACCGCATTGCAGCACAATATGATGGAACCTTGCCATCATATGGGGCAAAGGGATGTCTCTCAGTCTTCCTATGAATTCCTACGATATTTTTTTATTCTGCGTATGACATCTAAGACAAGACTATGTAGAGTGTCCAGGAGGTAACTGTCCTTAATGTGACTATCTTTCCCGAGATAATTAACGTTATCACCTCGGTACTATCAAACGATGTTCTTGGTACACGCTACGTAGGCGACTTTTCTCTCTCTTTTGTCGTAATGCAGATACGTACTTTGGGGCGGCTTCCTCAACGGACTTCTGAACCTCGTCTTTCAGGCTGAAGGGTATAGGTTTTGGTATTCCCTCTCCACGACCCAGGTGGTGAATTTTTGCTCCCGCCATGGACATCGCCCCAAGCCAGACGTTTTTTTTTCTGACCGGAGTTAATCTAGACATGGTAGAGACACACCATTTCCTTAGCCTTGTTTTCGGCTGGTGCTTTGCCTAAGAGGGACACACGCGTAGCTGTAAGTCTCTTCTACTCGGGCCATGGAAATTCATCGTTACGTTCACCACGATGGAGGAGGGGATGGGTGTTGATAAGGACAGGTTTCTATTCTTCTGTTTGGTCGAACTTCGACGGTGCTTACGGGTAACACCGCTGGCTTTAATATCACTTCCTTACCTAATTCTCATCCCAAATACCATTTGACCTTACTCTTTTCTGTTTTCACTTTTATCCACCTTCTCACAAACACCTTATCAAAGGCTTCGATCAATATTTCAAAAGTCCTCTTACACTCATTCACTAACACCAGATCAGCAGCATATATCACATAAGAATCTATCCGTCTTCATTATTAATCAATCTCACATCCCATTTCCGTATTTTTATTCTTATTTTTCTCAATATTCCACCCACAAACAAATTAAATAACCCTCGCGACATTACAGAACTTAGACTTACCCTACCCTCATATACAACATATACAAACCAATCCCCGGCTATCTTTCACCATAATACATGCCTCACTTCCAACGTAAATACTCTTGACACCATTCACTCTATGCATTCTTCTCATTTGCTATAATGATTCCTTATCTACACGATCATAAGCCTTTTCCTAACATACGAGGACGGGTCAATAAGTTTTGTAATTCGGATATAAGGAAACGAGATATGAGGAAAAGTGTTGTATTATTTTTCAATATAACTACCTTCGACTTCAATGCACTTACACCACTTGTCCCTGAGGCTTCGAATTCCTGACAACTAGAAATCTCCCGACTGCAGTTCAATACACTCCTGGACTGCGAGCTGGACATCTTCATCGTCCCCAAACCGGCGTCCATGCAGTGCAGCCTTGAGCTAGCGAAATAAAAAGTAGTCGCTAGGGGCCAGATCTGGACTGTAGGGGGAAGGGTTGAGCTCCTCGAATCCACACTCGCGCAGGGCAGCTTGTGCAACTCTGGCCTTGTGGACAGGGGCATTGTCGTGGAGGAGCAGGACACCTCGTGTCAACTTGCCGCGCCGCTTCTGACGGATGCACTTCTTCAACCCAGCCAGTTCCTCGCGTAATATTGGCCTGTGATGGTTATTTCACGAGGCACATAGTCCACCATCAACACTCCCCCAGAATCCCAGAAGATGGTGGCCATGATCTTCCCGGCCGAAGGTTGGGTCCGGAACTTGATGGGGGTCGGAGAGCCCCTGTGCTTCCCGGCCATGCTTTCGAGCTTGGTCTCGGGATCCCAGTGATGGACCCACGTTTATCACCTCTCACTATGCGTGACTCGAATCCCGCCGGATCTTGGTTATACAGGAGCAGCAGCTCCTCCGAACTTTGATGACGTTGAAGTTGATCATGGGGCGTGAGGTTTCTAGGGACCCAACGGACAGAGACCGTGGTAATGGTCAAATTGTCGTGGATGATGTTGATAACACTTCCATGTGATATTCCAAGTTCTCGCTCGATTTCTTCGACCTTAACCCGTCGATTTTCCAGGACGTCTGATAGGCGTCCTGCACGGGGGTCATCTTCTAGGGACTCACGACCATGGCGGAACTCCCTTTTCCACCGAGCAATGGTTGCATAGGAAGGGGCGGTGTCGGTGTACACTGCATTCTTTTGCATTCTTGCCTTCCTTGGTCAAATATTTGAACACTGCGCGGTGCTCAACCTTCTACATTGTTGAAATATTTGTGACTGACGATCTGCGATCAGCTACTGCTTCTTAAATAGACGAGGCAGGAGCGTGCGGCTGCAGCTCCTTACTTGTCATAACTTGTCCTAACACCCCCACAAACAGCCACCCCCCTTCCTCTGTTTTGCCCTACCAATTCGCAAAAACATATTGACCGCCCCTCGTACACTTTATATCTTTCTCTTGTTTTTTCACTTAGTTCAGATACTTGATGCATACACCTTCTATTTCCTCTAAATCCACCTTCTCCACCCCTGTTATCCTTCATAACATCCTATTTTTAATAGACCTTATCCCAAACACTCTATTAGCTTATTCCCCTATAGTTCGTTCTTTACATTTCTGCCCTTCACCCTTATACAACGTCTCTAGCACTGCACTCTTCAGGCCCTCTGACTCCTTCACTTTCAAATGCCTTACAATACAATTACTATACATATTCCATAACAAAATCACCCACTCTTTTTAGCATCTACTCCAGTCACCTACCAAATTTTCAGGCCTCTCACAGAACTAACAACCTCTTGCACGGTTACCTCTTCCATGCCCTGATACACCACCCAGTTTGCATCCATGAAGCCAATCATATTCACATTCACGTCATCTTCTATACCCACCTTGTACAACTCGTAAACATACTCGTACAATCTACTTTTGACACCCCCATTGTTCACAGGTACGCTACTCTTCTTATTATTATTGATGTTAAAATATAATTTTTCTCTTGGTTCTCGCATTTCTCACTTCCAGAATAACTTCGCGTTCCTTTCCGTATCCTCATTCATCTGCCCAATTGCTTCATTCGCTTCTTTCTATTCTGACTAATCACTCGTTTCACTTTTCTGTTTCGCCTGACATTTTCATTTATATTAGTAAAGATTTACAAGTACGCCTCATTTTTCACTCTCCATTGCAGGTTTCACCTTGCCAATCTATCATTCAATATTTTGATTTCTCTTTCCACTTGTGACCGAGACACAGCCCTTCCACTACCATTTGAACTTCCTTAAATTTGTTACACATTCGCTTTATCTCACATATTCCCCCTTTCTCTCTCATTCGACCACTTTTCACTTTTGATTCTATCTTCCTTACCTACGTCTTCCCATTCATGAACCAACAACATTAAACTCAGACAGCAAAATTATGTAATATGATAATCCCACACTCATGCCTCTTACAGCTTTCACATCAAATACTTCCCGCAGCATATTCTTTTAAACTCGGCTCCCATCAAACATACTCCTAACTTTCTACCCCCTCTTATTTGCCCAACTCATGAGTATTTTGCACATATTTGTGGTAAAACTATTTGTGTGTTTGCTACACATAAGTTTCCTTCATGAAAGAACCCTTCCACTTCTCGATCTCATTATTTTCGGCTTTACTAAAATCTTCAATTACACTCTGTGTTCCCGCTCTCACCTAATTGTTCATTCATCTCTCCTACACTTATCAACCGATACCCATTCTGAATTCCATCCACCACTCGTCTCAAGTCATTCCAGAACTCTTTCTCACCTTCACTTTTATCATTTCAGGGTTCATATCCCACAACCACAGACACATATTGACTCTTGCAAATCTCAACTTCACCCGCATAAATCTCGCACTCACACATTCATACTCAACCAATGCATTATGCCACTTCTCACACACATACTTGACTCATACCACCGTGTTCTATACCTGATCGCACTCTACAATCTTCATCTCACACAGTCATTATTCTCCTTCTTTTTTGCCTCAGTGTGAGCAAGCATCTGCTATCTCCCTGTTTTAAATAAATTGACTACCACTCACCTCTTTCCCACATTATATATAACCACTCACATTCCAACATCCACTCGATTCACACATTGCCACGGATTAACTGGCATGAGTGGACAGGGCATAGTGCTCGTAGGATAAATCTTTCAGGTGCGCAACTTCCGAGGCTAGCGGACCCTCTATCCGGTTTTAGTCGTCTTTTGTGACACGCGCTCGAGATCAATGTTCCTGCCGCACATACACGTAAAATTCGGGGTTTAGTCCACTTTTACGACAAATAGATATAAGCACCAGTTGGGGCACGTATCACGTGTCTCATAATCTCTGCCGCCCCTGTTCCCGCTGTGCCCATAACAGTCTATCCAGGCCTCCGTCACCTACCACTTTGCCCTCCCTTTGGGGGGTCCTTCGTGCAACCCTCTGCTTTGCGAACCCCACTGGATCCCCCACTCAATACATAATCACCTTCAAGGTCCTTCTGCTTGCATATAAGTTCTTATATACCACTGTCCCCCTCCAACCTGTCTTCACTCGCCCTAACCCGACCCAAGAGAACCCTACTCTTTGTCATCTGCTTCGAGAACCCCACTGGCTGCCTATTTTACAGAATCACTGATTAGTTCCTTCGTCTTTAGTTCCAGTCTTCCTCACTGACTATATCCCAATACTGCACTAAGAACTCGTAGACGTATGTGCTGCGTGGGCGATCGATCTTTCTCTGTGTTTGTTCCTAGAATGTGGAATGATCTGCCTGCTGCCATACACTCATCGCCCCACCTTGGTGTCGTCAAGTGTGACTTGAACACTCACCCCTTCTTTCTAGCTTCTCCATAGTCGATGGCAAGCGCTATGTGAATGTCTATGGCCTTGAAGAGCGCCATAAATTCATCTTATTATTAAAATCTAACGAGGATCTACAACAGAAAATGGTGAGGAAAGGTTCATAAATTGGTGAAATTATGGGAAGTGAAAATGTGAGGATGGTACATAGCCAGAACAGTCTAAAGATGAGACTATGGGATGCTCTGGACAGGGGGGTGGGGCACAATTTTCCCGAAACTAACTAATCTCCACAGACAGAACTGCCTGCGAGCATTGGGTCTTTGACAAAACGTGATCCTCCAAATGTCAGCTGGGAATGTCTCGAATAGCTTAGCCAAAAGCTTTAACTCCAAAAGTTCCAGATGAATTCGTTCAAAACTCTATTCTTTCGTTCACGAAACTTCACTTGGCAGATGTCACTCACTGTGGAGTGAATTTTTCACGTGCAGTGTTGATTTTAGTTAGTGTTTGTCCAGAAGTAACCGAATCACAAAAGAAGGCGAGAGAAGTCACCCGGTGGGTAATTAAAAGATTACTCCCGACTTCGGCCGCTCTAAAAATCCCTTTTAGGCATCTTTATAATTTAAGAAGGGGAATTTTTTGAGTATTTGAATAATAATTTCATCTTAGTTTGGTTATGACATGTTTTTTTATCAAAGTTATTTCTAATAATTATTTTATAATATCAAAAAACAAAATGGTGAAGTTCAGAAATAAATATAAGTATCGAAATTTTGTGATTTTTTTCAAACCCAAACATTTTCAAATGGTCAAATTCAGAAAATTTATTTTTATATATCTTCTTCTATAATTATATTTTAGCAACGTGATATTTCGAAAAAGGGGAAAATTTAGTTTAAAGTTCCTTTTTAAAATTATTATAATTGGCGAAGTTTAGAAAATTTATAAAAATTTAACCATGGCTGCTTTTTTTTAGATTTTAAATTTTAATTTTAGTAGCGAAGCGCAAGCTCCACCAGTAGGGGGCGAGTAGCGAAACCATTTGCTGGTTCGTTTAAGGAGTAGGTTAGGTCACTTTAGTTTAGGTTATTTTAGTTTACGATGTTATATTAGACCATAAAAAAATCATAAACCATCATGAACGTGTAATGGAATACTTAGTTTGTCTTCGCATCAGACCTACCGTTGCATTGGCAACGGTAGGTATCTAATTTTAAAGTCATTAGGATATTTATAGAGTGAAGTCATCAGAAAGCTTACGTTTTTACCGAGAAAGTGAAGAACATGATGTGTTGCCGTGGTCGGCAACATCTAGCAAAGCAAACGTCATTCAGGATGATGCATAAAATCCAAACTTTTTTTAATGACAGGATGAGAAACGAAAATCGTTAAACTGTCCGAAACAAAATGAGACGTGTCGCAAAAATGCCGTAGTTATTCGAGACTTTTTCAGTCAGCTGCAGCACGATTGCTCATGGTACACCTGATAATCCCTTAGGGGAGATTCACAAGTAAATAAAGCTGCCTTCCGGGACACGTTGGTCTTCGTTGTCCGTTCCTTTCAGTCACCCTGTCATCCCTGGGCTCCTAAAAAAATCGCCTCTGATGTTGTTTAAACTCATTCCTGTCACGTAAGGCAGCTATTATTTGCATGCTATTTAAATTCTATTTATATGCTGTCACAGGCTCTGTAATCGCATCGGTCGCATCAAAGAGGAAGATTACAGGTGGTCTGTTTTCTGGTACCATCAAATCCGACTGCATTTAAACGGTTGGTAGATGGAGGGCGCATAATGGTTTGGTTTCAGTTCATTCTGTCATTTAATCTACAGTGTAATAATTTCTGATGTTTATAGGTAAGACTGGAGGAAAATGGTAAAATACTCCATTTGCGGAAATTATATACCAAATTGGGTCATTAATGTCCTTGACTTATATGGAATGCGTGTTACTTAAAATCAAGATCTTCACTGATAAAACCAAAATTGCTCAAGATCACGTTAACGAATGATAAAGATCCCTAATGATCAAAGTCATATGACCAAGACCTATGTAAGCGGGGATAGAAAAACAAGCATCACAAAACACACGAAAGGGTGCTTAATTGCGGTGGCGAAACGCAACAAACGGTAAGCGGAGTGTATAATAGAGCTGTGCCATGCATGGCAAACAACGAGCATTCCAATAATAAAGTACGCGAACAAAAGAGTTGCCTTTACTCATTTTCATTTAAACACTCAATCGTGTAAGCGGTACTGTGCGTACACGATATTTCAGTAATACGACTAAAGCATCGAATCCGTATAGAACCCATTTCAAAAAGAACTGCCTTGTCGTGGTATGACTAGGTGTACGCGGTTATACGCACACTGGCCTACTGGCCGACTGAAATTAAGGCTCCACCTGGGAATGGCTCTAAAAATACTTTAAATACACGGTTGCTAGGCCAAGGAATATTCAAACACGGCTACAAAATATACTTTAATAGGACTAAAGTTTACATATACATATAGGGCAAGTTAAATGGCAATGTAATTAAATATTGACGGTTCAAGGTTAAGATGATTAACACTATCAAATAAGTTTGAACCGAGGGATAATTAATTAAGTAATGATTTTACAATTATGCCAGTTCTAGAGCTAAGGGGATCCTTGAGATTAGACGTGGTAAAGGTGGGAGGAGCGTGAGGAAGTTGGGGTTAAATCCCTTTTACCTTGATATGCTAGGAGTATGACCAGGTAGGTAAGTTCGACCTTGAACTTGTGGGCGCACACGGGACGCTCAATTCAACTTCGGGAAACTAAAGTTGGGGGCCTCTTATCCTTAAGAGGCAAACGGAGGGTGCTTCGGGGATGGCTTTTCCTATCCTTAAAATCCGAAGACGTGGTGAGAAGGGTTGAAGCGCGCCTAACTATCTCTAAGAACAACATTGAGTGACGACTAGTTCTTCCTTGACTCTTCGAAAATCACTCAATTCTTCTCTGGACGAGAATGTACTCGATTTCCTCTCGACTAACGAAGACGTTACGGCTAACGTACTGGGCGGGGGCATCAGACACAATATGCATGTGAACTTCGAAGTCTCGAATATATACTCCGAAATTATCTAGACGGGGAGAGAGATTCATCGCCAACAAACTTCCTTAATTGCCTCAGGTCGCGATAAGGTTCCATAACGCGAAGTCGCGATGCCCACTTAATGGTTTTTCCATTGTTCTAATTTTCGCAGTATATAGGGAAGACGAATTTAGAGCGGTCAACGTCGAACTGAGGAAGTCATGGGGGAGGGGGGAATTCCTTCTTTCCTTCTCTCTCTCCTTATTCTTCCTCACGGCTCAGTGTTAACGCAAACCGAACCGTAATTGCAGAATTACCAGTAAAAATCCTAAGATCCAATCTCGAGGAAAAAAGGAGATCATAGTGAAAGGAGGGGGAAAGTGCGCGGTGGCGAGGAACAAAGAAAGAGCCCCCGGAACAGATATGAACTATCTTGTCATAGAGAAGAAAGTATAGGAGTGAGTATGGGTGATGGGCGAAAGAGAGTGAGGAATCAGTGGAAGTGAGACAAACAAGAAGCTTGATCAGGGTGGATTGTATTTGTTACCAGAAAGGATACGTTATGTGGGAGTTTGAGAAGCCGACTTCAGAAGAGTGGTGGCGTGAGTAGCAGCAAGAGGTTCGGCGAGTCTCTAACTCCGTGCCCCAAGCGAAGGCAGCCATAATTCCCCTCTCACAGGTTCGCCCGTGTTTCTTTGCATTCAAAATAGTGCACGACGTTGGCGAGAGGAAGTGTGGAGAAGAGGGGCATGGACATCAAGGGTGGGTTAGAAGACCCAGAATAAAGAGCGAGGGGAATCGTTGAGACCAATCAAGGGTGATGCGAATTAATTATCCACTGCCCCCCATCCCTCAACATCCCTTTGTAAATTACATCTACACAACTTCTTTTATTTACCCTCTCCCCCACCTTCTTTCCTTTCCTGTCCCCCCTCACGCAACTTATTTCCTTTCCACTTTCACGCACCTTTATTTTTTCCTTTCAAACACCTTTCATTTCCTTTCTCACGCGCCTTCTTTCCTTCCTCTCTTATGCACCATCTTCCAGTACACTTCTCATTCGCTTTCTTTCATTTCTCTTCTCACGATCCTCCATTTCCTCTCTCGCTCACCTTCTATTTCCCTTCACACATGTATTCTTTGATTTGCCCTTTCACGCACCTTACTTTTCCCTCTCACTCACCTAATTTCATTTCTACTTTCATGCCCCTTTAATTTGCCTTTTAATGCACCTTCTTAAACTTCTCTCCCGAGCTTGATTTAATCTTTCATTTCACTCGCCTTACATTTACACTCTCACTCCTTTCCTTTCCGCTCTGATGCATTGTTTAAATTCCCCTCTCACGCATTCGTCTCATTTCTCTAGCCTGGTGGCTCTCCCGCTTAATTGCATTTTTCCCAACCTCCAATCCGCTTACAAACACTTTTGGCCCAAGATGACCTCCTTTATTTTCGCTCCCTACTTAAAATATAATAATAATAAATAATGATAATATTAACAATAATAGTAATATTATAATAATAATATAATATAATAATATTAATAACAATAATAGCAATATAATAATAATAATAATAATAATAATAATAATAATAATAATAATAATAATAGTAATAATAATATCAGAAAGATAATAAAATATATCAAATTAAACCAGGGAACATAATCTAACTCGAAAATGTGTATATCTAACCACTTAAGCGTATCATCCAATCTGGTAAGGGTATAATCCAACCACGAAACGCGTATATTTCAATCAGGAAACTGTATAATCTAACCGAGCATAAAATCTAACCCAACTAGGTATAGTCCAAAAAGAACCAAACAAATTTCACAACACGCTACTATAAACCAACCACTACGAGGGGCAGTCAATAAGTTTTGCGAATCGGTAGGGCAAAACAGAGGGAGGGGGATGGCTGTTTGTGGGGGTGTTAGCACAAGTTATGACAAGTCAGGACCTGCAGCCGCACGCTCCTGCCTCGTCTATTTAAGAAGCAGTAGCTGATCGCAGATCGTCAGTCACAAATTTTTCAACAATGGAGAAGGTTGAGCACCACGCAGTGATCAAATTTTTGACCAAGGAAGGCAAGAATGCAAAAGAGATCCATGAACGCATGGTTGCAGTGTACACCGATACCGCCCCTTCCTATGCAACCATTGCTCGCTGGAATAGGGAGCTCTGCCATGGTCGTGAGTCCCTTGAAGATGACCCCCGTCCAGGACACCCGTCAGACGTGACCAACGAGGACAATGTGGCCCGAGTGGAGAGGTTGATCCTCGAAAATCGACGGGTGAAGGTCGAAGTAATCGAGCGAGAACTTGGAATATGACATGGAAGTGTTATCAACATCATCCATGACAATTTGGCCATGACCAAGGTCTCGCCCGTTGGGTCCCTAGAAACCTCACGCCCCATGATCGACTTCAACGTCGTCAATGTCCACAAGGCCAGAGTTGCACAAGCTGCCCTGCGCGAGTGCGGATTCGAGGAGCTCAGCCATCCTCCCTAAAGTCCAGATCTGGCCCCTAGCGACTACGTTTTATTCCGCCAGTTGAAGGCTGCACTGCGTAGAAGCCGGTTTAAGGACGATGAAGATGTCCAGCTCGCCGTCCAGGAGTGGATTGAACAGCAGTCGGGAGATTCTTGGTTGTCGGGAATTCGAAGCCTCAGGGACAAGTGGCGCAAGTGCATTGGAATCGAGGGTAGTTATATTGAAAAATACTAAAACACTTTTCCTCATATCTCGTTTCCTTATATCCGAATTGCAAAACTTATTGACCGCCCCTCGTATGATCACATAACCTCCGCCAAACTCGTTTAGCGGAGGTAACTACGTCTCAAAAAGTCTCGATGGTGAAATCACTATATATTTCCATTAAACCCTTATTTGAGTGTACCCATACATTTCCTTCGTCTTTCGCGCTGAAATCTTTCATATCAATAATGCCCATTATTTTTATGAAATCCCAGCCGGGGGCTGCCCGACTCGCTACTCCTTTTGACATGTTTACTACTTTTTACTCTTATTTTTTATCATTCTTTCTATAACATTGGGCTATTTTCTAACCCAATACGCAGCTTTTTTTCTGAAATTATTTGCGAGTTTTCATGAATTAGGTCTGGCACCCTGATCCAAGTTGGGTTGGATTTTTTAATTTCGTTGGTATAGGTCGATGAAGATGAACGGTGCAGACCTGCGAGGGAGGACGAATTGGTGTTTTTATCCAGCCGCCAGGCGTCATTTTGAGGAAAAAAACTGTAGTGGGTGTTTATAATTTTTACTATTTGTACGAATGCGATGGAAGAAACAACATTTCACCAACATAATGTTATGAGTAATCTAAAGGATGGTTTGGTTTTGAGGTAAAAGGTGGTTAGTTTTTTAGATATTTTAACGAAATGCTTCGTGCTACCTATTGCATAATTCCAGGTTTAGCGAAAGTATACAAAAAATATTGTAGCGCGGCGATATAGACTGCAAGCTTTTTTTTCTTTTTGCTCTCTCGTGAGGAAAGGATTAAGAAAAAAACATCCATTAACACGAAACTTAAAAGTTATCGGCATGGTGTCGACAGTCCTTGAATTTCTTCGGATTGGGGAAGGTGGGGGTTAGTAGGTCATCCGGGAAGAGAGGGATTGTAATGTTACGTTTCATGTCAAGATGACGGGCAATCGGCAAAACCTGGTCTCGCAGCTCGATGTAGGCATACTAGCCGAAAATTTTCACCTTACCTATAAGGTAAAACCCGGGTTTTATTACCGTTTTTTGGTGGGCTTTTTCAAAGGAAATTTGAAAAAAACACCGTTTTTTTGCGTGTTTTTTTTTCAAATTACACTTTTTTTTCAAGAAATGAATGCTATTTATCATTATTTTATTCAAAATTCATATTTATGTATATGATTTCAACAAATATGGATCAAATTAAGGTTATTTCTCTGATACTGACTCATAATAATTCATCTCTCCTTCTACAGGTTATGGCCATCATGGGTACCCATAATTCTCAATTAGTGATCTGTTCTCACTAAAATATAATTATTAAACTAAGTAATTATTAATATTATATAAAAATAGAGATAGCTATTCTTTTTCTATGTTATTCTAATGCTTGTAGCATTTGTTTAAAAAAACAAAACAGAATATAACCAGGGTTTTATTGGGCTTTTTCAAAATTTTGGCGTTTTTTACCAACCCTGACTATAAGACGCATTTCCGCATAATTATGAGTAAAACACCGCCAGTACATGACAGGCCCTGCTCCAGTTTGAAGCGCCCCCTGCACGCAGTCTTGAAGGACTCATGAGGTCTACGTTGAACACGACGCCGGGCATCATTCACATACAGCCTGAAAAGTGATTTGTCTGACCAGACAACGCACTTCCACTCCTCCACGATCCACTGTTTGTGTCTTTTCGCCACTGTAGCTGGGTAATTTTGTGGGCAGAAGTGATCAAAGGCTTTTTACGTGACATTTTGCTACATATGTTTATCCTATGCAGCTCCATGCTGAGCGTTCTTTTAGTAACGAGTGCCGAAGGACCGGAGTTGACGTCTTGCAGCAATTCCTGCATTGAGCCAAGAGATTTTTAGCCACAAGCCGTGAAACACTCCAGCGGTCCCAGTCCATCAGTATCGTCTTTCGGCCAATAATCTGGAGGGAATTTCAGGGAGACCGGATTTTTTTTCCATTGCAGGTAGACCTATATATCCGTACGAGTAGAGACATCTGCAAATTCAGCTACATCCTTCACAAGATGGTCTTAGGCGTGCCCAAATGCAATCGCTCCCTTTTAGTGGCGTGCGAGTCTACATCTCACTATGTCGGTCGGTCGGTTCCCGTTTTGCTTTTCTTTTGTAATAAAATTGTAATTATCAGGTTGATTCTAACGAAATTTGAAACCCTTATATTGTTTGACATTTCTTTTGAATTATATAATTGCCAAAGTCTTCCCAAGATTAGTCCAGGAATTATTTTGTTTTGGCAATAACAACATCATAACTATTCGGCCGATTCTAACGAAATTCAAAACAACTTTGTTGTTTTACATTCTCTTTCGAATGATATAATTGCCAAAGTCTTCCCAAGGTTATCCCGATAATTACTTTGTTTTGGCAATAACATCATAACTTATCAGCCGATACTCTGCTATACTAGATTAGGCTATAATATGCTATAGTCGGCTAGGCAAGTCTAGAATAGGCCATACTATGATAGGCTATTATAGGATAGGCTATACTATGCAGAGCTACGCTAAGATATAATGTACAAGGGTAAGATATACTATGCTAATTTAGGCTATAATATGCTATGCTAGGATAGCATATAGTATGTTAGGCTAGAAAATAATAACGTATGCTTGACTAGGGTATGATATGACAGTATAGGATATACTTGTCTAGGATAGATAATGGTAGGCTAGGTTATATTATGATAGGATAAGCTAAGCTATACTAAGCTATGGAGGGCATGAAAGGCTATACTAAACCGGGCAACGCTATGGTATGCTATTATATATTAAGCTATGCTACACTAGGCTAGGCTTAACTATACCAGGTTAGGATAAGCGAGGCTTTTCTAGGGTACGCAAGGCTATGTTATGGATGTTATGTAAGCCTAGGCTAAGATCTAATAGTCTAGTCTAGGCTAGGCAATACTATGATATACTATAATATACTAACTAGGCTAGGGTAATGTAGAGTAAGGTAGGCTATGGTATAATATACTAGACTATGCTAGTCTAGGCTAGAATATGCTAGCTAGGCTAGGATAGGAGAGAAGGTACTAGGCTAGGCTCCAATGAACTAGGCTAAGCTAGGTTATACTAGACTATGGTAAGCTAAGCTAGACTAGACTAAGTTTTAGTATACAATTGTAGGCTGCGCTAAGCTAGGCTAGGTTATACTCTGTTAGGCAGGCTAAGCGAAATTATACGAAGCCTGGCTATGCAATACTTTAATAAGCTAGACTAGGCTAGGCTAGGATACACTGGGATAGGCACAGGTCTACTATACTAAGCTAGGCTGAGTTATAGTACTTAGTTAAGCAGGGTTAGGCTATATATACTATGCTAGGCTATATATGAAAGTCTATGCTAGGTTACTCTAGGGAAAACTATGCCATTCTATGCTATGATATACTAGGCTGGGCTATACAAGGGTATGTATGCTATGCTATGCAAGGCTATGCTGGACTATACTACGCTAGACTAGGCTAGATTATAGTATACCATGCTAAGCTAGCATAGGTTAGGGTAGGCTAGGCTAGACTATGGTTGTGTGTCCTATGCCAAGATATACCATGCTAGAATAAGATAGGATATACTATGCTAAGCTAGGCTATACTATGTTAGACTAGTTTATACTATGCTAGCCTAGGTTATACTAAGCTTATTCTATACTATGCTAAGCTAGATTAGAGTAAGGTAGGCTATGGTAGATACACTATACTATGCTAGGCTATACCAGGATAGGATAGGCTATACTATGTTAAACTATTCTAAACTATACTAAGTTAGGATATGCTATACTATACTATTTTAGGCTAGACTATACTATGGTAAGCTTTACTATCCTATATATGCTAGGTTGTACTAGGTTATGTTAGACTAGGCCTTACTATGGTTTCTAGGCTAGGATAGGCCATACTATACATTCTCTGCTAGGCTAGGGTAGATTAGTCTAGTCTAAGTCATATTGTGGCAGGCTAAGTTATATTATGTAAGGCTAGGCTATACTATGCTAGCTGCGCTAGAGTATGGTATGGCAAGTTCTACTATTATAGGGAATCCTAGGCTAGGCTAGACTAGGCTATACTATGGTAGGCTATGTTATGACATAATATACTCTGTTATACTATGTGTCGTAGAATGGACTCTCGACGATATACCATATATAACTATTCGTTGAGGGAACTTCTTTAATTATCTTTAGAGTGAGTGGATGTCTGGCGGGCCGATATTATGTATCTTCGATATGCTTAAGAAGTGGAACTGAGCTCAAGGATAATAATATTGCTATCATTAATAAAATAGTTTTATTAATAATAACTATCAACAATACACAAAACGGAAAATATTGACCTAAACACAGAATGGAAAGGGTCGTGGGGGCTCGGGCTAATCCGAGGATTAAAAAGATTTAAAAAGGTAAAACAAATATAAAGTTAAAGAGATGGGATGGTTCGCTAAACCATTTAAAGCACAGGATAGAATTGACAAAAGAGTTAAATACTCAAAGGTAACGTTCGGCTTACGTAATTTTATACTATTGGTGCAGAGGAAGTCGACGTGAAGGAATTTTCGGTCCACTGGCGATTTCCAGCCGAAGGGGGGGAATAAAATGATCCTGACGTGGCGTCTTGGGAATGAGAACCGTTTCTCGACGAACGGCTGGAAGAACAATGGCTGTTCTACGTTGTTCTCTTCTGAACAACAGGGGGGGGGTGAAAACCGTCTCTTGTCTACGGGCTCAAGAACAATGGCTGTTCTAATGCTGTTCTCTTCTGAACAACAAGGGGGAAGGGTGAGAACCGTTTCTTGGCGAACGGGCTCAAAAGAACCACGGCTGTTCTACGTTGTACTATTCTGAACAACAGGGGAAGGGGTGAGAACCGTCTCTTGTCTACGGGCTCAAGAACAATGGCTGTTCTAATGTTGTTCTCTTCTGAACAACAAGGGGAAGGGTGAGAACCGTTTCTTGGCGAACGGGCTCAAAAGAACAATGGCTGTTCTACGTTGTTCTCTTCTGAACAACAGAGGAAGGGGTGAGAACCGTTTCTTGTCAACGGGCTCGAACGAACAATGGCTGTTCTAACGTTGTTCTCTTCTGAACAACAAGGAGGAAGCCTTGTGGACTTGGCGTCACGAAAGGCTCGAACCTTGGCACTCAAGGGATATTGTCCTTCTTCTGGACAAGTGATGGTGAATCTCGAGGTCGACGTCCCTTGGCGCACAAAGTGAGAGAGGGTCGTGGTGATGTTTTGCGACGAAAATCTGGATCTCCAATCTGCTCTTAGTGGTAAAGTTTCCATCTAAATAGTCGAGACAATCCCTTGGCGTGGGGGACAATGGAGTGGGAGCTTCGAGGGAATGCACAGCCGAGCCTGGGAACAATGCCTTATCTGCCCATAAGCCTAACCCAATCTGGCGAGGTCGGCGTATGGGGGCGAAGGGGGAAGATAAACCTCCTTGTTTAAACATTGACTCAGGTGGCTGCGATAAGGCGCCAAGCTTCAAAGCAAAGATGCACGTGGGAAGCATCGTGGTTTTAAATAACACGTGATAGGGGTTGAAATTAACGCGGCCTCAACCCGTTCTATCACACTATGCTATAATATACTATGCTAGGCTAGGCAGGATTTACTATGTTAGGCAATCTAGGCTAGTCTATACTATGCTAGGCTTTATTATGCTAGGTGAGGTAATACTATGGCAGGCTATCCTACGGTAAGCTAGGTTTTGCCAGGCTACTATTCGAGACTATACTAGGCTAGGTTGTTTTAGATTATATTTCGAATGATATAATTGCCAAAGTCCTCCCAAGGTTAGCCAGGGAATTATTGGGGGGGGGGACAATAACATCATAACTATTCGGCCGATTCTAACGAAATTTGAAACCCTTAAGGCGTTTACATTCTCTTTCGGATGATAGAATTGCCAAGGTCATAAAGCTGTAAATGTAGTTTATTTGGATTCCAAAAAGGATTTTGACACCAATGCACATAAAATATGTTTTAAAGCTAAAACGCAAGGAATAGAGGGTAACTTAATAAAATGGCTTAAATACATATTGGCTGAAAAACTGTAGATAGAGTTGTTGTCAATGGAGATAGTTCATCATGGCCATAGGTAACTAGCGGCGTTCATCAGGGGTCAGTTCTCAGAACCTTGTTTTTTTAATATATAAAATATTTTGACAGGAATTTATTATGGAAGCTTTCAAAAATTGCTAATGCCACGAGACAAAGAGCATAGGGCAAAATACGAGTATCATAGTGACTGAAAACTTGCCAAAAAAACTTGAATAGATTAGTCGAATTGCAAGAAAGATGGCAGATGAAATCCAAAGTGGAAAAGTGTAAGGTAATGCACTTATGTAGGTCATAATAATTTCCGAAGAGATTATAATATGACTGAAAAAAATTTAAATAAAGTCAACAGGTGTCTTAATCTTCAGTGATCTAAAATTTTGGAAACAATGAACTGTAGCGACAAAGGCGAATAGGCTTTTGAGATAAATAGCTAGTGTTTAAATCAAAAGGGCCTTGTAAGATTTCATTCGGGGTTTGCGGTACATTTCTCGTCTCGTTAAATGCAAAAAGGACATTGAAATATATGAACACATCCAGCGTTGAAATGAATATTTGATCTTAGAAACAGATCGTACGAAGAAAAACTAAGTCACCTCAATTTACTTTGACGGGAAATCGGCTTCTGCGCTGCCAACTTATTTATTCGAGCTAAATAACCGAACGGCCAACATAAATAACGGTTTCATATTAGTAAATAAATGATTTAACACTGCGATAGAAAAAAAAAATTTTCCTTAGAAAATAACACAAACTTGGAATAACTGAATTAAATAAATATTCTCGAAAGCACTATAGTAAATATGTTTAAGGATAGAATGGCTAAATATTATTTTAAAATATGACCTTACAGAAATAAGATTCGTGTATCTAATTCTTTATCCATATCCTCTCATCCTTTATCTATCCTTCACCTCTAACTTACACCCTTTCCCTTCCATTTATTGGACTAACCTCAGGTGGATCTCTTAGTACTTTGCTGGTTCGTAGTTCTGTACCAAATGGATGTAAGGTTTGAATGAAGCACCTTTAAAATGAACCTAATGCAATGTTTTCATTTCGGTAATGGTACAAACCATAATTACCGGATGGATATAATCCAACAATAAAATGACTATGATCCAACCAGAACCGGAGTATAATACAAAAAGAATATAACCTAACCTAAAAACTGATATAATCCTATCGTAAAACTAATGAAATCCAACGGGGAAAACTGGTGTAATCCAACTAAAAAACGTATGCAATCCAAAGGGGAAACAGTATGATAAAACCAGGAAGCATGCATAATCTAACCAGAGAACGTGGATAATCCAACCAGGAAACACCTATATTCTAACAAGACCTAGTTCCTACAATAGGACTGTCTATCAGCGTGATTCAGAACATTCCACTCTTATTAATTTTTTTAAAATAATTAATTCAAACCTAAATTATTGTTTTTTAAAGATATCTCTATCTTTCATTTCATATTAAATCTTTACCAATTAATGCATTTTCTTTGACTTCCATATTTAGTGCACACCCTGTATATTATGTGCCTACGAAACACACGAGCTTCGAAATTATAAACCGGAGGAAAGAAAGAGTGGCTTTAAATTCATTCCTAAAGTGTTTTGAAAGATAAATTCATTAAAAGAGGATGACATCCTCTTTATTTTTTATTAATCAAAGGCGCTATTTGAAGGGCTCTAAAAATTTTAATTGGCTATGGACAAGTAGGTTGACTAATATGAATGGCTGCCCCTTAATTCTATGGTGATTATATAATCCGTTTCTGTATTTCTTTGAAAAACATCAGCCGTTGAAATCTGACAAAGGCTGATGTCTTCGGCACAACCTACAATAAACCCGCCAATGTATACAGAATTTATATATAATTTAATCGTTAAAAAACATCTCGCAATGCAAATTATTATTATTTGCTTACCTTGCTTATTTGATTCCTAAGGCCTGGAAACGAGAGCAGATCTGTGTTAAGAGCCTAGTTCTTTCTTGCAGATATTTGCGACGAAATTCTAGTATCACCTAAGTGCTCTATGCTAAAGTGTGGATCATTGATAGATAACAAACAAGTTATTGTGGTGTAGCGAGTCATTGCACTTAAGTGATAATACTTTCATTAAGGGAAATATGTAATGGAAGTGGTGGATATTTTAAATAGTTTATTGGATTTTGAATCAAGTTACGAAAAGAATTATCTGATTTGTTCATTTTAACCTGTCAACATCAGCCATTGTTTTCGGGGGAATCTCGTATTTCAGTTGCCCTACAGGACCGCAGATTCTCAAGTTGGCTAACTTGTAAGAAGAGAATTTAAAGGGATAAGAGAAATAAGATACTCTCCACAAAGCAAAAGCATAGGAAAATCCAACAAGATCCAACAAGCATTTTTAACTTTTACGAAGGTCATATGAACCATCAATATTCTTTCTATTTTCCATATATTCATACAAGAGAATATTTAATATATCGGAGATTTGCTCGTTTAATTTAAGTCATACACGTGTCATGGTTATCTAAAATTGACTATAATGTTATCAAATTGATAGCATTTAGATAAGCTGAAGAAACTATATATAAAAGATTCAATACAACTTCTCATTTTCTTCAGTCTTAACCCTTTGCCAGTAATTCAAGCCACAAAGAAACAAACAATGAAACTGGAAATCAATCGAGCCATTGTTCCTCATCCGGACTGAAATTAGACCTTCCTAGGAAGGCCTTAACCATCTTTGATCACCAATGCTCACACTGTATCCAATGCAAGAAATACAAGACAGAAGAAGGCGTGGCGCTTGGCGTGGGAAGGTCTCGTCTTGTTACAATGGCATCCTTTATATAACGACACATAAGATTACCCATCAGCATAAAAACAAATTACCCGAAGCAAGGAAAAAGCTTAATTATCACAATGAAATATGTAAAGGACTGTTTATAAGATAGGGCCTCAAATTGATCACCAATCAAGGCTTGTCAACATATTTAATAGGGCTACAAAATTATCACAAGGCTTGTCAACATATTTAATCATGCAACTAAAGTATTAAATAACATCGATATTAAAAGTGTGCAATTCGCACCAGAGCTAAAGCACCACAATAATCTTTCGTCCTCATATACTCGTCTAGCTTATTCTATTTAATCCCTCGTAATCGCACCCTTGTCTCGAGAACCAAAAGTAGCCACGAGGGTGCCTCCTTCACACCACCCCACCTATCTCTGTGTAAGCCATGACACTGGCCTAAGACCACAGTTCACAAATACATGTTCTGGTGAGCCTTCAGCTGCAGGCAGTCTGCTTTAAGCAAAGGGGCGCGTTAGGAGGAAATGAAAAATATCATGGAATAAACCCGGTTAAAATACAAAACCTAGTCAGTGAAAATGAATAAATCACGAATGAGAATTGAAAAAGAAAAGAAATAGAAGTGTGATGAAAGGTGTTGTATTTCCATTTTGGCCGTGAGCTTATTAGCCAACGACGCGATTGGTCGAAGAGCGAAACCAGAAACGAGCCGATCGAATTCCCTGATCGGAATTTGTTTTTTTGTTATCGACGGCGGTTTTCACCAATCGAGTATTCATCAAACCGTGCTACCTGTAAGGGGCGAATAGTGTAGCAGGAGTTTTACCCCTGCTACACCTCAAACTATGAGAAATGGCACACCCCTCCAGCCCCAGTCTATAGCCCGCAAAGTGGTATCAGGTATCTAGACTAGGGACCAACTTGCTGCAACTCACATCTGGGGATTGGGCACACTCACGGCTTTACACCAACAGGGGGATCTGTGACAATATATGTATCTATCACATTTTCATATATATATATATATATATATATATATATATATATATATATATATATATATATATATATATATATATATATATATATATATATATATATATATATATATATATATATATATATATATATACTATATAGATAGATAATTATTTCCAATTACGCAATCATAATTATGCGGTTAAAAAGGAAAATTTGTAGCCTTGTTAGCTAGAAAATTGCCATTTTATCCGCATAATTAGGATTGTTCAATTGCAAATAATTCTTGATTTTATAAAGCTGAGCTAGAGTGGATAAACGTAAATTTTACATTCTCTTCCAAAGGAGAGATAACGAATAAAATAGCTGATTGAAAGACATTATTTTTTTGTTTGCCTTGGAAAGGCTGGCTTATGCGTTATCCTCTTGTGACTGTGAGAAGAGCGCCTATCGAGAACTTGATGAAGAGCTTTGTTAGCTACAAAATTGCCTTTTTAACCGTATAATATATATATATATATATATATATATATATATATATATATATATATATATATATATATATATATATATATATATATATATATATATATATATAGAAGAAGGAGCAAATGCAAGTTCTGCGTGTGATAACAACCACCACAGGGCTATCGCCATATTTATTTTCTGCCTTTCAAAACAATTTTGAAGACAGAAAAAAAGGTGCAGAAACCTTGCATTGCAGACTATATTACAATATAGTACAAGAAAGTGAAATTTGACGCGAATGAGCAATGAGACAAGAAACATGAGTTTTTTAGAGGTAAGAGAAAGGGACATTAGAAGAAGACTAGAATCAAAGAGAGCAGAGGACGGCACAATGAAGGCAATCCTTTACCGAGAAGACAGAGATAACGCCAGGGAAAAAAAGTCCCGGCCAGGAATTTCCAACTTTTTCCCCTGGCGTTATCTCTGTCTTCTCGGTAAAGGATTGCCTTCATTGTGCCGCCCTCTGCTCTCTTTGATTCTAGTCTTCTTCTAATGTCCCTTTCTCTTACCTCTAAAAAACTCCTGTTTCTTGTCTCATTGCTCATTCGCGTCCAATTTCTCTTTCTTGTATATATATATATATATGCGTGTGTATGTGTATATGTGTGTGTTTGTGTACTAAGACATCGTCCATGAAGATACGCAAGGCTATCATCACTTTGAGGTTGGTCTTAGACAGGGATTCTCAAACTTTTTTCATTGGCGCCTCCATTTTACCACTTAAACTTTGAGGGGACTTCAGTCTCACTCACCGCCAAGAAAATTGAATGTAATGCGATATTTATATATATATATATATATATATATATATATATATATATATATATATATATATATATATATATATATAATGGAGGCGCCAATTAAAAGGTTTGAGAATCCCTGTCTAAGACCAACCTCAAGGAGATGATAGACTTGCGTATCTTCAAGGACGATGTCTAAGTACAGGTATTCGAGCTCTTAATCTCTCATCTCCCTTCTTGCTTCTTTCTTCAAGCCGAATGGAACAACAAAGCGTTTCGAGATGAATAGATTTATCACCCTAAAGAAACAATGTCACTCCCTTACTGGTTTTCACCCACATGGGGATGTCAAGTGTAGCATGCCCATCTTTGCTGCGTCTAACATCTGGATGAGTGTGTGCCATCCGGTCCCTACAAGCATCACATTGCAGATCTCTTCTTACAAGCTTTATACGTGATACGCCCTCGTTGGTATCGTGTTTTAAGTTCGAGGTGAAATAAACTTATTTTCATCTGCATTATCTTCTCTGCTTACTCTCTTTCTTCTTTTGTCTGTAATCTACCCATTCCTCCCTCCTTAATAGCTCTATCCTCTTTTAGTCGCAAGCGGAAAAGTCAAAATCTCAGTCATTGATTTGTGTCCGAGATTCGGATTAAATGCTGACTCGAGAACTAGAGGGATTTCATCCTTTAAATTCCATTTTCTTAATAACCCCATTTAATTAATTTCAAACAAAAATTGTAGAAATCATTCTTAAGTAATGGTAAGATATTCGGAGGCAAAGTGAAATTAATCCATTAATAACCAGTGGGGCGATTTCTTGAGTTTCGAAACGAGACAGAAATCGATTTCCAAAATTTGAACATCGAGACTTTTCCGTTACGTTTCAAACCTCCAAGAAGCTAACATTGATGGGTGTCTTTGACAAAAAATAGAGAGAGGGAGAATAGGACTAACTACAGGTGGTGCAAGATTGTTATTACTGACCTTTCGCTCCTCTAGAACTTCCTCTGGTAACAAGAAACTAAGACAAGATCGATGTACTCAATAGTGGAAGAAAATAGATGGTAAGGAAATAAAAGAGGGAAGGGAGAGGTTTTTTCCCTGGTGAAGAGGGCATCGCTTTCCATTTTGTCCTTTTATCACTTATTTGTTTGTCCTGTTTAGTGTATTTACTTGTACTGTGCAATTTTCTCGGTGTTTTGTTCCTTCATTGGTCAAAATTTGGAATCAATTACCCAATGTCTCTTCTCCTAACATCTTTACATTTAAGTATCGATTAAATGTTTATTTATTACAGTAACTCCTTATTGATAATTTGGGCTTACAAAAGCCTGTTTCCTGTTGTTGCCTATGCCCTTCTCCAGTACCCTTTGTATTTTGTGCGAATTCAATTCTGTTTTATCTGCACCCTGTGTGAAGGCTTTGGTAGCTTGATGATAATAATATTGTTGAGCTTTAATGACTTTGTTAGCAATCAAGTTCAGCAATTTACCTTGTAGTTGTGTTGATTATGCTTTTTGGTTGTTTTATTTCCGTTGTACTGTGTGGTAATTATGTTCCTGTGTATTTTTTATGTGTACATTGGCAAAATGTTTTCCTCGGATCATAGCTTACTGCTATGGAACCAATGACCACGGGTAACTTTCTCCTGCAGTCTGGCAGGGATGTTAACCTTGCCTTCTGCTCCCTGCAGTTCCGGAATGAGGATTTGACTTAGTAACTTGTGATTTTTAGATTTTTTTTCTATTATAGCTAAAATATTGTATTTTTTATTGAGCATAAATATAGTTTTTAAAGTAAAATCACTTTTAATATACTCCTAAAAAAACATTTATTCAGTAGTTTTTTTATAATTAAGGAGTGGATGTCTCTTGAAGAATTCATCCGGTTTTTATGAAATATAGGATTTGACTTAAAATAATGGTAATCACATGGGTTAAGGAACGGTGAATATGAACGGCAAGGAAAAACTTCTTAACCTAAAGGAATATTTTTTTCTTGGGTCAAACGTGCCACAAGGACAACGATTTCGGTGTAGCAGTGAAGTACTCGTACGTTTACGTTCAAGAACTTCATTTAAACGTTGCAATTGTTGAACATTTAGGTTAGGATAGATATGACGCAGTTTCACACATTATAAACATTGTATTTTATTTTTATGGGGGACCCCCAAAATATTTTTTAGCTAAAAAACGGCTTTAGCGTTACTAACTTAAAAATGCCGAGGCATTGTTAGCTTAAAAAAGGCATAGTCATAACTAACTTAAAAAGGCCGAGGCATTGTTAGCTTAAAAAAGGGGCTAGACATTATTAACTTAAAAAGGCCTAGGGTCTAGGGATGGCAAACCACTGACCCGCGGGTCACGAACTGACCCACGGTCAATTTTCTAATGACCCACCAACGTTTTTATTTATATTAAAATATTAGAGTAATTTTGAATGTTTCTTTCAAGGTTTTCAATTTTTAAAATACTTTTTTTGCGCCGATAGATGAGAGAAGAAGGGATGATAGAAGGATAGCATGAGAGGTTGTTTTTTTTTTAGTGGGGGGGGGGGGTGAGTAGGTACGATGAGTGATGAATATATGCCAGGTGACTGGCTGTTCTTTCTTAAATTATTTTAATTAATCTGTTTATATTTTTAGAAGTTTCTGCTTTGTTGGACTTTTTTACAGGTACGTAGGTTCTATTTCTTTAGTTTATATAATTTCATACGAATATATATATATATATATATATATATATATATATATATATATATATATATATATATATATATATATATATATATATATATATATATATATATATATATATATATATAATTGGGTATCATATGTTACTTCTAGTTCATGTTTTCCTTATTTATTATATGTTGTTATTTATTTAGGGCTTTTATGCTTTTGTGTTTTTGTCTTTTACTTGTCTTGGTTTACTTTTTCATGTATAGATCGGTTTTTCTGGCTGCCGCAGGTGGGTCCTACTGCTTGGGAATCTCTTAGCTGAGTTTTCATTTGGTATCCTGAGATCTCAAAATATCTGTGGGTGATTTTGTTCTATTTTCTGCCATATCTTCCTCGCCCTGTTCTCCAGGGTTAGGTTGATTGGGTCAATCTTTGTTATATCGATTAAGTCTCTGATGCGTTTTCTTTCTGCTCTTCTAGTTTTGGTTATAAGGTAGGTTGCTCTATTTGGAATTCTCTGTAATTTATTCTTATTTATCTACGAGATAGTGTGCAACGGGATCGGGGGGTATACTAGGACTGATACTACAAAGGCTTTGTGCAGAGTTTTGAGCCGCTTTTTGCTCATTTTGCCTAGGGTGTACATTAGCCTTAGGCCACCTCTGGCTTTGGCTATCCGTGCCTTCACATGAGCGTGATAGCCTCTTGTGCCAATGTGTAATCCCAGTACACTCCCTTCCGTTGCGTAGTTGTAGTCTGGGCCGTTTGAATGAAAGAATGATGTGTATAGAAAGGACAGAGAAGGATCACTGTGTAACACAGGCGAACAGGAAGTCGTAGAGAAAAAGGGTGCGCAAATAACTTGAGAGGGGATAGGAAGAGTTGATAGGTCGGTGGCTAGACACCGATGCGTGGTGTGGTTGGGGGGGTTTCGAGGTGTTCGTGACTGGACGACGGTTGGAGGGTGGTCAGGAGGAAAAAGAGCGAGTCTGCTTAGTCGGAAACGCGTTATTCATGATGCTTTTAACTTATGCGAAGAACAGTATGGGTTGCGGACGGTCATGGGCCGCGGGGTATCGCGGTGCATCGCATATCGTCTTACATGTAGTGCGGTGTATAAGGGCTCTCTGGCGAGCTTCCCGAGTTGTTTTGTGAGTCTGGTGTAAGCGTATGTGTTTAGGGGTGCTAATTTGTGTTGTCGTGTAGTCTGGACATTCTCGTGTACAAGGGAGAGCGGCAAGCGCGCTTCAGAGCAGAGTTCTAAATGCGCTGAGCCTGCTGCTGCCATGTGTCCCCGGAGGCTACGAGTGACAGTGAGGCGTACGCGAGAAGAGGTCGCACGAGTGTTTTGTATAGGTGTAACTGAAGTTTTTTGCCTGCAGGGTAGAACCTGTGCAACGTTGTGTTTGTACGTGAGGCTTTTGCTTGTCTTATTTGCTGGTGTATATTGAACCTATGGGTCTTGTCGAAAGTTACCCCAAGGATTTTTGTATGTTGTGTGCAGTCGAGCCTTGTTGGGTTTAGATGACGTTGGTGTGTGTGAGTGTTTGGTTTTTTACTTGGATAGTTATGAGTTTTGGTGGATCAGTGCCTAGCATCCTTTTACGTGCTGCCAGAAGAAGGAGGGGTTAGTGTACGAGTGTCGTCCACGATGCGGACGACTTCTCGCCACTGCCGGTTCCTATCTAGTTGTACGCACTGTATGATTCGGGCACATAGGTGATTAATGTTGTGTTGTCGTGGGCCTCTAGGGTAGTGGTTGTTGTACTATGTGATGAGTCTCTGAGTATGTATAGAATATGTAAAATGTTTATGCAGGTGTAGGCTTTGTGTGGTGTGTGTAGGACAGGGAGAGATGCGGACAACGTTGCGCCGGCAGCAGCAACGAAGGTTCTTATGGGGGGAGGAGGGGCGGGAGCGGAGTGTGTGATTGTGTTGGTGGGCTGAGGACGCCGTATTGCTGCTACGGCGTCAGAGCGGGCCTTACTTAGGTAAAGACATTTGGGGTTGACGGCGACATGGTCGCCACCGCAGTTTGTGCAGAGTGATGTGGTGGCTGTGCTGGTGGTATAGTGGTCGCCCACTACACTGCACTTGGAGCAGACCAGGTCTGCTTGGCAGTCACGTGTGGAGTGTCCGGTTTCGTAACACCGGTGGCACTGTGTGGGTCTTATGTTTCGCCGTTTCTGATCTGATCTGATGTGTATAGAAATGACAGAGAAGGATCACTGTGTAACACAGGCGAACAGGAAGTCGTAGAGGAAAAGGGTGCGCAAATAACTAGATATGGGATAGGAAGAGTTGATAGGTCGGTGGCTAGACACCGATGCGTTGTGTAGTTGGATGGGTCTCAAGGTGTTCGTGACTGGACGACGGTTGGAGGGTGGTCAGGAAGGAGAGCGTGTCTGCTTAGTCGGAAACGCGTTATTCGTGATGCTTTTAACTTATGCGAATAACAGTATGGGTTGCGGACGGTCATGGGCCGCGGGGTATCTCGGTGTCATCGGATACCGTCTTACATGTAGTGCGGTGTATAAGGGGTCTCTTGCAAGCTTACCGAGTTGTTTTGTGAGTCTGGTGTAAGCGTATGTGTTTAGGGGTGCTAATTTGTTGTTGTCGTGTAGTCAGGCCATTCTCGTGTACAAGGGAGAGCGGCAAGCGCGCTTCAGAGCAGAGTTCTAAATGCGCTGAGCCTGCTGCTGCCATGTGTCACTGGAGGCTACGAGTGAGAGTGAGGCGTACGCGAGAAGAGGTCGCACGAGTGTTTTGTATAGGTGTAACTGAAGTCTTTTGCCCGTAGGGTAGAACCTGTGCAGCGATGCGTTTGTACGTGAGGCTCTTGCTTGTGTTATGTTCTGGTGTATATTGAACCTAAGGGTCTTGTCAAAAGTTACCCCAAGGATTTTTGTATGTTGTGTGTAGTCGAGCCTTGTTGGATTTAGATGGTTCATGTCTGGTGTTGGTATGTGTGAGAAGATATATAGGTTATGCATGAAGGGATCTCTTGTGCCGAAGAGTGTCATCTGTGTCTTCTGAGGATTCGTGGCAATAAGCCATTTATCCTCGTAATCTGTCTTCGCGTCTAGTATTATTTGTGCGTGGAGCGCGATCTCGTCTAGTCCACGGGCGCTGACGAGAATGGTCTCGTCATTGGAGTAGGACACTGTGTATGTGTGACAGCAGTTTTCGGGTGGGCGTGGAGTGTCGTTTGTGTACATGATGTATAGTGTGGGTCCTAGTACGCTTCCTTGGGGAACGCCTGAGCGTGGTGTGAAGGGTTGTGAGAGGAGATTGTTGTGTTTTATGTGGCCTTTCCGCTCAGTGAAGTAGTGCGAGAGGAGCCTTCTGGTGCAGAGAGGTAACTCCGTATTGTTGGCGAGTTTCCAACCGAGTTTCTCGCGCCACACTTTGCCAAAGGCCTTCTCCACGTCCTTGCTGATGGAGAGTGTCTTTTGATATACCTGGCGTTTTTTTCTGTATTCTGTCATGAACGATAGTCACAGCCGCCTGAGTGGACCGGCCTCCCCTGAACCCATATTGGTGGAGGGAGAACCAGTCCCTCTCCTTTGGTAATTATTTCCTTTTATACCAAAATAAACAGCTCGTAAGCGGGTCTCTCTTACCAGAGTTGCCATGAAGGAATTTCTGGCATAACTGCAAATTACTTGTCAGCAGTTTGAGTTTTGGGGTCTCAGAACGTTTCGTTCCGGACGCAAACATAAACTTGGTTATGATTATATAATTAGTCGGTTCTATTTGAATAATCAACGAAGAATTTCGAAACGAAAACTTGAAAATCCAATTCGTACATTCGTAATTTTACTGTTTTATTAAATAAATCTTTTACCTTTAAATTTTGATATTTTTTTAGTATTCTTATGAAGAAATATTCAAATAATTAGATATTTCCTTTTCAAGAATAAAAACATAATCCTAAAATAAGATTAACATACCTAAGTCACGTTTTCTCAATTATTCTAACTTATGACCATATTATCTTAAGACTTTCACAACTTTCAATAATTCATGGACTAACTTTGGTATGACTTCGGCAATTGTATCATTCGAAAGTGAATGTAAAACAACAAAAGGGTTTCTAATTTCGTTAGAATTGGCCGAATAGTTACGATGTTATTGCCAAAAAACCTCAATGAAAATTAAAACGGTTACCATCCGACCGACGACCTATGGACCGACCTAGTAACTTATAGAGTCGCCTGCACGTGACTAAAAATTACCCACTTTTAACTGATTTGATGAAAATTGTATATGAATTCATTTCTATTTCTGTGCAGCCCAAGCAGCTTTAAGCTATCTTCCAGTGTCAAATCGCATTCTCTAAAAGTGTTTTCTTTTCGTCAATTTTGTGAATATTTTGAATTCAGTTGTGCTCATTCCTTTATGAGTGCGGAAATTATAACCCATAAAAAGTACTACAAAGAAAAGGAAAATTTGTTCGGAATGTAGCGCAAGTGGGAGGTTATTTCACAAAGAGTGGCGTGTCAAATATGATGTTATTAAAAGTTCGCTAGTTTCAGTCCTCATATCAGGCTGCTGTGTTGCTGCTTATCAGGCGGACGCCAGCCAGGGCAAGCCTCAAATCCCCACCATGTGATGCCCAGTTACGGTGGTAACCTCCCTAGCAAATATAGTCAGCTTAAAAAGAATCCGGACGGAGATTCGAACCGCCGACCCAGCGATCCACGGGCAAGCACGTTGTATTTGCAATGAGTCAGCTCTAGCTCGCTCATATAATATTAAACGCCATTTTGAGAGCAATCATCAAACTTTGTGCTCACTCACAGTTGATGAAAGTAGTGAGATTATTCGGAGAGAAATAAAGCAAAAGGAACAACAATGTAACAATTTCAAAAGGATGTTTAAACCAAATAAAAATATTTCAATAGCTAGTTTTCAGTTATCATATACTATTGCTTAACACGGAAAGCCACTTTCTGATGGTAATTATTTGAAAAAAGGTTTTTTTTAAACCGCTCAAAATGTTTATTTTAAGACTTTCGGAATCATTTTTACTATATTTGAATGACGCAGGAATGTTTTCATTTTATGGGTGAGAGTTGTGATGTTACATCGCTTGCCCGTCTAACAGTTATTACAAGATTTTCTTCCGGAAATATAATGAAGGCAAAGCAAATTAAATTGATGACACTGTCTGAAAAAACCAGAGGTTAAAATATTATGAATAAATTGAAGAAGGAATTTATTGAACTTGGCATTAACGTTGGAAATATTGCACCTCTGACAACTGACGGAGCTCCAAGTATGATTGGAAAACATGTTGAATTTGTGCAATTATTGAAACAGGAGGTTAATGACATTTTAGTTGAATTTCATTGTATTTTGCATCAAGAATCCTTATGTGCAAAAGACAGTTTGAACACTCGAAAATGTTATGTCCATTGTAACAAAAATTATGAATTTTATAGTTGCTCACACTCTTGAAAAATATCAATTTAACGAGTTATTGGATGAGATCGACCCTCAATTTTAGGGGTTACTCATTGTAGGGAAATCGTCACTTCTCCCCCCCCACCCCTACCCCGTTCACTCTTGGTGGAGTCACAAGGCGGTTACCGCAAAGACATCCGGCCCAGGCATCGGTAGGTCAAAAGCGTAACCGCAGCGGGGCACAACTCGGTGCCATGAAAGACCCTAAATCTCAAAACGCAAGATCTCCCCCAGGAGAGTGAGATCCAGTTTCACGTCAAATAAGAAATTGGAGACGTGTTTCTCCCAAGTTCGAAGGCTAACGAGGAGCCGATGTAAGGTTCAGTGGGAAAAACCGTTGGGCGAAAGAACTCTCCTGGGGCCGTCCAGAAAGCCCCTGGCCCCTTACCACTCCCCCAGTGGGGTGACGAGGTATAAATGAGGAACTCTGAGGAAAATCGAGGTAGTATACGTCAGTCTCTAGGTGACGAAGTCCTCGGATCAAACTGAGCTACCGAGACTGGAGAGGTAGTTTACTGGGGTCGCCAGACCAAGAAGTACCCTGCAAGAGAGGCAGGGCTACCTACCTTAAGGGGCTAAGAAGAAGCTCATCCTCGAGCTAGTCCCGGGTTATCAAACCAAACGATAAGTTAACTTTGTTAAGTTCAACTTACTCTCGCCAGAGAGACTCCTCATATCCTGGTGCACCTTAAACACAAGGGGTATTCCTCGTCCTTGAGGAATTAAGAAAAGAAGAAGGAAAAGGCTCTCCCTCTAGCCCGTTACTCCGTGGCCACACCGAACTCCTAAGTTAACTTGGTGAGGAACCAAGTTCAACTTATTCTCGTCAGAGAAATCCCCCTCCGTTATACTCGCCCTTGAAGAAGACTGGAACTAAGAAGAAGCTCATCCCCGAGCTAGTTCCGGGTTACCAAACCGAACTTTAAGTAACTTATTCTCGTCAGAGAAACCCCGTCTCATCGATCCTCGCCCTTGAAGAAGACCCTCCCCGAGTTCAGTCCTCGTCCATAAGGAAATAAGTAACGAAGGAGAAAAGCTCCTCCTCGAGCTCGTTACTCGGTGGTCACACCACACTCCAAGTTAACTTGGTTTAAGAACCAAGTTCGACTCACTCTCGCCAGAGAGACCACGACTGCCTAGGTGTTGCATAAAACACCGTATTTGTTCTCATCCGTGAAGAACCCCCCCCGGAATACCGATTGGACCTCCCAGCTGCTACCCTCGCCAAAACGACCTTGTGATCCTGCCCATCTACATCTTGTCAGGCGGCACGCGTCGTGAGTCAATAACATTTCTGAGGCCTTTAAATTCCAGTAGAGTCCGTAAGCCTAAATCTTATATTATTGTTGTGTGTAAAGAATTTAACCAATTTTTGAGGGGTAAACTAATTTAATTAATTCTTGTTTATGATAAAATTCAGAGTATTGCTGTAGTTAATGTTTAGATGTTGTGTATTCAATGGTTAAAGTTAAAATATAAGTTTATTTTAGGAATTAGTGTTGTTTCTCTTATATCCTTACGTGTTTCGGAACGGCTCTGTTCGTTAAGATATTCTTATAATATCAATATATTAGACACTCTTAGCACTCTTAGAATAGAACAAAAAGGGGGGGGGGCATTCTACGACACTGATGTATAACAATGTCAAAGGGTTAAGTTGTGGTTAGGATTGAACCGATTTTTAGAAAAAATAAAACTTTTCTCAAGTAAAAAAAGGACATAAGTATCTAGAATTGACTGCTATGAATTGGTCGAATGACTTACTAATATTTTTGCTAATTCAACATTACATTACAATATCTTGAATCAATAATTTCAAGGTTGTAGAAAAAATACTTTCAAGAGATCTGGAAGAAAAGACGATAAAGTATTTTCCATTATTACATAAGCACTTCTTCATTTCCAATTCTTTTAACTGACAATGCAGGAAAGGAAGAAAATGTACTCATCAAGTATTCTTTGGTAATAAAAATGCCAAGCATTCATTTGCAGAGGTTTCCCCAATTCCGAGAAATACATTGATGCCACATTACAGTTCATTTAATTCCCCCATTCTATTCTGTTTGAAGATCTTAAGTTATTAAAGTGCGATTGGCTTGACCTTATTAAATTGGAAATGGAATTAGTTGACCTTCAAAAAACTGCAATGTGGATAGGAAAATCTAGTGATCTTTACTCGAAGTTGTAAGGAAAGAATACGAATCCTTAGAAAGCAAAGTAGAGAACCTCATACTTGCAGAATGGAACTCTTTTACCAACCTCTTTTGCGTCATTGAAAAAGTTGGCTTAGGCTAAAGTGACAATTTTTGGTTCCTCTTCTTCATGTGAAATGTTGTTTTCATCCACGAATTTCATAAAAGCAACCACTAGGAATCGTCTTGGTACGGATTTGAATGCTGCATGCGTGAGACTGAAGACCACAAAATATGAACCTCAAATTAAAACAGCAGCTAAAATTCAGTAACGAGTCTCTCATTAAAAAAAATAACATGGTAAATAAATAAGTGACCTATTTATGTTTTAAAAAAATTAAAAGTACTCAAAATGACCCGTTAATTAAAATGGTTCATCATACCTGACCTAGGCATTAGTAGCTTAAAGAGGCCAGACATTGCCATCTTAAAAAGGCCTAGATATTACTAACTTATAAAAGGCCGAGGCATTGCTAACTTTAAAAAAAAACAGCAGTCAATACTGCAACTTAATAAATGGCTAGGCATTAATACAGTTATTTTATAAGCATATAGGTCGTATTGGACTTAAATAGCGCCATACGATCCGATCCGCTAACTTTCCCTTCCCCATCTCAACAATCTCTCCTCAGTGTCTTTGACTTAGATATGTACCAATGTGAAGTGGATCGTGGGGTCTCAGGAATTCTTTCGGCAAATGAGGCCATGGACGAGGATTCATGGGGACGGACTGCGACGGCGCAATTTCGAGCACATATTTCATGAGATATGAACATATTTCAGGATGATTATAATCCAGATTTTTAACCTAGGTCCCCAATGTTAGCGAACTATAGTTGTGCTCCTTCGAGGTTCCCAAACGGACTAAGTACTCCCCATTTTCGTTTACTCGGGCTACGCATCTTTTTTCACTTCATCCCCTTCTTTACTTTCAAGAACAAATCTGACGGCGATGTCCTCTTTGGTTTTCATTTTACATCCCAAATATTTGGCAAAGATATTCCCACCCCCATCCTATTTATTATCGTATTATATTAGAGGGTTATCTGTATTATTGTTATAGAATGTTATTACATCTCAGTTTTTAATTTACTGATGTTTGAATTCAGTCGTATGGATGCGGAATAAAGCCCTTTAATATTTCGCCTTCGCCCCTCCTCTTTTCTGTATTCCTTCTTTAGCATGTTGCATTATATTTATTTCTCCCATTTTATATCAATACCAACTAATTCATTTATCAACTACATCCCACAGAAGAAAATGGCATGGATATCCTAAAGAGTCTGATCAAATATCCTGTTTCCAGGAACCGGAAATTATTTCAAGAAATTAATTACCCCTCCTTAAAGTGTTATAGACGTGATTATTTTGGTAATTTGAGAAATCCTGAGTTAGTGGCTTCATAATGAGTAGCGATGGCGCAAAATATTCGATATTTTTGTTAGATAAGTTAAAGTTTGCTAAGTTTTAGTTAGTCTTGCGTTATTTTTTTTTCTAGGTAATTTTAGTTAGCTTCCAACATTTATTAGGTTTAGGTTATGCGTCAGTTTTTTTTAATTAGGTTGAAGTTCAGATGGGATTAGTTAAGTTCCTGTGTTTTTTCTTGCCTAAGTCTAGACTAGACTATGGGATTGTTCTCGTCGTCGAGAACAATCCCACCGGATAGGGAAACCAAAATAAAGCAGGGGTAGGTTCTCGCTGAGAGAGAGAGAGGGGGGGGGGACGGGATGTATTTAGATTTTTTATACCAACTAGCAATTAGGTCACCCCGGGTGTGAGGGTGGCCCGTTCCGCGTCAGAGGTATGTAGACACAACTACCAGAATCCTCGGAACAGAGAAGATTGCTGAGTGTTGTCATATGAAGACAGAAATGAAAAGATAGCGATGTTGTGATTAGCTATATGTGTGATGATGTGCAATATCTATATCCCCCCCCCGTGGGTAGCGAGTCCATCATTCGGTGGCCAGATCTCTCTACGCGCGCTTATGTTTGCGTCCGTTCTCGATGGGTTCGAACCCGAAATCTTGACTTTAGAAGATCAACGCCGTATCCACTCAGCGGATGAGAGCAAAGTTTATTTCCAGTTAAATTTAATTAACGTCCTGTGTTGTTTTTAATGGAGCTAACGTCTAACTAATATTAGTTAAGTTCCTACGTTATTTTTAAAATTAAGTTTGAGCTCAGTTTGGTTGAGTTAATGGTTTTTTTTTTAATTCATTTAAGGTTCTGCGTTATTTGTTATCTTTAAGTTTGGTTAAATTTAGTTAAGGGCTTGCTTTGGGTTTTAATTTACTCGAGTAAGGTTTAGGTTAAGTTTAAAAGTTCATTGACGTTATTATTTAATTCAAGATCAAATTAAAAACAGAGCTTCCTCTAACTTAAGTTAGATGAGGTTAGGTTTGCTGTAGCCTGTACACTCAGGAGTGGAATGTTTGCACAAAAAAGATAAATGATGAGTTTTTACTCAAGTAAAGTTTAGTTATTTTTTTCATTAGGTAGGGTGGGGCAATAAGCCCACCTTAAGAAAAAATATTCATAAAAAATAAACGATTTATTCAAAATGTGTTTCATTTTGTAATGATGCAGTTACAATATTTCCTCGTATTATAACAAAGTAATATTCTTTTACAGTTTAAAGAAAGTTGCGAAAAAATACAAAATTCAGAAAATGTGTAAATAGGCCTTATGCTCCATTGCTGGGGCAAGAAGCCTACACAAAAATTAAACAAATTACTTTCCAGTTGAAATAAAAATCACATTGGTACCTAGCTACAAAAATATTTATGACAACATAGGCAATGGCTCATAATTAAATGACACAAATAGTAACCTATATGGGCCTAATATGTTCCTTTTGCTTCCCCCGTCCTCAAAAAAACCCAACAAGCTGGCATCACTTTCCAAATGAAACAAAAATCACGTTGGTACGTAGCTACAAAAATATGTATGAAAACATAGGCCATTCCCTACAATAAAAATGAGAATAATATCCTTCATATAGGCCTTTTGCCCTAACCACAAAAAAACAAACAGAAGTTAATTTTCAATTGAAACAAAACTCACTTTGGTACCTAGCTATAAAAATATTTATGAAAACATAGACCATTCCCCATTATAAAAGCAAAAAATAGTAACCTAATTATGACCCTTTGCCCTAGCCACACACAAAAAAAATATAATTTTCAATTGAAACAAAACTCACTTCGGTACTTAGCTACAAAAAATATGTAAGATAACATAGGCCATGCCTCATGATAAAAGTTACAAAAATAGTTCAGTCCTCATCACTGTAATCGGACAGGATCTCCTGATGAACACTTTATATGAGCCCACCTTTTGCAAGCCAAACACTGGACCCACTCTTGTCCTGGACGACTTGTCTTGTACGGCTCTAGACAAATAAGGCAAGGCCATTTCTCTTCTGAGTCACTGAGGTCATCCGGCTTTCTTTTCCTTAACTTCTTCTTTTTTAAGAGCTGTTTCTTGACTTCTTTTCTTTCTTGATTCTTCATTTTCGATGTGGATGCATTCTTCAGGGCTGATTTAGCCTTCTTTTTTTGAGAGAGTAATTCAGTTTGCCTTTTGAAAGGACTTGAGGTAATAAATTGAGCTTGCTCATGTTTTCATTTGTCTGTTATTGGGTGGTTTGAAGTTTTGGGGCTTGATATCAAGCTTTTTAATACCTTAGGTGGAGATTTTGGTTGACTGCTTGGCTCTTGGTCATTTTCCTCTACAGCAAGAGGGTAATGTTCAGAGATAGGCCTAGATGGAGCCTGAAGGCCAGATGGTCCTTCCAAAGGATCTTCGTTGTTGCCACCTGCTTGAATCATATTTGATGAAACAAAGTCATCATCAGAGAATATGTTTTTGTCCAGTGGCCACAACCCACAAACTTTAAAACCATTCACTGATTTTTCAATTGTTGCAACTCTGTTATATGCAGTTGGGAAAATTTCTGCAATGTCATAGGTTGTTATCTTTGTTCCTTTATTTGAAAACATAAAGGAGTCACACTGATAAAATGAGTTAACCATTTTATAAAACATTCCTCATCAATCCACTCAGAGTCAATGCAAGCAGCAATAGATCCAGATGGAGCATTTTTTCTAAGCGTCTGGACAATTATTCTTCTTGGGAAATGAACATGGTGGGATGTAAGTCCCAGCGGCATTAGTAGCACAAACAACTGTAATATTCTTACCTCTTTCTGCAGTGGTGATTTTCCCAACACATCGTTTGCCTTTTGATGCTACTATCTTACCAACCAACTGTCTGCACAACAGATATCCCCATTTCGTCCATATTCCAAATGTTGAGAGAGGAGGGTTTCACAACTTTCAAAACATTTTCATAAATGTAGAAAAAATTATTGACTTGTTCTTTACTGAACCCTGTGGCTCTAGCCATGCTTGTCCCTTCTGGCTTTCTAATATAAAGATGGTTTCTCTTCAGAAAACTCTGAATCCAATCTGACCCAGCCATTTTGGTTTCCTTGGAGAACTGGTGTTCAATTTTGAGTTTTTCAGCATAATCATAGGCCAAACGCCTTAATTGTTTTGCCGAAAATCCATAGAGAGAACTTTCCAATTTTTTATGAGATTCACAAGTTGGTGTTCCTGCTCCTCACTGGAAGTTTTCTTGAATGATCCAAATGTAGTAGACCCTGGATTTTTTACTTTTTCGTCTCTGTTACGACGCAGAATTCTGGCCGAAACTTTGTACTCTCTGGATGTTCCAACAACAGAAGCTCCATTTGCGATGGCTACAACAGCATTTCTTAGGTCATCGTCACTGTAGGATGCCCTATTTGTTTTCCGCTTGTATGTCCGTACCATCTTGCATTAAGCCTTATTTGAAAAGAAAGAAACAAAGCTTGGTTACTTATGTACCTCAATTTATATCTTAATCAATAGGCCTTTTTTATAGCCTACAATTACAGTGGGGCAAAAAGCCCACCCTGGGCCTTTTGCCTCTACAAGTAGGTAGGCCTCTTGCCCCTGACATCCATGTAGCATTCAAGAAGCCATTGTGAAAAGATACTGCAAATAAATCACTAAAAACTGTAAATTCTAAGAGATACTAGGCTACTTGTATAAACTACAACATTAGGGACAGATTGCAGACAAAGAACTATCTTATTTCATGAATTAAATGTTATGAAATATTAGATGATTATCAACAAAAAACATAATTGTACCTACCTTTTGGCTAAGTTGAACTGATGACACACCCTCTTCACATAAGAACTTCCTTTACACTGTGTTAATGTTGCCATCAGAGCTGCCAATGAGATTTTCCACCAAACCCAAGACTTAGCAGTCAAAAACCTAATATTCAGAAGGAAAACCCAAGATTCTGGGAAATATTCTTTTTAAGGTAATTATAACAATAATTTCTCACCTTTATACAAATATCACTGCAACTGCTCCCCTTCTTCCTCAATTTCCATTGTAAGTGTCATGATTCGTTGTCTTCTTTCCGTGTTTTTATTCTCTCTTGATATCGTTTACTTATTGTCCCTCCTTCTAAATCTCCAATCAGTTCTTTCCTTGGTTTCCATGTTGTGCAGTCATTATTATGCCTTGTAATCATTTGTTTTGCTAAGATTCTATTCTTCACAGTTTCTGCTCCCAGATAATTTGTTTGTTTCGTTTTTACAGAGTTCATTAATGAAAATATTCGTTAAACGGAGGCAGACGAATGTGGCAAAATAGTGAGATTTGTCATAAAATCTGATAATATACCATACTTCGAATTTTGAAAACCATCTGTCATGTCTCTTAGCTTGAACCAATACTTAGGAATAATTTCTGCAGAGAGTGATAATTTGTCAGCTGACAAACGATAACTCCTCCATTGATCATCAAGATCATTTAGTTTATGTTCAGGTACTAGCGAGGGGAAATGAACAACTAGTGGTATAATAAATGCTGCAGAAACGGTGGGATTTTGGGCTATTTAGGATCAAATACCTTTAATTTTTCAATTACACCATCTTCATTGAATGGAAATCTCTTTCGTATTTGATTGCAAAGCTCAACTACGAAATTCATACAATCATTTTTAAATCTTTTATCAGCGATTTGATCAAAAGGGTAATTGATCAAATGTGCTGATGCCTTTCCTCCTAGGTAAACTTCATTAATGTTTTTGTAGTTACTTTTATTGTTAGGATCAATTTCTGACAATTCAGCTGCCTGCAGAATTTCCTCTTTAATAAAGAAACTCAAGAGGTTTTTGTATTCTGATGAAATCATAAAATACCAAAGATGTAATCTGAAATGCTCAGACTGAAATTCAATATTGAGCATATTTACCTTTGGCAACACATACTGGAGAAATAGTAACATATGTTTGGTCCCATGATTATTTAATATTTCTAAGATTCTTCCTGCACCATCAACTTTGTCATTATTTGCTTCACTTTGAAAATATAAAAACAGGGAATCGTATTGATCCAATATAGCTGTAATTACATTCTCCCTGGAAAGCCATCTTGTTTGAGCCAATTTAGGAATTTTATGATGTGGCGCATTAACCACTTCTTGAATAAGGATGAAGTCACGTTGCCGTTTGCTGCTGCGTGAAAAGTACGAGGTTATGTCCCTTAAGAACGCTTCTAAATATGATAGCAATACACTGACAGCATGACTGGCGCAGAGAGCAAAGGAATAACAAACGCATCCCATAATAAAAACAGAAGGAATATCATTTTTCAACAACTTTTGGAAACCGCTTTTTCTTCCCATCATTGGAGAACAATTATCGCTACCAAATCCAATAATATTCAAGAAGAATCTTTTTCTCACTCAAAATTGATTTCACAGAATTATATAGACCGAGAGCAGTCCAATCTTCAACAACTACACGATCTTGCTTACTTAAATCAAAATATCTAACAACTACCCCCAAAATTTGTGTTACAGAAATGTCAGTGCTTTCGTCGATTATTATAGAAACCTTTTGCGTCTTGCATATATTTGTCACTACACTTTTTTCATCAAAAGCTATTCCATCTTGAATTACATATGAAAGTTTTGTTCGTCCCATTGACAATTTTTCTGCAATTTTGCTGTCTGGAAATGCCTCTTTACAAACTGGTAAAAGATGGTCAATGCACGCAAACGGAATATTATGTTCAGAAAAATATGCAACAAAGAGCAGCTCACTCTTGGCGATTTGTTCACTCTCAGTTGAATTTTTTTTCTTCACAAACTGAGTAATATCGGCACTAGTTTTAGCCACCTCGAAACATTTTCTATGTTTAACCGAATTTACGTGTTTCATAAGCATGGATTTATTTGCATTTTTTAGAGTGACATTATAACACTTGCAATAACTGGAATCATTATCGTTTTTATCTTGCTGCAACCCCTCTTTAAATTCGGGTTCAGCTAACCATTGTGCTTTAAAACACTGCATATACCACTTCGTTTTCTTAGTTGGATTTTTTTCTTCACCCCTCATATTGCTACGGTCAAATATTATGCAAATTTAATGTTAACCTTCACTATTCAGTAAATTGAAACTAGTTCGACCGTTCATTCACGAACGAATACGGTTCAACGCGCATCGAAACTGAACTAGAATTCTGATTTCTGCACACGAGTCAACCGATAGGCGATTTTGTGCAGTCACTGTATGTCGTAGAATGGACTCTCGACGATATACCATATATAACTATTTGTTGAGGGAACTTCTTTAATTATCTTTAGAGTGCGTGGATGTCTGGAAGGCCGATATTATGTATCTTCGATATGCTTAAGAAGTGGAACTGAGCTCAAGGATAATAATATTGCTATCATTAATAAAATAGAGTTTTATTAATAATAACTATCAACAATACACAAAACGGAAAATATTGACATAAACAGAGAATGGAAAGGGTCGTGGGGGCTCGGGCTAATCCGAGGATTAAAAAATTTAAAAAGGTAAAACAAATATAAAGTTAAAGAGATGGGATGGTTCGCTAAACCATTTAAAGCACAGGATAGAATTGACAAAAGGATTAAATACTCAAAGGTAACGTTCGGCTTACGTAATTTTATACTAGTGGTGAAGAGGAAGTCGACGTGAAGGAATTTTCGGTCCGCTAGCGAGTTCCAGCCAAAGGGGGGGAATAAAATGATCCTGACGTGGCGTCTTGGGAATGAGAACCGTTTCTCGACGAACGGCTTGAAGAACAATGGCTGTTCTACGTTGTTCTCTTCTGAACAACAGAGAGGGGGGTGAGAACCGTCTCTTGTCTACGGGCTCAAGAACAATGGCTGTTCTAAGGTTGTTCTCTTCTGAACAACAAGGGGGAAGGGTGAGAACCGTTTCTTGTCAACGGGCTCAAACGAACAATGGCTGTTCTAACGTTGTTCTCTTTCTGAACAAGAAGGGGGAAGCCTTGTGGACTCGGCGTCACGAAGGCTCGAACCTCGGCACTCAAGGAATATTGTCCTCTTTCTGGACAAGTGATGGTGAATCTCGAGGTCGAGGTCCCTTGGCGCACAAAGTGAGAGAGGGTCGGGGTGATGTTTCGCGACGAAAATCTGGATCTCCAATCTGCTCTTAGTGGTAAAGTTTCCATCTAAATAGTCGAGACACTCCCTTGGCGTAGGGGACAATGGAGTGGGAGCTTCGAGGGAATGCACAGCCGAGCCTGGGAACAATGCCTTATCTGCCCATAAGCCTAACTCAATCTGGCGAGGTCGGCGTATGGGGGCGAACGGGGGGACGATAACCTCCTTGTTTAAACATTGACTCAGTTGGCTGCGATAAGGCGCCAAGCTTCAAAGCGAAGATGCACGTGGGAGCATCGTGGTTTTAAATAATATGTGATAGGGGTTGAAATTAACGTGGCCTCAACCCGTTCTATCACACCCCTCCATTCCGGGGGAAGTTGTCACTTCGAAAAAAAGAGAGAAGGGACAACGATAGAGCTCCGTTGTGGGGAACTCGTTTCTTGTACCAACCGTACCTCCCTGCACCTAACTAGTATTACCTCAATACATATGATTATTTTGATCTTTTGATTATAAGGGAGGATAACCTTTAATACAAACTTAATAAAAAAAAAGGCATGGAACAATGAAATGATATAAAATTAGTACATATGGGACAAAATAATTTATACGTAATTAATGGGTACAAATATATATACATACAAAAAAAAATAGACATTGAGCGTTACAAAATTCAGACATATACATTAACTAATTATAATACAAGAGAATCTAATTTAAGTCGTACAAGACGGTATATACCTACATGGAGATACTAATTCTATGAATACAATTACTCTACGCTATTCGGTAACGCATTCCTACTGAGTGCGTCAGCGACCTGGTTATCGGAACCTTTTATATAATTTATTTTAAATTGATACTCTTGCAAGAGTAAACTCCAGCGCATGATTCGGCCGTTGGAGTGTCGCACATTCCTAATATAGGCTAACGGACGGTGGTCGGTTCCTATCTGAAATTCTTTTCCTATCAAGTACATTTTGAATTTGTCTATGACCCAGATAATTGATAGAGCTTCCTTTTCTATAGTGGCATATCTCTTTCCGCGTGGTAATAATTGGCGACTAGCATATGCAACTGGATGACTCGTTCCGTCATCCTCGTAATGAAGGAGTACACCTTCAATGCCCTCGTTGGACTCGTCGGGCTTAATCCCAAAGGATTTTTCCGGGTTGGGCAACTTTAAAATGGGGGCACAAATGAGCTTACTCTTGAGCTGATTAAAATGGGAAATAGCGACATCATTCCAACGTAAACGATCGGGGGAATTATTTTTTTGAAGGGGGCTGAGGGGGGCCGAAATTGCAGCGAAATTCGGAACAAATCGCTGATAGTGAGAAGCTGATCCTAGGAACGATCTTAATTGCTTCTTTGTAATCGGGAGGGGCATGTCGGCGATTGCCTTAATCTTGTTCTCTTGGGGACCTAACTTGCTTTGTCCTATTTGAAACCCAAATATTTTATGGTTTCGTGGGCAAAATGGCATTTGCTGGGGCCAATGGTGAGGCCATTTTCGCGCAGTCGCTCGAAGAGAGCTAATAGGGTGGTTAAATGGTGACTCCATTCGCGAGTAGCGACGTAGACATTATCAAAGTAAAAGGATACGTTTGGAAGTCCATCTAACAACCTTCTCATGAGACGGTTATAGTTGCTACAAGCAGTGACGAGGCCAAAAGGAAGGCGCTTGAATTGCATAAGGCCTTTCTCCGTTGCAAAGGCGGTATATGCTTTCACCTCGGGCCGGAGGGGGATTTGATGATACGCCTTGCACAAATCGAGTTCTGAGATGAACTTGGCGTTTTCGAAAAGGTGGAGGTTTTGGTCTACCAACGGGATGGGCTCGGCGTCGAACACAGTTACCGAATTTAACTTCCGGAAGTCGATGCACATCCGATAAGAGCCATCAGGTTTCTTGACCATGACGATTGGGGAACAATAACTAGAGGTGGAGGGTTCTATGATGTCTAAACTAATTAAATTATCAACTTCGGCGTTAAAGGCTTGGCGTAAATGAATCGGCATGGGATAGGGTTTTGAACGGACGGGTTCTAAGGTTGTTAATTTGATATCATGCTCGAAACTAGTAGCGCACCCAGGCTTCTCTGAAATAACGTCGTCGAACTGACATAATAGTTGTTGTAGCTGACTCTTTTGATGTGGTGTCAGCTGCGCGTCGATATCCAGGTCAGAGGGTTCAAAAGACTCGCCTGGTAGGGAAGGAAGAGGGTAATCGGCATCAGGTTGGATGCACACTGTCTGGATTACATTAAGGGACTCCGCGGGGTAATCCTATTCAAGCCCTGATGTTTCGTCCAGTGCTACGAAGGTATCTCCATGGGCGCGCCGGTGGTACTTTTTCAATAAGTTGACGTGATAGAGCTTATCACCTGCTGGGGTACCAATGAGGTAATCTACCGGTCCTCGTGCCTCGCGGACCGAGTACGGACCTTTCCATTGGCTCAGTAATTTATTACTGGCTGTGGGAAGGAGCAGGAGTACTTCATCACCGGGCTTAAATTTACGATCTTCGGACCTGACATCAAAATAGGTTTTGTATTTCTCCAAATTGACATCGGCATTTTTATAGGCGATGTTTGCGCATTTCTCGAGCCTCTGGCGTAGGTCCAAGACATAGGCGTAAGATGACTGGAGTTCTTGATCCAGTTGGGGCTTGATTAACAACTGTTTTAAAATACTGAGTGGCCCGCGTACATTACGTCCATAAAGGAGCTCGAACGGGGCGAAGCCTAATGTACGGTGGGGAATTTCCCGATAGACAAATAGGGCGACCGGGAGATATCGGTGCCATTCGCGGGGCTGCTCGGCACAGATCTTCTTAATAATGGATTTTAAATTTCCATTTAATTTCTCGCACATCCCGTTTGTCTGTGGCCGGAAGGGGGTGGTAAAAAGGGGCTTTACCATGAGCAGCTTCCCTACGTACTCTATCAACTCAGAGGTGAATTGTCGGCCTCTATCGGAGAGTATTTCCTTGGGGACGCCTACCCTCGAAAAGATGGAAATGAGGGCCTCGGCGCAAGAAATACTGTCGATTCGGCGAAGGAGGACAGCCTCAAGAAAACGGGTAGCAAAGTCTACCAAGGTGAAAATGTAGCTGTGCCCTTCGCTCGAAGGGGGGTGGATAGGGCCAACCAGGTCGATGGCCACTCTGGAGAAGGGTTCAGTAATGACTGGTCCCCTTTGTAAGGGAGCAGGTTTGACCCGCCCCTTAGCGGACGTCTTCTGGCACACATCGCACGATCGACAATGTTTTAAGATGTCAGCTGCAGCACCCGGCCAATAAAAAATATTTAAAAATGCGCTGGCCCGATTTAGTGTGACTAAAATGACCGGAAAAAATGCTGTCATGAGCCACTTTAAGCACTATAGGGACAAGGGATCGTGGAAGGCATAGGACAGTAGTAACAGCGTTATTACTGTCCTCAGCGGATCGATAAAGTAAGCCACATTCCTCCAGGTACCGGATGACTTTGGGTCCACGGACAGTCTCCGTGTCCTAATTTTGGGCCTTATACCATAAGGGTGTTAGTGCTTCACACTCCTTTTGTGCCGTCCTAAAGTCCTGGTTAAGGATCTCCGAGAATTCGGACGGTATCGGGGTTCTGAGGGGGACGGACCCCTGGGCTTCCTTCTTAGCTCGACCTCGAGTAAGGGCGGCCTGGGACACAGGGTCGGAGCTTACTTGAGGGCTCTGTCCTATAAGTACAGAACAGAATTTTATGGGTGCTGAAATGACTTCAGCCCAGCCATCATAATATTGACACTGCAGGTAACATCTAACGACGGGGAATCGGTTCGCCCACCCAAGGTAGTCATGTACCACCGCAATTTTTCGTGGTTAGGGTCCACTGGGGGGAGGAGTTCGTCGGACACGATAAAACACGTACATCCTGTGTCCTGACGAGAGTCGATACTCGGCAGCCGTTCACGCTGCCCTCCTCAAATTTCAAAGTTCTCGGTGAACTTTTATCAAAAATAAAATTTACCTGGTGGCCTGACGGAGGGGGAGAAGTTGCTGCTTGGGTCTGCACCACCGGGGAAGCCGGGGTGGCATTAATCTGGTGAACTTGGTGGGCTGGTCCGCTTTTAAGCCTAGAATTTTGGGGGCAATTCCAGCTCATGTGGTTTTCTACACCACAGGTGAAGCATATGATTGGTCGCTTCGGGAAGAGAGATGGAGAAGAAATCTTAACAGGAGGTTTGGAGTCCCGTTGTTGGTTTTGGGGAATGAAGTTTTGGGGTTTTACGGGGCCCGGAAACTTTGTCAGCTTTCCTGGGAAGGGGCACGAATCCTTCCTTCTCTCCTGGTGTGGGGGTTGGTGAGAAGTTCGATTCTCCTTTGGGTATAAATTATGGCTTGCGGCATAGACATCCGCTTCTTCGGTACATTCTTTAAAGGTCTGGCATCAACGATCCTTGACGAACGCGCGGATCTCCGTCGAGAGAGACGCCAAAAATTGATCTCGCAACACGAAGTCTGTTAAGCACTCGTAGTTCGGATCAACCTTTGAGGATTCTAACCAAAATTTACAATTCCTCTGAAGAATGTATCCGAATTGACGGAACGTCTGTCCGGGTTTAATACGACCTCCTCGAAATTCTTGGCGGTAGAAATCGGGAGTCATATTATGAGCGGCCAATAAATCAGCTTTTAAGGTGCTGTAGTTAATTGTACACTCAGATGGTAAAGATATAAAAATTTCGCACAATTTACAATTTAACAGGGGAAGTAATCTGGCTACACCTTCAGCCTCCAGATCCATGTTATTGATTTCGAGGATCTTTTCGAAGTGGGCTAAAATTGCTCCGAAATCCTCTCCATCCTTGAAATTGGGGAGCTTTAGTGAGAGATTGGGGGGGGGGGGGGCTTCGGAACGGGAACTGGCGGACTGTATCTCTGCTTCAACACGAGCTAATTCAATCTGATGGTGAAGCTCAGCTTGTCTTATCCGTTCCTCTCTTTCTCTTTCTTCTCGTTGGATTACTCTTTCTCTTTCTTCTCTTTGGATTTCTCTTTCTTCTCGTTGGATTTCTCTTTCTCGTTCTTCTCGTTGTATTTCTCTTCCTCTTTCTTTTTCTTTTTCTTCACGCTCTTTTCTTTGCTCCTCTTGAACGTACTCAATTAGTTCTCTTCCGGAAAGTCCCAAGGATTCTCCTTGCGCTTTAAAGATTTCGAACTGAGTCATCTTTGCACTTGGGGGCGCCATAGTCAACCAACTAAAATTCCTGTCAACAAGAATTATGCCTTCTAGAGAAATTAGCCTACCTAAATATGGGCACTGACCTATTCGTACTTGGTTTCTTACTCTAAATAACCAATGACTAAAATCTCCAAAAAAAAACACAAACAAATTATTATAACAGTTCCTTGAGCTACTCCAGCTTCTCAAGTTTAAAAAAAGGGGATAGCAATCGTTAAAACAAAAGGGAACTACTATATTCTATTATTATAACGAATAACACTATGCTTTACTCGACTGAGACCAGTGTTTGCAAAGATATAGCGTTAAACCTTACACACCTGATACCAAATTTAAATAGTATATATATATATATATATATATATATATATATATATATATATATATATATATATATATATATATATATATATGTCTTAGAATGGACTCTCGACGATATACCATATATAACTATTCGTTGAGGGAACTTCTTTAATTATCTTTAGAGTACGTGGATGTCTGGCGGGCCGATATTATGTATCTTCGATATGCTTAAGAAGTGGAACTGAGCTCAAGGATAATAGTATTGCTATCATTAATAAAATAGAGTTTTATTAATAATAACTATCAACAATACACAAAACGGAAAATATTGACATAAACAGAGAATGGAAAGGGTCGTGGGGGCTCGGGCTAATCCGAGGATTAAAAGATTTAAAAAGGTAAAACAAATATAAAGTTAAAGAGATGGGATGGTTCGCTAAACCATTTAAAGCACAGGATAGAATTGACAAAAGCTTCAAAGCGAAGATGCACGTGGGAGCATCGTGGTTTTAAATAATATGTGATAGGGGTTGAAATTAACGCGGCCTCAACCCGTTCTATCACACTGTAGAAACGTTTCACCGCTTTCACGGTTGCCAGCTTTCTTAATTCATTTCTGTCAGAACGGACAGAACAATGAAACAAAATGTTAGGAAACAGAAACACTGGTAACTCCTGAATGTTCGTAAACGTTTTGACCAAGTGGTAATTAAGATGATGCAATAATTGACTCATTGCATCAGCTGATCAGTCGCAAGGCAGCAATATTCCCCCACACTTGGTAGTTGGTACTTCTGTGTGCGGTGTAGGTTAGTTATAGTATTTTTGAACTTATATTATATAATTATAAATTATAAGCTCAAATGAGATGACATGTATTTTCAATAAAAATTATGTTTCCTTACTTGAGACACGAAAAACCCAAGATTTTGTACGATTTCGAAAGTAAAACCCAAGTACCCAAGATGTAAGTTCAAAACCCAAGATCTGGGGGCAAAACCCAAGCATTGGCAGCCCTGGTTGCCATACTCAGTTTATCATTTTTTGCGCATGTGCAGTAGGTGAGCCAGAAAGGCTTGTTGCCCCTATGGGCCTTTTGCCCCTATTTACCCTTTTATCATAGTTTAAGTTCAGTTACGTTTAATTAAGGACTTACGTTTTACCATCGATCTTAGATGGTAAAATCTTTTTATTTCCCAGTGGTTGTATGCTTAAGGAAACCCCAATGTAGTAAAGTTCATGCCGTATTTTGTAGCGAAGTTAATGTCTGTTAAGTTTAAGATCTTGCACGTTATATTTGGGGGGGGGGGGGGTAATCTAAATTGGTCCGTTATTGTTTAATTACTTTTAATTTCAGATGCGTTTAGTAAAGTTCCACTTAGTTCTAAAGAGTTTAAACGCAGGAACTCATCGGTCACATTTAGGAATGAGGAATGTTGATATTCTCATATTTATTATGATCATTATTATGATCTTTATTCTGTTCATCTTTATCTGTTAAATTTTATTATGTTCATCTTTATTCTGTGCATCTTTATCTGTTTATTTTTGTTGTGCTCACCTTTATTATGATCATCTTTATCTGTTTATTTTTATTATGTCCATCTTTATTATGATCATCTTTATTCTGCACATCTTTATTATGTTAACCTTTATATGTGCATTTTTATTATATTCATCTTCATTCTGTACACCTATATCTTCATTTTTTATTATGTTCATCCTTATCCTCGCCATCTTTCTTCTGCACATCTTTATTTGTCCATATACATTGTTTATATTTCTGTTCATTTTTACTATTTATCTTTATTCTCTTTTCTCTTATTTATGGCCCATAAGGGGGTGCCTGGCGAAGCGCGGGCAGCCATTCCGCAGCTGATCCTACAGATGATTGAGCCCCCCCACCCCTTCCGAGCCCCCAACACCCGCAGATGCGTTCCCTCACAGCCTCAATCCCTGTAGGGGGATCTGGGGCAATCTTCCGCACACTTTCACTACCTCTTCACTTTATTTACATACATTCTGCAGAGGGATGCCCTCGTTGGTTTTCGCTTAATTTATTTTTAAAAATATTTATTTATGTTCATCGGATTTTATATGCTTTGTGATCTTCCGCGCTTTCCTCCCTCCCGTTGGATTACGCAGTTAAAACTGGGTTGTTCTGAGACATAATTCCAATGAAACCTGCCGCAATGTTGACCCGAATCCGGCTGCCCCAACCGGCAGCTAAACATTCCCAACGTGGCTTAACTTTACGTATTGTGGAACGAAATTTCTTTTTCCACAAGGGTCGGGCAGAGAGCGTAGAGACCTTTGGGTGCTTATTATTTACTAAAAACTAAGAGGCGACAACCAACAAGGGCATATCCGCCAAAGATTGCAAGAGAACACAAAGAAAATGAAGTTAACTGAAAATGTGTGGAAGGAAAATTGTCCAACTAGTGAAAAGAGGAGACTCCTTGGGGCGCTCGGGAACCGGAGAGTCTCCATCTACTTTGGTAGAGTCATAATCGACCTTGGGGGAACCGTGGTCAAATTGGGGAAAACGTACTCAATTTGAGGAGATTCGTAAACAAATTTTGAAATGATGTAGAGTCAATTTGGGGAGACGCGTAGTCAACTTTGAAGCAATTCTAGACAATTTTAAGACACCTGTAGTTGACTTTGGGAAACCCTGGTCAGTTTTGGGAAGACACTTTGTCAACTTTGGGAGACCCGTAGCGAATATGGGATCCGCCGTGTCAATTTCGAGGAAGCTCGTAGTCAAACTTGGGGGGTAGGGGTCGTATTCAATATTGAGAAACCCGTTAGTCAGCTTTGACATACGAGTACTAGTAGTCAATTTTGTGAGAGCGGTACTCAGTTTTAGGAGACCCAAGTCAACCTTGAGAGATCCGTAATAAATATTTGGAAACCCGTAGTCAACTTTAGGAGCACCGTAGTCAATTATAGGAGAACCGTAGTCAACTTTGGGAGACCGATAGACAATTTAGGATGAGTGGGGGATGGGGGTGGGGGAGTAAATAGAATTCCTACTAGATCAAGGTTCCTTTCATGAATTTTCAATAAATTAATTTAATGAAATTTTAGGAGCCTCCAGTCGAATTTTAATGGTATGATTATCGTCTGGTCTGAACCCCCCTCCCCCCTCCCCCGCCTTTGAGAGGCAAAAATCTTCCTTGGGGGGGGGGAATGACGCCTCACTCAGATTGCAGGAATATTAAAGATGTTCCTGATTTTAGTTATTATTAAAAAGAACAAAAGTTTTGAGTAGTTATGGTATATAAAAATGTGTGGAGACATAACTCGACAAACTAAAAGAGGATATTACTATGGGGTGTTATGGGTAGGACGAATAACTCTCCGGGCTTGCCCCTATTCTGCACAATGACAGGTCCCGTTGCCCAGGGCATATTATGGGTCAAAACCTCTCCTTTTTTCGATGACTCCTTGAAGAAACAAGAGACAATCTTCTCTCAGTAAAGACAAGGCGATCAATGAAGGCAAAATACATGAAAATTGTAATAAAAATGTGTTCGGAAGAAGCTACCACGACCCACCGTTGTTTTCATAACAAAAATGCTATTCACTATTCATTATTTCCCTTTTGTTAAATGTTATCTTATCAAGTGTCCAAAAATTTTCGATCGGTTTGTAGGAGTTGCGCGGGTGAATTAAAATATGATTATATTTTATATATTGTGGTCTAGGAACAAGCAAACGTTTTGTACCTTGCTTTAATCGTTCCTGCAACCATCTGGCAATTTGGGAGTGTATTTAATTTATTCAGAGTAGTTTAAATCGTCATTAATGTCGATCGTTCATGCATAAAATCTATCATCAAATACCCAACTTCCAGTTTAAGACTATCTCTCTCTCTATTCTCCTTTTCGGTACTACAGCCCCTGGCTTCATCTCTAGCAGACGGCACCTGTGTTCTGCGGGTCGCTTATACTCCTCTGATTCAGTGTTTAGATTCGTGCAGAAGACGCTCTCATAAAGACGTGTGAGAGCATGTTCCTTTATTTGTCTCTTCTCTCAATCGCTTTGTGTGGTGGTTGTCTGGTAGATGGTCTAGGTAGGTTACAGGCACCATAAAATGGTTACGGATTGCTACCATTAAAAGAGTTCAATAAACATACGAACACTAATTGAAAGAGTAAAAAAAAAACACGATCAAACTTACTCCGACTCCTTATACATCATACATGTCTGCTCACCTCCATTCTCCTAGGGTTAAATGTGTCCTAGTTGGATTACACAAAGTTCTCGTGTTCTTACTAATTAAGGAACCCTCAAGGATCAACTTCTCTAGGCCAAATTATGTTTACATATTTGCCTTTGTCCGTTTATGCGTACTTAGTCTGTCCTTTTGTTCTTACACTAAAGTTGCAACGCTCCTAGTACGGACTTGTTCCTAGATGGATTGGGTCCTGCGAATAGGCTATTAATAAGCCTTTTGCAGAAGACTCCTTTTCTTATGTTTTTGTGTACCCTTTCGACCACTGGCTAGGCGGGTTGCTGTTTTGAGCGTCCTTACCATCTTCGATCAAGTTCGCCTGTGTTTTTTTATATGGTTTCTCCCCTATCAAGCTGCAAAGGACCACGCGATTAGTAAGGAAATAGGCTATTAAGCTGTAATCCATATAGGCTACTAAAGGTGGTGGGACCGATACAGATAATCAAAATACATTAGAATTAAAAATAGCCATTAAAAGATCTAATATCAACAGCGACCTTTAGATGATATTAAATCCAAATAGGCAAATACCCCATTAAAAGGCAGGAATCTAAATAGGCCAGTGAAGGAAATGGAATCCAAACAGAAAATTAAATTATCTGGAATCTGAATAGGTCATTAAATCGATTGGAATCTAAATAGGCCACTAAACTAAACTGGAATCTAAATATACCCTCCAAATATACTATAATAAGGGATCCAAAAGCACGCCACATCAATTTCGCCCCTCACCGAAGCCTATTTCGGTAACCTACTGAGCTCAATATCTCAGTTGTGATATCCCCCCTGTAATCGGGTGTTGACAGGCCAGGAGCGGCGAAGAACCTAGACACAGGAAGTGGTCCCTCTTAGAGTAAGCCTAGGAGGGTAGGCCTAAAGGTTCAGGATTAGCTCCCCTTTATGCAATTCTCCTCTCATAAAATGATTTTTCCCCTCGGCTTGTTTTAGTCACTCCGTGAACCCCTGCCCCACCCCCTTACTCAACATTTGAGAAGGGGGTATATGAACGCAAAGAAGCCGTCAACCCTCGGGGACTATCGGGTTCTGTAAGGGATTTACTTCGCACTTCTAGACGACTTACTAGAGCCCCAGGACTAGGATCCTCCACCATGGAGATGACAAGAACTGGGATCTCCTACTATGGAGATGACAAGAAGAAGGATCTCCTCCCATGGAGATGACAAGAACATGGATATCCTAATATGGAGATGACAAGAATTAGGATCTTATACCATGGAGATGACAAGAACTAGGATCTTCTACTATGGAGATAACAATAACTAGGGTCTCCTACCATGGATATGACAAGAACTACGGTCTCATACCATGGAAATCACAATAACTAGGATTTCCTATCATGGAGATGACAAGAAAAAGGGTTTCCTATCATGGAGATGACAAGAACTAGGGCCTCCTACCATGGAAATTAAAAAAACTAGGATCTTCTACCATGGATATGAAAAGAACTAGGATCTCCTACCATGGAGATGACAAGAATTAGGGTCTCCTACCATGCAGATGACAAGAACAATGATCTCCTCCCATGGAGATGACAAGAACATGGATATCCTACCACGAAGATGACAGGAACTAGGATCTTCTATCATGGAGATGACAAGAAATAGGATCTTCTACCATGGAGATGACAAGAACTAGGATCTTCTACCATGGAGATGACAATAATTAGGGTCTCCTACTATGCAGATGACAAGAAGAAGGATCTCCTCCCATGGAGATGACAAGAACATGGATATCCTACCATGGAGATAACACGAACTAGGATCTCCTATCATGGAGATGACAAGAACTAGGATCTTCTACCATGGAGATGACAAGAAACTAGGATCTTCTACCATGGATATGACAAGAACTAGGATCTTCTATCGTGAAGATGACAAGAACTAGGATCTTCTACCATTGAGATGACAAGAACTAGGATCTTCTACCATGGATATGACAAGAACTAGGATCTTCTATCGTGGAGATGACAAGAAAAAGGGTTTCCTATCATGGAGATGACAAGAACTAGGGCCTTCTATCATGAAAATGACAAAAACTAGGGTCTTCTACCATGGAGATGAAAAGAACTAGGATCTCCTACCATGGAGATGGCAAGAATTAGGGTCTCCTACTATGCAGATGACAAGAACAAGGATCTCCTCCCATGGAGATGACAAGAACATGGATATCTTACCATGGTGATGACAGGAACTAGGATCTCCTACCATGGAGATTACACGAACAAGGATCTCCTATCATAGAGATGACAACAAATCAACTAATTATAATGCTTTATGATCGAGTAGGAAAAATCCAACAGCGGTACAGCCGTCATAAAGAATAAAGGGGGGGGGGATGATTAGCAGAAAAATAACAAATGGAAGGAAAAGAAATTAAAAAATGATTATAAATAATTAATCTGATGATTGGGAAATGAAAACTAGGGTGATGCAATTAGTGAGGAGAGTTATGTGGCAGGGCGTACAGGATCAAAGAATGAATAAATAGTTAAGATATATACATCGAGGGTGGTAAGTGACGGATAGGGTTCCGAACAGGAACCCCTTCATAGTGGCTGCTATAAGCAGTAAATTCCCATCGTTCTGATCACAGGTAAAAAAAAGTAGGCACACAATTTCCACTGAAAAAAGGTCTTCAAGCCGAGTGCGGATCGATGGTAAACACCAACCAAATTATTTAACCTTGAATAATCGGTTCAGGAAGGCGTATTTTAAGCTTTCAAGGACTAGTTCGTACAAAGGGCACATGTCCTCGGAATTATGAATTTTAACCACTTTTGTGTTAAGTACCGGGGAGGTCTCGTTAGCCCCCCAAACATCATATTGCGCTGTCTTGAAATTTAGCAATTTAATTGCCTCCGCTGTTCGTTGACTAGATCCAGGGACTTAAAAGAACGATCTAAAAACGCCTCGCACCCTCAGTGGACAGCATGGTCTTAATTACAGGTTTATGTGTATGATGGATGTCAACTTGATAAAGAGAGAACGAGGGAAGAAGGCCACAAAATAATAAAGAGAAGTAAAAAAAGTGAAGTCTATATTTATATATATATATATATATATATATATATATATATATATATATATATATATATATATATATTGATAAATGCTTCTCCTATTGAGCTGTAATTTTGTTTGCTGGATGAAGGATATGACGGAAAACGGGAAGCTCATTTAGTTTACTTGATTGTACAACGTTTCGGGTAAATGTTTCGCCCATCTTCTGGTACTGGAGTTTTTTTTTTTAAATTTAAGGTTGGAGATGTTCTTTAGGATTTTAAAATATTCAATGGATTTTAAAATCCTAAAGACCATCTCTGACCCATTATCCTTACGTATTCAAGAATAAATATTTCTAAAATAAAATTCTTCCACCTTAAATTCTGACTCCTCTTCCCACCCACTACTTATTCTCTAAAATAAACCAACCAACTAAAACTTTTCTTTCTTCCTACACCCCTCACGCATTCCCCGCCAGTCTTCGTTTAAGAACTGTTCGCAGAAGGTTAGTGTTTTTTTTTATCCATTGAATAATTATCTAACTTTGAAACAACAATTCTTTAACCTGTACAACTCTACATTCCCCATCCCCCGCCCATATTAAAGGTTCGACCTATCTACCATAACCCCCCCAAAATTTTTGAATTTTTTCGAAAGTTTAAATTATTAACGTATAATATTAGTCTTTCATTAATTTGAAAAAAAAATTCCAGTACCAGAAGATGGGTGAAACATTTACCTGAAACGTTGTACAATAAAGTAAACTAAATGAACTTCCCGTTTTCCGTCATATCCTTCATCCAGCAAACTATATATATATATATATATATATATATATATATATATATATATATATATATATATATATATATAGAGAGAGAGAGAGAGAGAGAGAGAGAGAGAGAGAGAGAGAGAAAGACCTACATCATTAAACTGACTAATCCCGCCAATCCAATCCATACTCCTGCGATCGAGGGTATCTTCACCTACACCCCGCAACTCAGAGGTGCGCCCAACTCATTATAAAACACAACCCCGCGCATTTAGATTCCACTATGTGGATCCAACTCCCCCTCCTCTTAGTAACACGACACAATACCTGTTTCCAGCGCTCCCCGACCAGGTCTCTCCAGGGACAGCTCCGACGCGCCAATTAACAACGGACGAATTGGGCGAAGCACAAACACATCACAAATCGCGACGGCGGTGTCAGAATATTAATCGGGCCTTTTGTCCCTGACTACGCGCAATCCCGAGGTGAGGTACTCCAGGGCCGCTAATCCGCAGAAGACCTTGGAGATGCGGCCAAACAGCCTCGGCGCACCTTAATGAATGAAAGGCAGCACTCCATGATGATGAGGCACGTTACGTCAAGCCCTCACTTAGGCCTATTGGACGGTTGAGGGTCCATCTGTTACCTCTCCCCCATCCCCTCTCGAATCAGAACGCAACTCCCCTCCACAACCAGGTGGTTCCCGATCTATAATGGCGAGTCCCACCTTTAAATGGACAATTACCATTCTTTAGACCTTTTTATTGCTAGTGGGAGCTGCTGGTGGTATTTTTTGTTGTTTCTGTTTGTGGTTGAAGAGTAAAAAACACCGTGTGGCAGCTGCACGTCGTAGTAGACTAAATACGATGTACTCATTCGAGAAACGGAAATGATTGACTAGGAATCTGAGGTGCGATTAAGAATCTTATGAATGAGGTAAATGCCTTAAGGCAGCCTACTTAAACTCACTTTGCGGGCCCCTTCCCGCGAAAATGCTCAGCGTGAGAATATAGGGAATAAAAGAGAATGAATAAGAAGAGAAGCAATAAAGGTGGAATGGAGAGAGGAAAAATCCTTAAAGCGGTTGGCACAGTGCCATTTCATCGAAGCACGGCGTTTTTAGTCGCGTGTGACTCCATATCTCACTGTGTCATTCGGTTAGTCCCTGTTTTGCCTTTTCTTTGTTTTGGTAATGAACATTTTAACTATTTTGCTGATTCTAACGAAATTTGAAACCATTATGTTGTTTTACATTCTCTTTCGAATGATATAATTGCCAAGGTCCTCCCAAGTTAGCCCAGGAATTATTTTGTTTTGGCAATAACATCATAACTATTCGGCCTATTCTAACGAAATATGAAACCTTTATGTTGTTTTACATTCTCTTTGAAATTATATACATAATTGCCGAAGTCCTCGCGAGGTTAGGCCGGGAATTATTGAAAGTTTTGAAAGTCGAAAGGTCATTAATCAGAATAAGTGACAGCACGCGACTTGGGTCCGCAGCCCTTGTTTAAGATACTGGCACTTACCGATCGGGGTATGACGTGCATGGATAGGGTGGTTTGAAGGGTTAATGAGGTTGCTACAAAGATATCCCAGTAAACTCTTAATCATTCGTTTATATTCACGAAGGAATAATATTTGAGTGTAATCCAGCCGTGCAGTGCCTTCCAGGAAAGAATATGGCGGTATGTGATTGTCACAATAGAGAGTTTGATAAAAGAAATGAGGACAATGTTAGAGAGAGAAACCTTCGGAGTTGTAAAGCAGAGAGGATTGTGTAGTACTGCCTCTTGAATGTGGATAAATTGACATTGATAGAAGGAGAATAAGATACAAAGGTTGCGAAGGGAAAGTGCCAGCAGTAGGAGCCTAATTAAACTACTAATATGCCTTTTCATTTATAAAAACCATATCTCAAATGGTGGCATAACACGTTGCGACCAATATGCTGGTGTATTTATTGTAGTTTGGTTAGATTGTTGTTCGCAACCTGGACGAAACTCGATATAATAGAGACGAGGAAAGTGTTTTTGCGTGTGGCCAATTTCCACTAAACAATGACTAACATTTCATGTGAATTATTCCTACATTCAATCTTCTTACGTCAATACCAATGGAGGTAAGTTTATAATTACTTAACCTAACCTAACCTAAGCTAACTTAACCTAACCACACAAAAAACGAAGAATTTTAAAAAATGCACAGGAGTAAAAATACCATGTATTTGCCTGTAGTTTAACATCCTAAGAGCATTTTCCAAAATTCTTAAGGAAAAGTGAACCTTAAAGGGTTAAAACCCTTGCGAAGAAATGAGCACAAAATGAACACAAATTATCAAGTATTGTAGGAAGACCATTCCTTCAACTTGATAAGCCAATTTTTTAAATTTGGGATCAAATATTTGATTTTTTTTAAACAAACGCTTTGATATCCCTGTTTGTTTTGATCATACGATAGAAGAGGTTTGTTGGATGAATTGATAACCAGAGGGACGTATTAGCCAGAACAGACTTAAATGTTTTAAGACTTTACAATCTACATATAACTAAACCGATAAAGCCAGAATTGAAGAGTGTATGAAAATGCTGCTTAATAACAGGGGCTGCGGAGTAGGGAAAGAACATTGATGAAGAACTAGTACACCACATATCATCAATTTTAGAAGTTAAATAATAAATCTAACGATGCGTTTAAAAAGAAACGGTGTTCAATTATTTAATGTATGAGACAACTTCAGCCTTTCTTAATTCATGAAGAAAGCATCTTCGGCAAATTTCAAGGAGAGCGCCGCACGATATTTTAGCAGATTTATTTGGGGGGGTGGGGGTGGGGGGTGGGGGGAAATTTTAGCCGTTTTTAGCTTTTTTTAAGTTAGTTTCTAGGTCAAGTTAGTTTATATTACTTAAATTGAAAAAATTAAATTGAAAAAACTTTAAAAAGCTTCTTTAAAAAGCTAAAATCTAGCAAACGCTCGCCCACCCACCAGCTAAAATATAGTGCGCCGCTCTCCTTGAAATTATCGAATCATCAGAGATCACATTTAGAATATCTAGAATTTAATTCTACTGAGTTTGATGAAAGATACCGAGTCTCTCTAACTGTCCAACATGTCATGTATTGCTAAATGAAACTGAATTCTGTCAACTAAAGAACCATACTACAAGAAATTCGCCCAGGACCTAAAATCTAGTTTTCTAGGTTGTTTTGTTATATAAGATTTCTTCAGGATTAGCATGAGGCATTAGTGACAACGCCTGAGAGGTCCCCATAAAATCATGAGCTTTCGCGAATAGTAGTTGGTTTTGCAGGTCATTACAGGCAATACAAGATCATGGAGGGGGGGGGGGGCATTCTTTTGACATAGGCAGAGGTCAAGAAAACAAATCAGGATGTTAAATGCCAGTAAGAAGGAATTATGACTTAAGGAAAGGACGAAGGGATCAATTGGATGCACGATAAACAATTATAGTGAAGCCAAATCTTTTGTTTTGTTGTTTTTAAAATTTTAAGATCTCGTTTGGCGAATACTAGCAAGGGCATAACCGCCTAAATTATAAATTAGACTATTTTTAAGCTATATTAAAACCAAATACAAGACAGTAATAATAAAAAACAACAGCTGCAGCCAACAAACGACCCCCCGAAACAAGAGAAAATCTAACTAAAGTGCTGGAGAGAAGGTAACTACCCTCGCAGACCTGAAGATGCACCTAAAACTCTAAAAATAAATACCATGTAAGAAACCCACCCCATCCTCCAAAAATTCGAAAATACAATACTCCGATGTGCACGACCTCGGGGAAAAGGGTCAGTAATCCAGCTCGTCCAGGTACCGAGATAGGTAGCGTGCGCCAAGTTCCCTCAGACTGGGATATTCGACGAGAAATGTGCCAACCGGCAAACATCCGTCAGAGCAAGGTTCATGGGCGTGCCCCATCAAGTGGAACTGAAGCCCGCGAGGGGAACGCTACATCGAGTGGCATTGAAGGCCATGAGGGGAGCACTTTATCGTGTGGATTTGAAGTCCAAGAGGGGAGGGCTCCATGAGTAAAATTGAAGCCCGCAAGGGGAGTGCTCCATCTAGTAGAATTGAAGCTCGCTACGGAAGCGCTTCAACTAGTGGCAAAAACCGCGTTCCAGAGTGACATTGAAATCAGAGAGGGAAGTGCCCCATCGAGTGGCCTTGAAACCCACTATGGAAGCACTTCATTCAGTGGCATTAAAGACCGTGAAGAGAGCGGTTTACTCAAAGGCATTCAAACCAGAGAGGGAAGCATCGTATTGAGTGACAGTGAAGCCTGAGAGGGGAGCGCTATATCAAGTGGCTTTGAAACCCGATAGGAGAGCGCTCCATCGAAAGGCACTGAAGCACACGAGAAGATGGCTCCATCGAGTGGCATTGAAGACAGCGAGAGTGGTGCAGTCCATTGTCATTGAAGCCCGCGAAAGAGGCGGTCCATCGAGTGGCACTGAAGTACACGAGTGAGGTTTCCAGTGATTGGCATTGGAGACGCCAGGGGAGCGCTCCATCAGGTGGCATTGCAGCTAGTGATGGGAGCGCTCCATCGAGTTGCATTTAAACCTGCGAGGGAAGCGTTCCATCGAGTGGCATTGAAACCAGAGAGAGGAGCGCTGCATAGATAGCATTGAAGCGCTCCATCGAATGACATTTAAGCCCTCAACATTTAGAGAGGACAGAAAACAATCTGAAGCCGTCGAGGCAATGAAGGGTAGGACCACGGAAAAAGAAGCGGTGCAATGACACGCAACTTTAAATTCCCCTCGGCCGTATCCCATCTTCTTTGACAAGATGTCGGAGTAGGAAAGAGCGAAACGCTGTCCCAGTCGACAGCCCGTGCAAACTCTTTGGTACTCCCATCAGCGCGTCCAATGGTGTTCCTTGGTACAGATGTATACAACCGTGCAATAAAAATGTTCAACTGATGTCCCAAGCAAAGCACCCGATCGGGGGTGTCCCAAAGCACAGCCTCTTCAAGGGGGTTTGCGTGACTTGTTCCCCAATACCTGAAGGTAGAGATGCGGCTATATATCTTTTCGCACACTTTCCCTTTCTCTCGCTTCACCGCCCCGTAAGGGGCGCGGCGATTTACCATGCGGCCGCCGTGCTGACGGGACTCAGCACCCTGTCCGATCCCATCTTAGCCTCTTCTCCTTCCCTCAAAACGCTTGTTTCCTTGCTTTTCATACAACCTCTCCCACAACTTTCTCTGATCAGCCTCTAATTTCACAGGGTAGATGCTGACCTTATTCTCAAGCCAACCGTCCCGGATCAGGGCTGAGGGGGGAGGGGACAACGTTCCCTAACCCCTGAGATCCGGTTCGGGATGGGGGTTTTTAACAACCTGCTTCATCCCCACCCATACCTTCCTCACATCCCTTTTCCTCTCCTCTTCACAATCTATCTTTTTACGCCGCGTCTAAGGTGGAGCCGCCATGCCGATGGACTGCCAGGCGACCAGGCGGGAGATGTGGTCCTAAATAGCGGCGCCTGGCTCTGCCGGGCCTGTAAGCACCTCTTGCAGTGCGGGCAACTGCAAGAGGTGATGAGCGATTGCATCCCGTGAAATATAGAGGATCACCATGCCTAATAGTGAGAAACAAAAAAAATCTCCCCTTAATTCTCCCTGTGTCACCAATGGAGCCGCCCTCGGGCAGCTCCACCGAAAAAATGGAGGTCCCCCCCCCCTGTGCTTGCTCAGGGGACCCTCCATATCTCTGTAACCGGAGAGGAGGCTTACTCCTCTCCTTCGCTTACGGGTGTAGGGGACTCCCCCTCACCCCCTTCTCTGGAGGTGCTTTCGGGCACCTCCCTTTTTCCAGCGGCAGTCCCCTCTATTCTTTCCAAGGGGACTGCCAAGAAAGCCAGCAGGCAGCTCTTAGCCAGTTGCTCCACATCGAAGCGGCTCGGTAGGGCAAAACCCTTAGGGGGGAGAGGGAAGCCAGGCCCCTTCGGTCGCTTCCCTCAAAAAACCTGCTGGCAAGAATATTAAACCTTGCCGGGGTCAAAGCCTGTGCCTCCCCACACAAGACTGGCGACACTGCCAAGGGGACCTGCGATGTCCTGGGAGGGGATGGCTAACTGGAGGCCCCTCCTGTGATAGACATGGTCTTTGAGGAAACCCAGCCTCAGACGGTAGGGCCTTCCATGGAGGGGAATCCGGGCTCGGCGCCAAGCACCGAACCCGAATCCGCCCCTATACAAGGTCCTCCTCAAACGGCTGGGGATTCTGAGGCATTACAAGGAGAGGAGGGATCTCCTCCGGATGATGCCCCTGCGACCACCAGGACCTTCTCCATTTCGGAGAAGGACCTAGCTGAGGCCGGTCCATCTAGCCTAGGGGCTTCTACCGGCGGAGGTGAGGAGGTGAGAAGCGGGTTCATTCCCCGCCCTCCTCTCCAAAAAAGAAAAGGACGAAAAAGACCAAAAAGACTAAGAAGACTCGGGGCTCCTCTCCATCCGCGGGGGCTGTGGGGACGGATGGGTCTGCTGCCACTTTTGCAAGCGATCAAGTCAAGACCGTCACATCCGGCCCCTCTGCCCTCCCGGTTGCGGAGCCCCTGACTAAGACCAAAAGTGCACAGGGCGGAGCCTCGATGACATCGGGGCCCCTCATTCAGAGGTTACCTGCCGTTTTCGAGCCCGCTGGCTTCAAACGCTTCCTCGTTATTCGCTCCACTGATGGCACCATGTTGGCCAAAAGCAACATGATCCATCAGAGGAGAGGATTAGCTAGTGCAATTGGTAGAGAGCCGAAGGTGACCCATTTCTCGGACGGCAGCCTTCTGGCGAATGCGGCGAATCCCGCCGAGGCGGGCAAGATAAGTGCTCTTCGGACACTTCATGGCACCTCAGTTAGTGTGACGACGCACTCTACCATGACCTTTGTGAAAGGAGTGGTTTATGCGAGGGAACTCGTTGACTACTCCATTGAGGACATCACCCTAGAGCTGGCCGACCATGGGGCGGTCAAGGTCGAACGTGTGATGAGAAAACAGGGAGGGGCCTCGAGACCCACCCTACACTCTTCATCACGTTCGACTGTGACAAGCTCCCTGAGTCGGTGCGTGCCAGTTGGTACCGCTACCGCGTGAAGGCATTCGTGCCACTGCCGCGGCGGTGCTATTACTGTCACCGCTTCGGCAAATACGAATCGTTCTTGTAGACGTGCAAAGTCGGAGTCACCCGAAGTTTGTGTAAATTGCTCCAAGGCCGCACACGATAAGTCCAAATCGTGTGTGGCCAAGTGTGTCAATTGCGGAGAGCCGCACCCTGCTTCTTCGAAGCAATGTGGTGCATATCTCCTTGAGAAAGAAATCCTGGGCGTTCATGCCCAGGATCGATTCTCATTCCGCGAGGCTAAGGACTTGGTCCTGGCGCGCCCGGCTCTGCCTGGGACGTCATATGCCTCAATAGTTAGAAAGGCACCCTCTGCTCCTGCCCCATCCAAGCCAACGAGCACGGTTGTTTCCGCGCCCATTCGGAGCCCTTCTGCGGGCTCTACCCAACCCGGGTGCTCCCCTGGTAAAGCTTGCGGCAAAAAGGGTTCACACCCAGCCCCGGCTAAAAATAGGGCTCCCCCCCTCTTCCCCCAGCGTGACCGTTTCCCGCAAGGCGAAACGGCCACGCGCCTCCACCGAGTCGTTAGACTCACAGGAGGCAACACCCCTGAAGATGGTCGCTAGGCCATCTTCCGGCGTTCCTTAAGCTGTCCCCCGAAAGGAGGACAGCAACAAAGGAGCTTCGGCTCCTTCGCCCACGCCCCGAGGTGCAGCGAGTGGCTCGGAGACGGTAGGTCCTCGAAAAGAGGGCCCCCCACCTCCGAAGCCGCAACGCCCGCCTAAGGTTTCGAGGCGAAGGGAAGAAAAGACTCGCATGGCGAGCCCAACCTCCCCCAATAAGTCCTCGAAGGTGACAGCGCCTTCAGCGCTTTGTCCGGCCAACAGCGCCCGGGGTTCTGCCCCCGGGAAGTGTACAGTCATTCCCGTAAGGGTCTTTAGGTCGAGGAGGGCCCCCGCGTCTCCTCCGAGCTAGGCCTGGAGGGCATATTCCTTCAATGGAATTGCCGTGGACTCCGGGCCAACTGGGAGGAGCTGCGGAGGCTCGTCTCGTCCCGTTCCCCGTTAGCTATTTTTTTGCAGGAGACCATGCTAGGCGCGTGCCCGCTGCCTGCCCTCCCGGGGTATAAGGGTCTCGCGACCCCACCTCCGCGGGATATCCGGGCTGGGGGATGCGCGGTTTACACCCGGCATGATGTCTCCGTTCTTCCTTTCTCTTTAGATACCTCCTTTCAGACAGTGGCTGTGCAGCTGCACCTGGATAGGAGGTATACTATAATTTCTGCGTACATTCCACCGTCAGCTGACTTCGACGCGGGGGACTTCCGCCGCGTCTTGGACGGTTGCCGAGGCCCTTTCTCTTGCTTGGAAATCTGAACGGCAGGCATCCTCTCTGGGGAGATTACTCAATAAATCCCAAGGCACAAGTCCTTGCCGATCTGATCGAAGAGCTTGAGATGGGTGTCCTAAACGTGGATGAGTTTACGCATCACTGTCGGAGAACCGCTTCATTTCCTTGCCTTGATCTATCTTTGTGCTCTTCGGATGCACAGCCTGATTTTGATTGGGGGTGGTCGATGACCTCCATGGTAGTGATCACTTTCCCATTCAAATATCATTTTCAGGGCAACTGCCGCCTGAGAGCCCACCTCGGTGGTGCTTCGCATGGGCGCGGTGGCCTGCATTTCAGGAAATGACTGAATTCTCTATCTCAGTCGAGGAGTTTAGGTCGGTAGATGAGACCGTTCAGTTCTTCTCCGGCAACCTCATCGCCATGGGCCTGACTACTATTCCTAGGACGTCTGGCCGTTTTGCACGCCGACCACTCCCATGGTGGTCGGCTGAGTGTGAGACGGCCCTCAAACAGAAGCGTTATGCCTACATGCACTATAAGCGCCGCCCGAACGATTTCACTGTCACTGAATTTCGTCGGGCTAGGGCTAGGTTCCGATATACGTGTCTTCACTTAACGGGAAGACCCCTTTAGCAGAGGTGTGGAAGCGAGTCAAAACGATTCGGGGCAAGTTCTCGCAGGACCCCCCTCCCGTTCTCCAGTAGAATGGGACCGCAATCTCGGACCCTGCATCCGTGGCGGAATCCTTAGCGACCGCATTTTCCGCATTCTCTAGCCGGGATGCTGCTCCGCCAGCAGTCAAGGCACGTCGTCATGTCACGGAAGGCCGCCGGCTGGACTTTACCTCCAGAGGCGGAGAACTCTTCAACGACAAGTTTACTGTGAGTGAGTTGCGCTCCACTCTTGCTTTGTGCGCGGACACCGCCCATGGTCCAGACGATGTCCTGTACGCCATGCTTTGACACCTGGGTGAGCGAGGCATGGCCTTTCTGGGTCGAGGGTCTTCTCCCAGACTCCTGGCGAATCGCTACTGTGCTCGCCTTCCGCAAACCGGGGAGAGATCACTCTACTCCGACCGGTTTCCGCCCAATCTCTCTAACCTCTTGCGTGTGCAAGTTGATGGAGAAATTGGTAAATGTTAGATGAGCCTTTTTCCTGGACAGCGGAGGCCATCTGTCTTCTGTACAGTGCGGCTTCCGCAAGTTACACTCCACGTCCGATGTTCTGCTCAGACTGGAAAATGCCGTCTGCGAGGCTTTCATTCGTAGACAGCACTACGCCACGGTGTTTTTCTATCTGGAGAAGGCCTATGATACCGCATGGCGATACGGTATCATGGAGACTCTCCACACGATGTTTATATCTGAATTTTTGCGAGATCATCGATTCCGCGTACGGGTGGGGGGAGCCCTCTTCGGCCCAGAGGAGCAGGAAGAGGGTGTCCCACAGGGAAGTGTCCTCAGTGTCACACTCTTTGTCCTGATCATCAACGGCATCACCTCGGTGCTGCCGGAAGAAGTTCTCGCTGCGCTCTACGTGGACGACCTTTCGATCTCTTTTGGTGCGGCCCAGATGCCAACTCTGGAGCGTCGACTCCAACAGGCATTGAACCGCGTCTCTCGCTATGCCGAAGCGCACAGGTTTCGGTTTTCTTTAGCCAAGACTAAGGTGGTGCACTTCTGCCGCCATCCACGGCTTCACCCTGACCCAGATTTGTTTCTTAATGGGGTGCGCCTGGATGTGGTTGAGTCGCACCGTTTCCTTGGTCTTGTATTCGACCGACGCCTCACCTGGGAGGCTCATATTCGCAGCCTTAGGGTCTCTTGTACCCGCGCCATGGACATTCTCCGTTCCGTGACGTTCAGCGCTTGGGGCGCTGATAGGGCTACTGCCTTATTTATTTATCGATCCTTTGTTCGTTCGAAGCTCGACTACGGATGCGAGTTTTATGCATCCGCAGCTGAGCGTTTATTGCGGAAGGTGGATTTGATCCACCACACCGGCCTTCACCTTGTGACCGGTGCCTTCCGCACTTCCCCCATTGAGAGCCTGTTGGTCGATGCTGGGGGATGCCACTCGCTCTGCGCCGCATGCAGTGCATCACTCGCCTGTACGCGCGAGCCCGGCGCCTCCCTCAGTCGCCAACAGCTCTCACTGCATCCGCAGCTGATCTCGATGATGCCTATGACGCCGAGAGACGCCCGTCATACCCTAAGCCTTTTGGGTTTAGGGCCAGGAAACTCCTTCGAGAGCTAGATATAGCTCTCGGGTCGGTGGCACCCCTGGTTCTGCCCAGGACGACACCCTGGAGGGTACCAAATTTGGCTATTTGTCGCCACACCTCTGCTCCCAAAGCTTGTACGGCGCCGGGAGTATTGCGTTCGACCTTTTTGGAGCACACATCGTGTCACGCTGGTACCGTGCCAGTGTATACGGATGGCTCGAAGTCCCAAGAGGGGGTCGGCTTCCACGCCGTATCCCCTCTGTTTGAAGTCAGCAGGGCTCTGCCAGGCGCTGCGTCTGTCTTCACGGCCGAGCTGGTGGCAATACACCACTCGGTACGGGAGATTACGTGACGTGCCCGGTTCGGAGACCGGATTGTGATCTATAGCGACTCACAAAGCGCCCTGAGTGCTATCGGGGCATTGGAATCTCCGCATCCCCTGGTTCGCGATATCCGTGACGCCATGGTTTTGGCGAGCCAGGCGGAGGTCGAGATTATCTTCTGCTGGGTTCCTGGACATGTAGGAATTGCGGAGAATGAGCGCGCCGATGAGGGCGCCAAAGAGTCCGCGAGGACTATGCGACCGGACCAGCGTTTCGCTCTTCCTTACACCGACTACATGGCAGGAATACGGGCAGCTCTTCGGACTGCTTGGCAAGGAAGATGGGAGACGGTCGAAGGGAACTTAAAGTCGCGTGCCATTGCGCCGCGATTGTTCCCATGGACCTATGCCCCAATGCCGCGATGGCTTCAGGTCGCTTTCTGTCGTCTCCGAATCGGACACACTCGTGTGACGCATCGCTATTTGATGGAGCACTCGCCTGTGCCCTATTGCGACGACTGCGTCGTCCTCCAGACTGTTCGGCACATTCTTGTCGAATGTCCCAGTCTGGGTGATCTTCGCGCACTTTACCTGTCCTGGTACCCGGATGGGCGGGGTCGCTACCGCCTGTCCCTTGTACTCGGGACGAGTGCGTGCACCATGACTGGTGGACTTGTTGACTTTTGGGGGGAGGCCGGCCTTCTCCCTTGTATTTAACTTGTTTTTTTTTGTTATTGTTGTTTTTTTTGTAGGTCGCAGGTTCCTGCGCCCGGGGGAGGGGGACCTCCCCCGACGCCGGAGCTTGATCCCTGATTGTTATCCCCTTTGTATTGTTGTTTCTGTTAAAATTTTGATTTTAAAGTAGCCTAGAACTGGGCTGTTTGTTTGCGGCGACTTATGCCCAAGTGGGCAGTCGCCAGATAGCCCCTTGAAAAAAAAATAATCTCGCTTCACCGCTTTATTTACATATCTGCCCTTACAAACCTTCTTGCGGATATGCCCTCGTTGGTTTTCGATATATTTTTTCAATCAGGCCAAACACATCTGCGTACTCCAATAGTTCCCAATTTACCAGCCGAATACTAGAGAGGCGGGGGGGGAGGGGTTACAACCGCAAATTAAGATGTCAATTGTCATCAAAGACGATTATGAAAGTAAATGAAAATAATTCTCATTTATCCTTTGAAATAAATTATTGCACCTTGTAGCTTACTGGATAAGGTGGAGGGATTCCCACACATGGGTACCGGGTTTGATCTCCCAACGAATTTCTGCGTTTGTAAGGGAGTTGCTGCCAATCCCGTCGGGGCGTTGAGTTTGGCGTATACAAGCGGGCAGCGCCATCCAAATTGCGTCATCACGCACAATCGAAACATCGCTGTTTCGTTCGCCTCCTCAGAACACGCAATGCATCACTCTTTCGTCTATAGGGCCTTGGCCCTCTGCATAGCCTGCGCAAACGGACCAGGGGGGGGGGGGGTTATCGCTTTTCCCCACATTGAATGCATGCAACTCGAATTTCCCAGTAGAATAATACCCAATACTCAGGAAAATGTGAAAACAGACACCAGGAGAGTAGTATCTTAGCGCACATCATTAACCTTTGTAATTACATTTAAAGCTGAGTCCAAAGTGCAAACGGTAATACAAACTTGACGCAAAATTACAAATTATCGGACTATTTTTATCACAAATGTCGCCCGTTATGATCATGATAATAGAAGAACGTAGCCGAGAGGGAGCAGGTGTACCAAAGATCTGCTCAGTTTAGTCCTGTTTGATCTTATGGACTTCTGGTCTTCTTGTGTACTCCTCTTTGTTGATCTTTTACAAACAAGTAAGAGGCTAGGGGTTTCTCCCTCACTCTTTCTCAAGTTATACAATGAGAACAAACCTAAAAATCTCCTGCAAAAGTCGGTCGACCTCGTATAACCACCGTCCGAGAAAATAGAGCTATTATGCATTCACTATGAAGGATCCCTTCGAGACTGCAGCAGGAATTTCTCCTAAAATTAAGACCAATAAGAGCAAAGAAATGAGCCGTTTTGCACTGGCCCGTGCCATAATACAGGAACGAATCTATAAGAGTTAATTGAGACAATGACTTGAAAATAAAGCAAAGTGTCAACAATATTCACGGTCGATTATTTCCTATGGTAATATTTGACTCAAAATACAACAATGCGTTTTTATACCAAAATGGAATATTTCCCTTTAGGACAAAATTAGGTAATAGTGCAGAATAGGGCCACAATCGCTTTTAAAGGAAAAAAAATAATCTTTTCTTATGTATAAATCAATAGAAGAAAAAGAAAGGAAGGCAACTATTATAAATAAATCTGACCTTTCGTTGCAGATGGATCATTACCGAGAGAGACCTGACCTAACCAACCCGTCCTAAAATAACCACACCTCTCCTAACCTAACCTTAAAGTAAGAAGGAAACTGTAATGAAAGTATCTAAACAGAGTGAAACATACATGATTGTTTTTTAACTTCAAAATCAGATTCAGTGTTATAGAATCTGAAATCAGTGCGTTGTGCGGCGCCAAACCTCTTTTCTTTCCTTTCCGACCCCCCCAAAATGTATATTCGATAACACACCAACCATTCCTTCTTAAAACCTTACTATTTTCGTCCTCTTTAAATCAGTCACTTCAATGATTCTAATTAAAATGTAGAAGACGAATAAAGTCAATAGAAGAAATAAAAAGCGAAGAAAAGAAAAAAAAGAGAGAAAAAAGAAGAAAAGGAAGGCCCGAAGCGCAGACGAAACTCCGAACACAATTCCAATATTGAAACGAACAAGATCGGAAGCAACAAATATGAAGGAATTCGGGTGAAATTTATATGTCAAAGCGAAAGGAAACAAAAAGAAAATAAAACCAAAAAAATATGTCGAAAGATGGCTGGGTTTTTTATTTGGTAACAACATAGATATAGATTTGCGAGGTATATTAAACTAATTCAATAAACACTAAAAAAAAAAACCCAACGGAAACCTTTATTCTGGTGACTAATTTCGGTTGGTGATTAGGGTCTCAAGGTGTACTAATATCTATAATTAATACAAAATACTCTGATGAGTATTTACTAGAATCTAATCTAATGCAAAAATAATAATAACTGAATTAATTCCATTTTCAGAACAAATATAACTTTGAGTTAGACTATGTAGGCATTTCGCCTACATTGTTAATTTCATTTCTAACATGATAAACTTCTTTGCTCATCGTTACGTCAGTGGTAATCAAACGAGTTATTGTCGTTTAGTTCTGTGATAAGGAGGCCCCTTGCAATGTGGTAGCTATCTCCGAGCGAGATCGAGACATGTCATAACATATTGCAATTGAGCAAACCTCGATCTTTCTGCCTTCGCCTTATTAGTTTAGTTCCGGTTCATAAGATGAAAAGTAGCTTCTAAGACTGTATTTTAATTATTAAGGACACGTAGTTGTGCACCGAACAAGTACATAGACATATACACATATAGTACTGGCGGAATTATTATGGATTTTTCCAAAAATTGAATTTTTTCTACAAAAATGCTAATAAAACTAATTTTATTGATTGTAAATAGATTTATTTTTACACATTAGCACAATGTTAAGTCTTCTACATTTATTAGTAAGCAGTTTGGCCACCATCCGCATCCATGAATACTTTAACACATTTTCGCATGGCATTGATCAATGTATAGCACATTTCCTGAATTCGTTTAGATCTGAACCAAACTTCAATGAGACGACATATGAGTTCCTGTTGGTCGCAATGGGCTCTATGTGTATTTCATCTTTCAACACACACCATAAACTATTAATCGGACTCATGTACGGGAAATTTCCGGCCCATAGAAGCAGCTGAACTTCATTTTGTGCACACCATGCCTTCACTGATTTTGCTGTATGAAAAGGGGCTGAGTCTTGTTGGAATATCCAAGGTCTGTCACCATACCATTTCCTTATTTGGGGCAATATACGAACTTTAAGAACTTTTATATACTTTTTTTGGTTCATAGTTTTCTGAACAATGTGCAAACGACTTGTTCTATGCACGGAAACGGCTCCCCACACCACGATTTTCGTTGGAAGTTTTACTGTTTTCATCAGACATTCAGCCATAAATTCTTCTCCAGGATGCCTTCTTATACTCTGCATGCAGTCACTTAGCACTGCAATGGTTGATTTGTCACAGAAAAACTACCTGCAATAGTATAAAATACAACATACGTAGTTGAACAGCCATAAAAGTATTGGAAAAGCCATTGAAGTAATGAATCATCTAATAGACTTTATGGTTTGAAAAGATTGGAACCATTACAAAAATGCGGCACTGTTAAAGTTAGTAGGTATTAATGATTTTTTATGAAGTACAAGTAACTGGTTAGCTAGATGTGTTATTATTACCTTTACCCTTGTTCTGAAGTCCATTCAAGGTGATTCTTTGCCGAGAAATAGCTTGCCTTCATCATTGTTTCCGTGAGTCGAGGCTTCTTTCTAGGGTGATATGATTTCAATCCAGCTTCCAAAAGCCTGCCATTCACTCTTCCTCAGGCAAGGCTAACACCCTCTGCTGCCAGCTCAGTAGAAATCTTCCTGCAAGATTTTTTTTCAGTTCTTAAGAGCCTGTTGTATTAGTTTTCTATCTATTCTTGGAGTTGTTTTTCGTTTTTGACCACATTTTCCAAACCTTTTTGAGTTTAAATCTTAACCGTTATCATTTTTTTCCTTAATAACACTGAGCGTTTGAGTTGGAACACCTAGATTTTTTTATCTTTCTTTGTTTTAATTTAGTTTCTTTCAGTAAAACGTTTATTTTTCAAATTTTTTGAGGACTCAAATCACTTTGTTTACCCATTTTGGTTTAATTCATTTATAGCTAAAAAACTACCTGAAACACATAAAATTAAACTATTAAAATAACTAATAAATTATCTGAAACACACAAAAACACTATTATTAACAACAGGTTAATATAAACACATTAATGAAAAAAATGACAGTCAATAAATAACAGAAAACATCCTATTTACCCTTTAAAGACAAGATACCAACTGACTCACACAACTGGCTGTGACTTCATTGAAATGGTCCAATGCTTTGTTGTTCCTATAATGTTACCAATTATACTTACAAAGTAACCTAAGGCTCTTGAATATAAAAGTAAATAGGGCTCGGTGTTGGTGCAAAAAATAAATCCATTTGCAATCAATGAAAATGGTTTCACAGGTTGTTTTTTTTTTGCAGAAAAATTCAAATTTTGGAAGAATCCATAATAATTCCGCCAAAAGATAATAGTAAACTACAATATTTGAATCAAATTTATTTATAACAACAGAACTAGTTTCGGCTAATTATTGATGCCATTTTCAACTGTGTAATGAAAAAGCCTTAGCCCCCTTAAAATCGTATGCGAACAGAAATGACATAAATATTACATTTAAATATTCAAATACCATACATCAATCCTCGACTAAACTGCGTCGCATCAATCAAAACGCTGACCTACACCTTATACCCTGCCAAAATTGCAATTTGTCATACATCGGAGAGTCGAGCCATTTTTATAAGAGGATATAAGAACACCAAGCAGATATTGAAAGAGGTACAATTTCTTCAGGTCTCTTCACGCAAATGCAAAATTACGAGCATTGAATTGATTTCAAACAATCAAAAATAATTTATAAATCAAACAATTATATTGAGGATAATTGCAGAATCTATCATCATTAACAAAGTCGATAATTTAAATTTATACGAGGGCAATATAAATTCAACAAATATATCTCGAATAAGGTCGCCAATGTTATTTATAAACTACCAGAACCAATTGTTCTCGGAGATTAGTAACTTTCCCCCAAATCCGACCAAATATTTATGTTTTTGCAGTTTGTTTCCTTCGTTTTCATTTTGTTTAGTAATTTGTTAGTCTTTATATACTGGAGCCGCTTGCCTTGCTTTTTCATTACACAGTTGAAAATGGCATCTATAATTATTAATTAGCCGAAACTAGTTCTGTTGTTATAAATAAATTTGATTCGAATATTATGGTTTACTATCATTTATTTTCACTGATATATAACGTGTTAATGTGATTTCTAATATATATATATATATATATATATATATATATATATATATATATATATATATATATATATATATATATATAGAGAGAGAGAGAGAGAGAGAGAGAGAGAGAGAGAGAGAACAATAAAAGAGAAATTTGACGCAAATCGAAAATAAGCAATGAGACAAGAAACAGGATGGGGTTTTTCAAGGCAAGAGAAAGGGACATTTGAAGATCAAAGAGAGCAAAGGACGGCACCAATGAAGGCAATCCATGCTGAGAAGACAGATGTAAGGTGGCTTCTCAGAGCCCGATTCTGAACCCAATTGAGAACCTCTATAAGAACATTGGAGACAAAGTTTGAGACCAGCAGCCATCAACTGTTATGGATTTATTTATGGACGAAAATCGAGCAAAAATAGAAGAAAATAACACCAGAATTTTGCAAGAAACTGGTGACGTTCGATGGTCATCGTTGCGCCGAAGAAATAGAAAACAAAGGCTTCAACACCTCATATGAAGTGTTTCAAATTTAAACGTCAAATCTTGCTTTATTTTTAGGTGTATTTGCTTGCTAAGCAATTCTGCGAATGACCGTTCTCTTATTTTGCTCGGTATTATATATATATATATATATATATATATATATATATATATATATATATATATATATATATATATTTGTTTAAAGGCCCAAGGAAATGAAAATTGGTGACACAACCCGGAAAAACACTTAGGAGAATATCACGTGTTTTTCCGGGTTGTGTCACCAATTTTCATTTCCTTGGGCCTTTAAAAATACATCTATAAAAAATCACGTGTCATGTGATTTTCAATTTATAAAATAAGCCCGTGCCCCCTCTTACTAAAACACTTGTCTTGTTTCTCACTGGATGAAAGCCTACACTTCCTTGTTCAAAAGGCTTCTTGAATCAAACTTTTTTTCTGGCGATCAGCGTCTTGGTCATATAAGCGATGAGCGCTTAATGATACAGGTTCAAATCAAACTTCTTTATTTATTTTCATATAACGGTTAAAATAGTTTGTTCTATCTTTCCGTTTTCTACGTCTTCCATTTTTCTTTGACTTCAAGTTCTTCGCCTTTGAATTCTCAGTCCTCTACATCGAGCGTGTCCACTAGAGGAGACCTCAGAATCGCTTCGACGAGCGCGTGTTCCGACCCGTTGGATTCTCTATCCACTTTGTCTTTCAAACAGAATGTGATGGCTACCTCGTCACCAGTTAACCTTGGTCAGCTACTAAGGATACATCTGGAAGGATCTTTTTAAATGTTCATCAGGTGAACCAGCTTATTGAGAACCGTCCGATGCCAGGAGAAGGCGAAAAGTTCTAGTGGACAAGGAATTGCGAAGCTTTCGTCGGGAATGGCCTGAGATACTCAATTGGCTTGGTTATGCCAAAGAAATCAACGGTTCTCCCTGCATTCCTTGTACTATATTCCAAAAAGAAATCGCCAAAGTCGGAGGAAAATACCAGCCACACACCCAGCTAGTCATGCGTGTGCTAACATACCTAAAAAACGCGAATGGAATACTACAAAAGCATAGCAAATCAGCGTGCGCGACTGCATCGACTCCACACTGCTGATAGTGATCAGGCCATCGACCGTTAGCTTATGGCTCAGCGGAAAGTCAAAATTGCTGCCAACCGGTCAAAGCTGCGACCAATCGTAGCAACAATACTCTTTCTGGGTCGCAATAATCTTGCTTTTCGCGGCCACCGCGACGCCGGAGACGTCTTGGCCTCGAAAAATGCTGACCTATTTCGGAATGCTTTGCGCTTTCCTGTTGACGGAGGAGACGAGGCACTCCGGACTCTTCTTTCCGAGTCACTCCACTGCGCTTCATATGCGTCTTCTCGAATCCAGAATGAACTTATCAACGTAGTTGGTGAGCTCATTCGCAACCAGTTGGTCACTAAAGTCAAGCGAGTAAGGCTTTTCTCAGTTCTGATGGACGAGATTACGCATAAGGCTCGGATGGAGCAGGCGTCCATCATTCTTCACACCGTGAACTCATAAGGTGTGATAAGCGAAGATTTTGTCGCTTTTGTAGAGGCCAAAGACACTTCGAGCTAGGGGCTGGTCACTCTGATGCTGGACACCCTCAACTCTCTTAGGCTGGATGTAGTAAACTTGCGAGGCCAAGGTTACGACGGGGCAGCATCAATGTCCGGTCGATTCAACGGATGTCAAGCCACCGTGAAGGCTAAGCACAGCCTCTCGCCGTCTACGTACACTATTTATCTCATCGGCTGAATTTGGTGATCGGGAAGGCCTGTGACCGTCTTGAGTTCAAGTACTCTTTGGAATCATTAGCCAAATCTGCGATTTCTTTGCCAACTCGCCAAAGAGCACCAACATGCTTGAGCAGCTGATTGAAAAGGATGAGACGACATCATTACACAAGAAACAACGTCTGAAGGCGTACTGCCATACGCGGTGGGTGGAACGCCACAACAGTATTGCCGTTCTAGTTGAGCTATTTTCCTTTGTCGTATCCATCATGAACCATCTTTCAGAGGATAGCAACTCTCACGCTGTCTCCCTTCTTTGCGCAATGATGCGACCTAGTTTTACCTACTCTCTCGCAGTGGCAGACACAGTCTTGCGTCTAACCCTCCCAGTGAGTCAGGGGTTGCAGGACCCAGCACAACATCTTGGGAGGCGTATGAACGCATCCGTGTCATCAGGCAGTAGCTTAAGAAAATGAGAGAGGAGTCCTCGACTGCATTTAAGCCGATGTTTACTGAAGCAATGAAGATGAGCACCACCATGGGGACTGAAATCTCTGTGCCTCGACAGGACCAAGAAGGGTCGACGCCTGAATTGTACTATGAAAGAACCTTACTGGTCCCATTTCTGGATGCGATGATAGCCGAACTAGCGAGCCTGTTCGACGGCAAATGCATGTGCCAGGTAGTGAAATTGAAAGAGCTCATACCCCGACTTGCTCGGGAGGACACTTCGAAGAAACTACTCCCTGTCCTCAAGATCTACGAGCAAGACCTCGCTAATGAAATCGATAAAGCTAACTCCCAAATTAAAGAGTGGTTGACAGAAATAAGTGGAGTGGAAGGTCGAGAGGATTGGACTCTTGAAAAGTGCATCAAGGAAGTGACTCGAATGTTGCTGCCCGACGTGGCAACACTCCTTCGACTGTTCGGAACTGTACCGTCGTCTACTGCCAGTTCCCAGCGATCCTTCTTTCATCTTCGAAGACCCAAAACTTATAGGAGGTCGACAATGACTCAAGAGCGTCTCGATGTTTTGGCGCTAATGACACACGACATTGAGGTGGACCCAGACAAAGTTATTGATGTGTTCCGTGATAATGGCAATCGAAGGCTCCTGCTTTGAACTTTTGTTTTGCAGTCGTCAAAATGATTCATGAAGGTACTGAGGCAGTCCTTTGGTGAAATGTTTGTTAACTGACTAATGGTGGTTAATTCACTAATTTTATAATTTGATATTTGTGCCGATTATTATTAATACAATAAAGACTATGTTCAAGCGTGTATTTTGTATCTCTTGTTCATGTAACAATACAAAAATAATTCTCTGTTTCATTCTGTTTTGTGCCTTTCTTCACTTTTAAAATCGAGAACTTAACCGCTAATAGCATGAATCTAGATCATAAAACCCTCGATGCTAGATTAAATCGAGTAATTGAAGTGAAGATTTAATTAGAGTAAGTGGAGAATTTTGTTTATCTAATCAAAATAAAAATTCTAGGTTTTGCCCTCCCCGGCCTAAAATCCTAGGTACGCCACTGTATATATATATATATATATATATATATATATATATATATATATATATATATATATATATATATATATATATATATATATATATATATATATATATATATATATATATATAACCAAGGTGGAGACGGTATTCGTTTGAAATTTTCGCATATTTTTTCACTTTTGTTGTCGGGTTTTTTTCTTCTTAAAAACAATAACCAATTTTGCTTTATTTTTTGGCAGAATAATTAAGTATGTAAAATTTTGAACTACCCCAATTTGTGGAAGAGGCATGGAGTCCTCCTTATCATCCGCGGGAAGGACATACAAGGAGATTTAAGACTTCAACGTCAACAGAAGGATAGTGGAAAAGACCAGAAAGGAGCTAGAAGATTTATGATTCGACTACGAGTCGACAGCAGAGAGGAAAAAACAATGGTCGACAAGCTGACGCCATCAGAATGCCGGAATTCGTCCCTAAAGTCCAGGTTAACATTATCAATAACCCCAGAAAGTCAATGCGTGCAACTGCAAGGAAGAACGGTGTGGATGAAAAGCTCACCAGGCTGGTGGGGCATAAGGACATTCACTTTTTTTCATACAAGATGAGGAAGGGGCAATTTCTGCCCAAGGCGATGCAGGAATAGCGACTTAAGTACACCAAGAAACTGATCAACAAGTTGGAAAATCCGTTGGAACCAGACATGCTGTGGTTCTTCGACAAGAATCGTTGTTAAGACCAGAAGATCAACTCCCAGAAGAACAGATGGCTTGCTGTCGCACCCAAGGACGACGTGTCCAGAGTCATGCAAATGAAAATTCCAGCAACAATCATGGTCTTCGGTATCGTTAGCAATGAGTGAAGGTGATGTCATGCCACCCCAGTTCTTCCCTGAAGGGCTCAGGCTCAACACCGACGGATACATTCGTGTTCTAAGGAGATGTTGAAGCCCTGGATCTACTGGGTAGCTGTAAGGAGGCCTTACGTGTGGCAGCAAAACTCTGTGCCCTGCCACACAAGGCGGAAGACCAAGGCCTGGCTGTCAGAAAATTCCTTCGATCAAAGCACCTGACATTTGGCCTTCCTAACTCGCTTGGCTGCGACCCAGCTCAACTTCTTTGTGTGCGACTCGCTGGAACGAGAGACCAACAAATCCAGCTGTAACTCGAAGGACGAGCTGAGGGCGAGAATTACCAGGGTTTTCAGGGGCCTAAGCAGAATATAGTGAAGAAGGCCTGTGGCCAGTTCCGAGGTCCCCTGGAGGCTGTCATCGAGGCCACGGACTCGTTCATCGAGGGAGATCAGAAGAATATGGCATGACGACGAACTGACCCGAATTTCATGAATATATCTCAAAAAATTAAAACTATTATGCATTTTTCTTGAGTCATCATACGAACTAATACCGTCCACATCATATATATATATATATATATATATATATATATATATATATATATATATATATATATATATATATACATAGGAAGCACGGTGCGCTCCTTAAAGGCCAGAGTCTGGTCACATCTCGTGAAAAAAGAAAATTTGGCTATTCGCCAACACAGCATTTGTTTTAAAGCACAAGTGTGGAAGTATGAATTCAAACGCGCCGTGTGGCTTAATTTTCTCAGGCCTAGACTGGCGCCAGCTATGTTTTTTTTCATTTACGACCACCGTCCCCCACTCGGATAGCGTTGACCGCCCGTCTGGCCGCTAGTGTCTCTTGTCAAAACGGCGCTTATCAAACTCCCTTGTTTGCATTGTCTGACGCCATGTTATCACTTGGGATTTCGCTCGTCTCACCCCTCCCCCCTTGCTTCCAGACGAGGTGCATAGTTCTCATCAGAGAGTGTGAGTTAGGAAGTCTTGTCGCTCAGATCAAGAGCATCTGTACCCAAGTCTAACTGAGCTTTGTCGTCGTGATCTCTTGAGCAGATCGTCTCCGTAATCCGCTCTGTTCAGAGGAAGATTACCACTACTTTATTACCTCTGCGAAAACTGTCCTGTGCTCGCCTCTTCTCATCCGTCTTCGTGGAGATTCTACGCCGTCCGTTGGCGAGTCTCTACTGTGCCCCCTCCCCCCGGAAAACAGTAATCGCAAACTCGTGGGAGTTCCCTGAACGTTCATACCCCGAGTTCGTTCTACGAAGACCTGGCCACTGGTCTTCCGCTCCCATCAATCATCCGAGGTAATCCAGAATCTTACCCTCGCAAGTCATTTCACTCTCTCAAGTACTAAGAAGACCCCATAATCGCATAACGAAAAGATTTAGTAATCTTACTCCTCTTATTTAAACCGTCGAATTAATTAATAATTCCTGGGCTCAACTTCCATTAATTCCTGCCAGCTATAAATTTCATTGTCAAGCTAACCTTTGTGCTAATTTCCATTATTATTCTTGTCTCCATATTTAATCAATTATCTTGCATTAGAGCTTATTTTTTTAGAGGTGATTCCTTAAATAATTCCTGAGTTGAATCTGGCAAACGAGTTCTCCTTTTGAATAACCAACCTGTAATTAAGTCGCACTCTTACTTTGGGGGGCCATTGCCTTCCCTTCGCTGCATACCTGCCTGAGTACAGGGCCGAGATTTGTCGGTCTGACTCAATTATGTACGAGTATGTACCCATATTAGACCGTGGTACATACTGTGTCGTTCCTCGACACCAAGTATCTATGAATAATTTTAAAATATTGGGTTCTACTCAAGACCCTACGTCTCTGAGGATACTTGAATCACTGTTCATCAAGGATTACAATCCTTCTCTCAATACTGACTTATCCTCTTTCCCACTTTGAATTGCGTAATCCCAACCAACAAATAATTCGCCCAGCACCGTAAACCAATTAACTTATCAGTCTTCTTCCACTCTTCATTCTGTACGGTGAGCTTTTTATGCACGTGAATTAATTAGTGTTCATTTAATCATTCTCTCTTTGGTTTAGTGTTTTCTGTGGTTTTAATTTATAACCTCAAATTTAGTTTTGAACTTTTATATCCCCTTTACAAATCTCTGGGTTTTTTTTATAGTACCTCAGAGATGGGCATGTATAGCCCCAAAACGTCTGAATATATGAATCCTGATTCATTGTATTTACTTTCATACTGAGCCTGAAGATCCGTCTCTATAGGAGCCCCCCTGCACGGTATATATATATATATATATATATATATATATATATATATATATATATATATATATATATATATATATATATATATATATATATATATATATATATTTCACAACACATTCAAAAGTGGTGTGCAAGAAAAAAAATCATTTCACAGACACGGACAATAACGCACAGCCACGCACACACACGCTAGGATCATTATAATATGATGTATATATATTTATCCCTTTTACAGTGAAAATGCGAGCTAAACAGTTAAACTTATGCAGTTTTGCTAAAAGAAAAAATTACCTAACTTTCTGCTATATTTTTTTAGACAAGTTGTGAAGTTGGAAAATATTTGAATTAGTGTTCTTGTCATGTATTTACACCTTTGTACAATTTCAGAGGATTTTATGCTCCTATGAAAACGTGTTTGCGGCTAACGAGTGTCATTATAATTTTCAATTCTAAATATTAAATGTGCCTCAAGGAAGTATACGAAACGTCTCAATAATGGAACTATTTTGTAAACTAAAACTCTCTAAGTGAAAGCTGCTGGAACCTTTCAAGAAATACCTTTAAAGCAAGTTTATTTTGAGTTAACATGAATAAAAGAAGATAGGTGTTCATTTTCCTCTCCATTTTGACCTCTCTCGTTTCGACACAAGTTAGTTAAAACGTCCTACCATCCCCAGAAGACCCCAAGAAGCAACCCATTATAACATCCTTCCCCCAAAGGACTTACCCACTAAAGAAAAAGACGATTTCTCAACATAAGCATCTGTTCGAGCCACGATTTTTAGTTGACGAAAAATTGAACAGGGTAGTTCCCCGCAAGCCTGTAATATCGTCCTACGGTCAGGCTGGAAATCCAATCGTTCTGCCTAGAGAGTTATGCGGTGATATGCCACCTGTATGTGCCTGTCCATGTAGTAGCAAGGACATTTTTACTATCCCCTTGTCAAGAGATTAAAGAGGCGCTAAGAAAATTGCTATATAACTCGAAACCTAAAAGCCATCAAAAGGAAAATGAACATTATGCATTTATTATTGTTTTTCTTTTATTCCCCATATTTGCTAAGATTACAAGAAAACTTTATGATTCTATCAACCTAATAAAGATCTTAATCAATGTAATGAAATAATACTAAACTTTGTGAAATATATATATTTTAAAAATAAAATAATGTTACCTAATATCATAAGGTTTTATGGAATTTTTGATATGTCAAATCCTTAAATTCATCACTTAAAATGATCGAGTTGTTTTATTGTTAAAAAAGAAACAAGGTAAAAGAGAAGATTAATCAATGGTTAACCCCCCTAGGGGGCGGGGTGTAGCGGGGGCAATACCCGTGTGTCTGGTTTTGAGAATTATTTGAAAGAGGAAAGTTTGAAGTTTAAAAGCCATTGCCTTCTACGAAGATGATGGCTTGGTGTAGACTGAGTCAGGACAAGATTAACGGAACACACCATTTTAAAGTTTCTGAAATAGGGTAAGCGAAGGAGTCAATTACTACTAAAATGGAGTCAATTACTATGTATTAAAGATAAGCGAGTGTATTCAGTGTTGTGATGACGAATGAAACATCTCAATGACATTAGCGAGACTTCGCATACTGCCTCTGAAGGATTGGTTTCATGGTCGATGAATATCGCGTCGACCAGCGGTCCCCGGACCAGGAAGATCACCACACTTTGACTTGTTCCTAAGGGGTTATGGTCACAGAAAGAATCTTCCTAAACGTGCCATCTTCTATCGTCGACCTGCTGAATGGTGGTCGAAAAACCATCGCTTCTACTATTGCCGATATTTTGAAAAATGATAATGATAATCTTGCCCCTCGCACCAGGGTGTAGTTGCAAAGAAGATAAATTGGAAAATGTAATTTATATATATAAACCTTCAGAATTTCTTCCTCCGAACAATTTTTATTTCCGTCTTCTAGCTTCAAGGAATAATGATACAGTGCTGGTTGAAACCAGACACATTTTCACTGGTTACTATGTGTAAAAAAGTAAGTTGCGAAACTACTTTTTGACGATGCAAATAAATTATAAAAAAATTTAAATTTGAAAAGAAAACAAAAGTATGAATAGAAAGAGACATTTCCCTTTTGAAAGAGTCAGATTTCTTTGGAAAGAGTCAATTTCCTTAGGGTAAGTCAATTCCTTGTGAAAGCGTAACTTTTCTCTTAAAGTCAGTTTCTCTCGAAAGATTCAATTTTCTTGGAAGTCAATTTTGCCAGGAAAGATTAAGCTTCCTCATGAAACAGTCAATTTGCACTGAAAGAGTCAATTTCCTCGATAGTCAGTTCGTCTAAGATACGTAAGCCTCCCCAAGGAAAAAAGGAAAATCCTCTAAAAATAGTCAATCTTGTCGGAAATGAGTCAATGCCTCTGGAAAGAGTCAATATCTTTAAGTTAATTCGCCCGAAAATTTTCCATTAACCCTGGAAAATCAATTCCTGTAAAGTAGTCAATTTCCTAGGGAATGAGTCAATTCATCTAAAGATAGATTTCGTCGGGGAAATAGTAGAGTCCTCTGGAAAGAGTTAATTTCCGCTGAAAAGATTCAATTCCTCAAAAAATAGTGAATTTGCTCGAAAAAGAGTGCATTTCCATTGAAGGTCAATTCATCTAAAAATATTCCATTTCTCCTGGCAAAGCCAATTATTTTAAAAATAGTCAATTTCGTCAGAGCACAGCTAATTCTTCTAAAAATATTGAATTTCCTTGAGTCAAGTGCTCTGGAAAGAGAACTTCCTCTAAAGAGACTATTCGTCTGAAGATAGTCATTTCCCACTGAAAAGTCAATTTCCCAGGGAAAGAGATAATTCTTTGAAAAATAGTCAATTTCTGCTTGTCGTATAATCGTATTTGTATTTGTTGTTTTAAGGAAGCCGGTCTGATCTTATTAATTATGCAGGACCACAATACTTCAACATTGGCTGAGTGGACTTTTTAATTACCTTATTGTTGAGAGAGTGCCACAGTGTTTAATCCGTTTTAAGGAGAGAGCCCGTTAAACACGTAAAGGATCCATTGAAACACCCAAATTATCCCAAAATAAACATATATTTTAAATTTATCAATTAACTACAAAAAAAGAGTAAATATATTTATATTTACCTAATAAGTTTAACGAGGTTATCCATTTCTAAAACTGGGCCTATAACAAAATCTATTTTTGACCAACTCAAAAATAGTAGGCTCCACGTAAACAAACCAATTGCCAATTAGTTATTTTATAGTGACCCTTTTAGCTTAGCATTAAACATCAAATTAAATTTTACTCTTCTACTTGTAAATATGACGGGATTCACTAACAATAGTTTATACTTCACTTAATTTGAGTACCGTAATAAACTCATACTAAAGCAATACGAATATAAATGGTCATTCTAACTTACATGAAAGAAAGGATCAGGGGTTACCGGATGTCACTAGATGACTTTTCTCGCGCTTCGGTGTGTTGGAGCGGTCGATGGTAGCTTTTCCTCAAGTTTGGATGGAGGTAATGGAATCCGATGTCTAATTATTCGGTCTTAAGATCGTAATTTGAGAGTCACTCGAGTTTGACTGGTTCTTCTTTTATCTTACTTGCGAAATTCCTGTTTGGCACTAGGAATATTGGTCCTGCTAAGCTTCTTACTAAGTCTGTGCAGGATGGTTCGGGCTGGCACCGAAATAATCCTTCTTCTCTTGCTGCCGAAATTCCTGGGTTGGCACTAGGAATGGTAATCCAGTCAGACTTCTTCTGAGTCTGTACAGGATGGTTCCGTCTGGTACCGATACAAAACGTGACATTTTAAGTTAATTCGACACTGGGGGAAGGATCGATCTTCTCGAACTGATCCTTTATCGTCTCTCCTCGAATAATCTTTTCTCTTTCCTTCAGGGAATTATTTATAGGCTGGCGACCGCCCCATCTAAGAGGGAAGGGGCGAGGCCGCATCGGAGAGAGCGAAGGGTGAGGAGGGTGGCACCGCGGTGCCCAAGTCAGCTTGTTAATTAGAGACACCATCAACCGTCACCATCCTTGGTGTTCCTTTTGACTGGCACTGCTTTTTGCCGATTTAACCACGGGCCTCCGGATCTCGTAGGTAACTGGATCCTTTGAACGCTGCTTAAGGGCCTTTGGTGGTCACTTAGCACAGCGCCTCGCTCCGGCTACCTATGTGGCGGGGAGATAAAAAAGGGTAGGCAGTTAGACGGTTATTCGCCGGTTACCGTTCCCACGAGTCTCCTCATGTGGCTCGATTCTCTTGCCTTCTCCGCAAGTGGGGTGGGGGGGAGGACTTTAATGTATACGTCCGCCTGGCCCTCCGGGAGTCTTTATGTTGTAATTCCGCTACACTGCTAGAAAAGTCAATTTCCCTGGGCAAGAGATAATTCTTCGAAAAATATTCCATTTCCATTAGAAAAGTCTATTTCCTAGGGAGATGCATTCTGTCTAAAAATAGTCCATCTCCCCTGGAAAAGTCAATTCCTCTTAGTCAATTTCTTAGGGAAACAGTTAATCCCTCTAAAAATACAGAATTTGGTCGAGAAAGACTCAATACCCTAAAAGTTTTAATTTCAACGATATAGTTAATTAGTTTAAAATTAATTCATCTCTACTAGAAAAGTCAATTCCTCTAAAAGTAGTAAATTTACGGAAATTAGTCAATTCCTGTAAAAATAGTGAATTCCATCTGGAAAAGTCAATTCTTCCACTATTAGTCAATTTCCCCTATTAAAGGTCCTCTGGACAATTTGGACTAATTTCAGCATTGTCTTGCAAAGCTAAAATGGACAATAATGACAAGTGAAGAAATAAAGGAATTGATAAAGAGAACATATGACTAATAGGAGAAGAAAAGGAAAGGATAGTCATTTGGTATCAATTTATAAAAAAAAGTTAAATTCAACGAGGGTACTGCATCAGAAAGTTCTTGAGAACACTTATTAAACGTAGTCAAGTTAGGGTATGTGGGCATCAGGGGAAAAGGAAGAGAAAAAGAAAGGTAGAAGATAAAAAGACAAACGGGGTCATTTTGACACAAGGGAGAAATAGTGAGGGGGGGGGGAGATGACAGGAGAGGTGGATAAATACAAAAAAAATTGTGTAACGAAGAGGAATAGAGATAACATAAGACAAAGGTAACAAATAATTCGTTAACTTTCTATCCTAGGGCTGGTAGAGCGTATTTATGAACCGCCAGGAACAAGTTCGTACAAGAGATCCCAGGCCCTCCGAAGGGAAAACCCCCCACGGAACTACAAAAAAAACAAACAGAACAAAGACGGTGCCAAGTTGAGAAGAGTTGTGTCTCATATGCTGATCCTTTCACCTTTTCACTTCACCTAACTTCAACGATCTATCTATGAACAACTTGTCTAAAAATCTCTGGTTGATAATAAATCGTTTTTTGTAGTTAAGTAATAAAAATGTCTCAAGAGGGAGAGGACAGACATGAAAGGAGGCATTCTAAAACAGATGGGTACAAACTCAGTGAGGTGTGGTCCTCGAGTATTGCGCCAACATGGGCAAAATATTATGCCCATGGGAACCAGTGAAAATGGTGCAGAAATATCATCATGCCCATGGGAAGCAGTGGAAATGATAGGCAAAATATTCTTATTATTATGACCTGAGATTGCCTGTGGCATTGGGGCGTGGAGGGCATGCTGCTACTCCTGTTGCCAGGTGCAACAGTAGACACAAGGGAACTCCTTCGTGGTAAGAGGATGGGCAAACTATTATTATACGCAGAGGAACCAGTGAACATGGGGTCACAATTAGTATGCCCACGGAAACCAATGGAAAGCCCACGGGAACCAGTGGAAAGCCCATGGAAACCAATGAAAAGCCCATGGAAACCAGTGGAAAGCCCATGAAAACCAGTGGAAAGCCCATGGAAACCAGTGAAAAGCCCAGGAGAACCAGTGGAAAGCCAATGAGACCCATTGGAAAGCCCATAGGAACCAGTGGAAAGCCCATGTGAACAATTGGAAAGCCCATGTGAACCAGTGGAAAGCCCATGTGAACCAGTGAAAAGCCTATGGGAACCAGTGGAAAGCCGATTGAAACCAGTGAAGAGCCCATGGAAACCAGGGGAAAGCCCATGTGAACCAGTGGAAAGCCCGTGAGAACCAGTGGAAAGCCCATAGGAACTAGTAAAAATGAACATCGAGAGCTCGAGCGATTAATCGTTATTTTGAGATAATTGGCCTAAGCCGATGTCTGCGCTTACGAGGCCGATATAAAAATACCGAGAACCGAAATCCCCCAAATTCAAAATTCCGATTTGCTGCACATGCAAATGGGCGTCCAGTAGGTTCTGTTTATCTAGTCAGGATAAGTATTTCGAACATTTCTAACTCTGTTACAAAGGTTTTGGGGGTTTAGAATTTTAAAAGAGTAAAGAAATTTAATTTATTTTAAATGATAAAAGGGCGATACATAGAAACACTGCACCGGCTTGGCGGATATATATATACCTATGCATCAGCTTTCACCAGGATAGGTTAGGTTAAGTTAAGTTAGATTAGAATAACAATTTTTTATAGCATATGCTGTCCATTTTTGAAGAGAGAGTTATCGCTCTTCCTTTGCAATTAAAGCGACTTTCGTAGCACCAATAGTAATGCGAGTTCAAATATTTATTTTTCACCTTTAAAGAGGCGCGGGCGAGCAATTTAAGAAGTAACAATTTCAAAAATATCTTCCATATTCTTGAAGGGCGCTTAAGAGAATTTCATTATAAAGTTCATTTCAATCAGCTACCTACGCGAGGCGTTCATTTTTGCTTTCGGATTACGACCCTAACCCACCCTCCCTAAATATTGTCATAGTCCTATCCATTGAAAAGCCCACATCGAGAGAACCCCTAACCAAAAGGGGATCGAAGCTGTGCGAGAAACTACCGTCGATAAGCCTAACTTCAGGAGTGGGATGCTTCAGCCAAAGGCGTTAAGATAAATCGGGCTGGCCTGCGCTAGATCGGAAGGTGGTCGGGACTCGTGGCAGATGCCTTTTGAATTGTGCACATTGATATGCAACCTCCGATTAGACTAATTTCTATAAGGGGAGGGTCTAGAGCAGTGGTTTTCACCCGCGGCCGCAGGAGCGACTAAAAAGTAATTTTTAAAATGCTTAAATTGCCTAAAAAATATAACGACACTTGAAAGTATTTTGAAACTAGCTTATCTGCAATGTACAACATAAAAACAATGAAAAGAGTAAGATTGCAGACAGTGAATGAAGAAATGAGAGTTCCCTTGTCAACTCTACGTCCCAATATTAAAGAATTACTCGTATGTGATACTCATTAAGCTCAAATTTCCCCTTAAACTTTTAATGGCAAGATTTATTTAATTTCAAAATATTTTTATGTCTTATTTCGATTAAATTAAGTTAAATGTCAATCGTGGTTAATTTTGAAGTGCTTTTCGCGTAATTGATTATTCATACGTAAATTATTTTATATTGTGGTGCCACAGCTGCTTCTAGATAGCAATTAGGGTGCTACTATCGTAAAAAGGTTGAAAACCACTGATCTAGAGGCTACCACTGTAGGGAAAGTCTTAGATGTATTCATTAGCAGCAAATTAAAGTTCCCCACACAGTACGTCGAGTCAGAGAAAAGTCCTCGGCCACCATTAGATTACATTAAGATGCAGTTCAGTTTTCTAAACAACAAAATTGGGTTGTCCTTTTATAACAAGCTTGTGAGACCTCATTTAGAGAACGAAGTTCAGATTTGGTATACCCAACCTTCGAAGTGACTAAACGGATGGATAGGGTGAAATCCAGGGCCACGGAACTGATATCGTTGATCTGACATAAAGATTATCAGATGCGACAGCAAGAGCTCGGTTTATTTTCGTCACAGACTGAGTGACTTCGTGGTCAACTGATAGTGTTCAAATTTCTTCCAAGCTTCGATAATATTGATTACCAGAAGTTGTATACAGTTAACCAGAATAGGCCTGGAACCAAGGAAGCTTTAACCTCGGTTTGGGACTACTTTCTTGGACAACTACTTCACACATAAAATACACGATACATGGAACGAGTTACCTGCAGAGGTATTTAATAGTTCCAGCGTTGAAAAATAAATGGTTAGAAGTGACCGAATTGTTTTGGTGCACAAAAAAGGTATATAGAAAAATAATTATTTCTTAATGGCAATGGTACTTCTACTGTATGGGTCTCAAGGATGCCCTAAGTAGCTCTCTTACTAGGTGACAAAAGTACTCTCTTTCTCTCAGCGGAAACAGAAAAAGAACAAGAAAAATAAAAGAGAAGCTAGAAAGGTGGTCCCTTTGACTGAAGACGATGATGGGTTTACAGTAGAAATAGGAAAAAGAGGCTCAAGGCAGAAAATGTCCCTATGAATGGAAGCAGTGACGACCTTCAACAGGTAGGCCGATGTAAGAAATAGAGATAAGCAGGTACCACTTGTGGAAGAGGTCCCGAAGGGTGGAATTGGACAAGCATGGAGAAAAGCAGGAAACGCCAATTGGGGTATGGAATATCTCCCGGGTAAGGAACCAAAGACATTAGTTAAAGTAGTAGAGCGAAAAAAAAGCAGAGATAAAAAAGAATATGACCCTAGTCGCGCTAGCAAGTGGAAATGTAGTGTTCTTCAGAGACAACAGAACAGAAAACACCGAATCGACAATCACGAAAGAGATGAGCATGACCGACGAAATGCGACTAAAAACCACTAGAGCCTTAATCGCAGGTGCCATATCAAAACTCTCCACCAGTACTTTGGCAAAAAACAAAATCATGATCATCAGATAGACTCTTTGTAAATACCTAGCAGACAGGGGGAGTTGGATTCGTTGATCCGTTTGACGAATTATATAGAAATCGCAGCATATATGCGCTGAGTGGAACTCCTTTGACTGACAGAGTTAGATGGGTTCTTAGAAAGGTAATCACTCAAGGTCTATTAGGCGAAAAGGAGCAATAAGACCAGCATCCTGTGGGTAAGGCAAGGGAGGAGCCACACGCAACTCTTCGAAACAGGCTAACGTCACTCCGATACCGATAGACCTGTTACAGCTACTGGTGGGGATGCTGATTTGAGATAAGGCAGAACTTAGAAAGCAATTCCTGAGGGGGATCTCTCATACCGTTGAAACGCGGTAGGAAATGAGAGGGATTGATTCAATAGAAGACTGAAAGGTTCCTGCATTGGAGCGAATCTTGCGAACTTCTTGCGCTTATAGTGACGAAGCCTTTGGGTTAGTAGCCATCACGGGATCGTGAATTCACGCTGGAACGAGAGATTTGATAGGTGAACTCAACTTAGTCGAACAAGAAAGCGCAACGCTAGACGATGAGAGAGGACGTGCAGACTCTTTTGCACCCTTCGAATGCAGGAGCGTATTGAAGTATAAAGCGAAGATCGTTCAGCTCACGGTCAATTCCGACAGGTACCGAAGCACGGATGTCAATGAGGATATGTTCAATAAACCGTCGGGCCTCATCGATTGTCCACAGCAATTAGCTTAAGCCACTTCAGCTGTCACATTGAGTGGAACGATCGAAAGGTTCATCGGGAGGGGGCGCTTCTTGTAAACTGCCTTGAACAAAACTTGCTAACTCATATTTTGGTGGGTTAACACATTTATCTTGGGGCGCCAAGGAGGTCATGGACGCAGGAAAAAAATAAGTTAATAATAAACAAAAAAGAAATAGAAAAAAATAATATAGGCGTGGCCATGTACCTTAGACGAGGCCGCCTCCCTCAGGAGCCCAAGCGCGCAGTCAACTATTTAGTTTCAAAACGTATGGAGGGGGGCCCACCTCCCCTAAGAACTCTATCACACTACAACCGGGACCTCGCACCTAGCACTACGGACATGCGACAAGAACTCTACTTGTTCCAGTACACGGAAAGGTACCACACAAGAGTAGAACATTCAACCAAAGAGTGGCGTACAGTTTGGTGTACCAAGCAATCTAAGCAGAACAGTTCAGGGGAGCGGTCCATCGGATGGCGCTGCGTCCCGCGAGTGTTCCGATTTCGCAGACGACGAAAATGATATTATTGAGCTATTGGGGGATAAGTCCACGGGTAAAGTCGGGGAACAATGGCACCCAAAATTAAATTCCAGTCCGCATTCACCCCCACTTTCTTTACCAAGCTGTTCTAAGTGGTGTAGTTAACCCTGTCCATGTACTCAGTGTATAGAAGAGCGAAACGCCCGTCCGGTTACTCACTGCCTTACTAATCAGCACACTCGTTCCGACCAACCGCTACATGTCCACACCACAACAGAGCACATTCTCGACACCACCAACCTGATTCGCCGGAGCCGTGGAGTCGCTAGTAATGCAAACAAAGGATGTCAAGTTTCCAATGAGTCAAGGGCTCCGATCGTGTCTGTGCGTATCTATGGAATACAAAACATTCTATGAACTGGACACGGTGCGTAATCTACCATATCAAAGGCATATTACAACCAGCTCGGCCATAAAGACAAGCAGCACTCGGAAGAGCCACGCCAGGTTTAGCCAAGAGGGAGCTAAAGTATGATCTAACACGCCCTTTCAACTTGGAGACATGTGTGTGCACCATCACGGCTCCAGTATGACACGCTGCATTCAGCAAGAAATGCGAAAGCAATAATGTCGGTGCTGCGTAAGCTTTGGAGTCAGAGGCGTGACCTTAAATATTCAATGTGATATCTTCCAGGGTGGAGTTTGGGGCATAACCATAGGCTCACTGGGCTAAGAATTACACGCCCAAATGACCCCGAAAGTTTCCTAACCCTTAATTCGAAAAGTGTAAGGCATATTTGTTCAATTTCCTTGCCATAGGCACCGTTGAGATCTTTCGCGGAAATGAGAGTGGTTGTCAACTTTAGAGATGCTGAAACCACACATACAAGAGCATTATGCACTGTGCACAGCGTAAAAGGAGTGATATAAGCATTCAATAAGACTATATGGAACGCTTGTCTCCAGGTGGAAGCACGTGTGGTGAACCGAATCCACCATCTAAAAAGGACTTTCGGATGCGAGCGAGTAAATTTCAAACCCGAAATCAAATTTTAAACGAACAAAAGAGGCGGGAAAAGCAATTGTGCATCGGCATCAGTATTTCAAGGGCTAAAATAAATAGAGCCCAGAATTTCTATGGTGGGAATCAATATACCCTAAGTCTGCAAATGTGCTCCTCTGGGCGAGGCGCAGCCAAAAACAAGATAAAGAAAACGGAAATAGGTCAGTACTTCTAAACAAGCCACATTTAGAAACAGATCCGCGTCAGAGTGATGCCAAAGAAGGACAGTAGTGCAAGATCGGAATACTGTTAGTGCTTACAGTAAAGAGTTACGTTGATGACACTTCCCTGTAGAACACCCTACTATTACTTTTACAAAAGGGGCTTAGAGAGGGCTCTCAAACATTCGTACGTGAATCGAAAATCTCATAAGAACTCAGACACAAAGATTTGTAGGCGTTCCCTTACATCATAGAATGGAGGTTTATGCGATACCGGAAATATCGTGGAAAAATGCTGCCTATTAAGGAAAGCCTCATAGATAGCACTCTCCAGCCGGAGCAGAATATTTGAGTTGAAGTAGAACTTATAGAATTGGCAATGGGCTGAAGACAAGTGACTTTCACTGTCCAGGAAACAATCAAAACAAACATTTACTAATTTCTCCATCAACTTCCACTCGCAAGACGTGAGAGAAATTGAGTGGAAACTAGCGAGGGTGGAGTGATCTCGCCAGCCAGAAATCTGGAATGATACCCTCCGGCCAGATTCTTTTAAATAAATGTTAAATAATACTTGCTCACCTAAGTGTCGAAGCATGACCTCTTATGTACAATAGATATCGTCCCGAGCATGGGGGTTATACGGGCCACATTAGAGAACTGAATACAATACGCTCAGCGGCTTTTGCCGACCGTTCGATGTCTTTAAATTGATGGCGGAACAACATCCTGACTAGAGAATTTAAAGAAAACGGGCGCGAAATACTCTCCTAAGACACAAATTCCGAAATGCTGGTCTAATCTTCCTGGAAACAGTAGTTAGATCCTGCTTGACACTAAACCGAATTCTTTTGATACCCTTCAACACTTATGCTAGAGGAAGTGCTCGCATTGATTAGAAACGTATGCTCGTCATGATGAGGGTTGAGGGTGTTTCGAAAGGAAATGGAATCTCACAAACGCCCAATGAATTTCACAGAGGGTGAACTTGCGCGGGACGCCGCTTACAGCCGACATAAGAATCACTCTTCTAAGGGCCCTCTCCTACTCGACTGACAACCAAGGAAGCGGTCGCCGTAAAAATGGCCAGGTTTCAAATAGAATCCATGCCCCGAGCTAAGAGGGTGCGTGAAAACTCAACGGCATCATCCGACAACCTAAACTTCTCGACTAAGATAAAAAAAGTCCGCCATTACCTCGAATGCGTGCCACCCAGGCCCTCTGCCACTTTGCATCTAAAGCCCGATTGCGCATCTGCCAACCCAGCACTCACCGCGTGATGAGAAGGTCGTGAAACCCTTACAGCCAGGGAGGATACACCAAACGTGGTATACTGAAGGAAGACAGCTAAAGTGGAATGCGACGAGAAAAGCCTTAGTAGCTCCTCCCAGTGCGTCAGGAGTCCACGGCAGTTCTATTGAAGGAAATTGCACTCTGGATCTATCATTGAGGAAGAGATCTTTGCTGGAATGGCTTTAGGCCATTCTTAAAACGACCTTCGATGGATATTAGCCTTGGAACGGGCCATTGGCTCTTATGACTTCGAGGACTTACTGGAGAAGGTTTGACTCGAAAGGCGACCATAACCTTTCCCTACCTCTTGCCCGTCAGCATTTCCTAGTCCTTTGGAAAAGACCTGCCACAAGTCGCGTTACTCTCAATTGACTCTCAACTTATAACATGTGAATCAGTTGCCAAATAATAAATTCAACAGTTATGGAAAATAAATCCATACAAGAAGCTTACAATAATATTTAATATTAGTGTACAAGTATGCAAGACTAATTATAATAATACTATAATACAGTTATTTATTAACATGACTTTAGAAATTATGTGCTACCAATTACCACTTAAAAATAGTGTTAATGACTATATGATGGGTGCACAACAAATAATTCAGATGCATTCATTTAATACAAGGGGCGGTCAATAAGTTTTGTGAATCGGTAGGGCAAAACAGAGGAAGGGGGATGGCTGTTTGTGGGGGTGTTAGCACAAGTTATGACAAGCCAGGACCTGCAGCCGCACGCTCCTGCCTAGTCTATTTAAGAAGCAGTAGCTGATCGCAGATCGTCAGTCACAAATTTTCAACTATGGAGAAGGTTGAGCACCGCGCAGTGATCAAATTTTTGACCAAGGAAGGCAAGAATGCAAAAGAGATCCATGAATGCATGGTTGCAGTGTACACCGACACCGCCCCTTCCTATGCAACCATTGCTCGCTAGAATAGGGAGTTCCGCCATGGTTGTGAGTCCCTTGAAGATGTCCCTCGGCCAGGACGCCCGTCAGACGTGACCAATGAGGACAATGTGGCCCGTGTGGAGAGGATCATCCTCGAAAATCGAAGGGGGAAGGTCGAAGAAATAAAGCGAGAACTTGGAATATCACATGCAAGTGTTATCAACATCATCCACGACAATTTGGCAATGACCAAAGTATCTGCCCGTTGGGTCCCTAGAAACCTCACACCCCATGATCGACTTCAAAGTCGTCAAAGTCCACGAGGCCAGAGTTGCACAAGCTGCCCTGCGCGAGTGCGGATTCGAGGAGCTCAACCATCCCCCCTACAGTCCAGATTTGGCCCCTAGAGACTACTTTTTATTCCGCCAGCTCAAGGCTGCACTGCGTGGGGGCCGGTTTGGGGACGATGAAGATGTCCAGCTCGCCGTCCAGGAGTGGATTGAACAGCAGTCGGGAGATTTCTGGTTGTTGAGAATTCGAAGCCTCAGGGACAAGTGGCGCAAGTGCATTGAAGTCGAGGGTAGTTATATTGAAAAATAATAAAACACTTTTCCTGATATCTCGTTTCCTTATATCCGAATTGCAAAACTTATTGACCGCCCCTCGTATATTACCCTCCCAAAAATTAAATAATGATTCTTGCAATTAAACCTTTCTACTGATAAAGAAGATAATGATAAACAACTAACCCATCTAGTGTGTCGCCTTCGACTTCGGTTGTGCTGCTGCACCATCTGTTGCTAATGAATATATTGTCAAATTTAACACTACATCTTCATAAAGAAACAATGGTTTCTGTTTTAGAAGTGGCAAACTCGTGTCGTCTTATCAACCAGACCATGTGCTGCGTCCAGTTGTGTGGAAAAAATAACACCAAACTTCATCGGATGACAAAAGCCACAAAGGCCTATCAGAGGTCATCCGAGTCAACACACACCTCATAAAGTGCATCTAAATACAAGATTGTGTCTGAACTGCTCAAAAAGGTATCACCATCATGGCTTGTCGAAAGCTAAAAACCTAGAAGGATGCCTGGATTTGTTGTCTAGAAATAATTCTTCTATGGGCAAATATTCGCATTACTTCAGTTACTCATAAATTTACAACAAAATCTTCCTCTGCCAAAACGCAATTGACACGAGAAGAGCTGAAAGCACTAATTAGTGCTCTAATTTTAGTTTTAACGGATATTTATATGGAATAAAAAAGAAATGTTCATTAATACTTTTGAATTTTTTTATAAAAATATGTATTAGATTATTCGAAGTATATTTTTTATTTGTTTATGCCGTGTACCACGTACCCAGCGATGCCGTGGGCGTTATTCTAAAAAGGCGATGATTATCTTCTGTTAATGAGGTAAAAATTATAATTGAGGGAAGTATGAAGAATAAAAATCGATGGTTTAGTCAATTTTAAGTGAAGGGAGGGTGGGGGGGTATTTGAAAAATAAGCCTTGTCATCAACATCATCATCATCTTCACCAACTCTATAATTTAAGAAGGGGATTTTTTTGAGTATTTGAATAAGTGCAGAGATAAATCTAAGTATCGAAATTTTGTGAATTTTTTAAAACTCAAAGAATTACAAATGGTGAAGTTCAGAAAATTTATTTTTATATAACTTCTTCTTCTATAACTCTATATTTTAGCAACGTGATATTTTGAAAGGGGGGAAATTTAGTTTAGAGTTCTTTTTTTAAATTATTATAATTGGTGAAGTTCAGAAAATTGATAAATATTTAACCATGGCTGCTTTTTAGGGGATTTTGAATTTTAATCTTAGTAGCGAAGCACAAGTTCCCCCCATAAGGGGGAGTGGAGAAGCCATTGGCTGGTATCATTATATTATCATCAATTAAATTTAATATTAGGTGAATAATTTACGATCCTCGGAATAGTTGTTTCTAGAAATCCAACAACCAAACAGTGACATCATCTTCAATCGTATGGTTTCTGGTCGCGACCACGAAAGAGGGTGCCCCGTGTAGACTATTACAACTGGTACCTGGTGGATCTGAAGGCCCTCCAAACTCAACCTGAGTTTTCTTCCTTCTAAACATTTTCTACCACTTTTCGCCACTTTCTTTGCAATCTGGTCGCCGACCGGCTTTCGTCCTTTCATCACTCATCGGTACTGGTGGGGAGCACGCGCGGGAGGGGGTCATCCCTCCCCCGCAAAAGGGGCCAAGTGACATATTGAGGCTTGTGTGCCCTCCAGGCCCCAATGGCTGGGTGAAAGTTATTCCTATATATCTTCCGCATATTTTCGGTCCTCTATCTTCACCACGTCTTTGCAGATCTCTCCTTATTTCTTCCGTGATTCGGCCTCGTCGTTATTGCGCTTTAAGCTCAGAGAAATAAGTAATCTGCTCGCGAATTTATCCGTAATTAAATGACTATAACAGACATAATCAGCATCATCATCATTCATATTAGGTTAATTCGCTTTTCCTCTTATTGTGTAAGTTCAATTTTTCCCATTATATCCGCAACTAATTTCTTCCATTATTCCATTATTTAAAACAACAAAGAGACGAAAGACAACATAATTGAATCGGAAATCCTACAGGGATCGACATCTCCTATGCTCCTACAGCATTATTCAACAGAGATCGACATCCCCTATAATCCTACAGCATTATTCAACAGAGATCGACATCCCCTATAATCCTACAGCATTCTTCGACAGAGATCGACATACACCATATACTCCTACAGCATTATTCGGCAGCTCTAGATCGACATCCCCTATACTCCTACAGCATTATTCAACAGCTCTAGATCGACATCCCCTATACTCCTACAGCATTTTTCAACAATTACCGTTGTTTTACTTTAAATTTAAAACCTTTTTTCTCTCACAGTTTTTAAGTTGATTTCATTTATTTCTTCCCATTTCCTCTGTGTATTTACTTGCATTGTTTTGCTTGAAGTTTCTTGGCAGTTTTTTGGTAGAACATTCGACCATAAAATGCGCTCCGACAAACACAGTTTCACCATTAAATTTAAGTGACCTTTTCAATCTTATTTCTATCCTTTTTTTAAGAGCCGAAAGGGTTTATCTTTTTGAGTTTAACCTCCTCTTTTATTCTGTGTTGGGTCTAAGCAAGCGCGGAAAAAATAGTGGTAGATTTAAAGAGAGAGAGAGAGAGAGAGAGTAACAAGGAGTAACAAGGAAAGTTAGTACCCTAGGAGACCTTACGGTCCATTCAAAGAGGGTACCTTTAGGCTAGCAATCGAGCGGGTACATGGCTGCTCAATTGTTTTGCGTCCCTAAACGGCCACTTTTCAAGACCTTGTCTAGTCTTGACTTGAACTGGTCAACAGATTCACTGTTGACAACTTCCACTGGAAGTGCGTTCCACTTACCGCAGATACTGTAGGCGAAAAAGTTTCCACACAGATTGCGGTTGTAACGCTTCAGTTCAAGTTTAAGGCCGTGATTGCGCGTTCTGTTCTCACTCAGTGTGAAAATATCCCGGTAGTCAACATTGTCGAACCCTCGAATTATTTTGAAAACTTCGATGAGCTGACCACGCAGTCTACGGGTTTCCAGCGAGAACAGATCTAATTCCCTTAGTCTATCCTTGTGATAGAACGAGTTGAATCTGTGTTAAATTCAACTCCTATCCCATATTAGTTAAAACCTCGAGGAGGCCCACGTGCATCTTCGATTCGAGGCTTGGAGTCTTATCAACAGCTGCCGGACGTTAATGTTTAAACAAGGAGGTTATCGTCCCCCCGTTCGCCCCCATACGCCGACCTCGCCAGATCGAGTTAGGCTTATGAACAGATAAGGCATTTTTCTCCGGCCCAGCTGTGCGTTCCCTCCAAGCTTTCACTCCATTTTCCCCCACGCCAAGGAGATGTCCTGGCTATTTATATGGAAACTTTACCACTAAGATCAGATTGGAGATCCAGATTTTCGTCGCGAAACATCACCACGACCCTCTCTCCCTTTGTGCGCCAAGGGACCTCGGCCTCGAGATTCACCATCACTTGTCCAGGAGGACAATATTCCTTGAGTGCCAAAGGTTCGAGCCTTTAGTGACGTCAAGTCCCCAAGGCATTCCCCCCCTGCTGTTCGAGGAGAACAGTATTAGAACAGCCATTGTTCGTTTTGAGCCCTTCGCCAAGAAACGGTTCTCATCCCCCCCCCCCCTATTGTTCGAGGAGAACAGTATTAGAACAGCCATTGTTCGTTTTGAGCCTTTCGCCAAGAAACGGTTCTCACCCCCCCCTGTTGTTCAAAGGAGAACAACATTAGAACAGCCATTGTTCTTGAGCCCGTAGACAAGAGACGGTTCTCATCCCCCCTTTGTTCAGAAGAGAACAACCTAGAACAGCCATTGTTCGTCAAGCCGTTCGTCGAGAACGGTTCTCCTTCCCAAGACGCCACGTCAGGATCCTTTCATCCCCCCCCCCTTCTGCTGGAACTCGCCAGCGGACCGAATATTCCTTCAAGTACCTTCGACTGCACCCTAACGAAGTTACGTAAGCCAAGCGTCACCTTTTGAGTATTGATCCCTTATTTGTCAATTCTATCCAGTGCTTTAAATGGTTTATCGAACCATCCCATCTCTTTAACTCCATATTTGTTTTACCTTTTTTGATCCCTTAAATCCTTGGATTAGCCCGAGTCTCCACGACCCTTTCCATTCTGTTTGTCAATATTTTCCGTTTTTGTGTTTTGTTTATAGTTATTATTAATAAAACTCTATTTTATTAATGATAGCAATATTATTATCCTTGAGCTCAGTTCCACTTCTTAAGCATTTTGAAGATACATAATATCGGCCGCCAAGACAGTAAAACGCACTCTAGAGATAATTAAGGAAGTTCCATCAACGAATAGTGTTATATATAGTATCGTCGGGAGTCATTCTACGACAATCCTCATAACTTTTATGTCGGATAGAGGGAATCAGCTTGGTTGCCCTGGCTTGTACGCGTTCCAATCTCGCGATGTCCTTTCGCAATGAAGGACTCCAAAATTGTACGGCATACTCCAGGTGCGGTCGGACAAGTGAGTTGTACAGGCACAGTACAATCTCCTGGTTCCGATAACCAAACTGGCGCTTAATATAGCCTAGCATTCTTTGGGCCTTTTTCTCCGCCTCAATGCACTGTTTCGAGAACTTGAGGTCACTAGTGATTGTTACACCCAAGTCCTTCTCAGTGTCACTCGATTCAAGAGCAGTGCCCTTAAGGATATACTGAGATTGGGGGTTTCTGTGGCCGATATGCATCACTTTGCATTTCCCCACGTTAAAAGGCATTTGCCACGTGTCCGACCACTCCCCAATCTTCCCAAGATCTTCCTGCAGGCGGGCAGTATTTCCATCCTTTGCAACGTTCATACCAAGCTTGGTATCGTCGGCAAATTTGGAAATCTTCGCAACCATGTCACCGTCCATGTCGTTGACGTAGATGATGAATAGTAGTGGTCCGACTTAGTCAAATAGTTCAATGGCTTTTTGTGTGCTTCTGAGATTTAAACAAAGGAAACAAAATAATCTTTACTATTATACAAACAAATAAAAAAAATAACAATAAATGATACACTATTGGAAAAACTAATCGTTCAGCAAAAGAAAATTAATTTACAATGAATGCCTCAGCAAGAGCTGTGAGTAGCACAATATTTACTCGAAAGAAAACGAGAGGAGATGATGAGGTGAAGCTTCATAGTCGAAAAGCGTCATGCCTCTTCGACGGTGATAGAGAAAAATGTAATAGGCTTACGATTTTCCAAGAGGGAGCCCTCGAGTGGTTGTTCGAGGGAGTATCCTTGCAGGGCACAGAGCGGAGAACATTATTCCAGAATGAGTCCCTACGTCCTTGACTGCCGTAGCTCTGAACAACTGGTTTCTTGCCTGCGAGCCCTTAGGGTGCCGGGGAGTCGCTTGAGAAGTGGTGCGTCGTGTCCTTGGCTGATTCCAACGAATCCTCTCGATTACTGCTTGGATACTGCGTAAGTACTGCCTGACTCCTGCTTGAATACTGCTTTGCTCGTTCCTGTGCTGGGCAATATATACGACTTCGCCGGAAGCGATTTTGTTTGCCTTTGGAAGCGGGCAAGGGCTTAGCGCCCTCTTGCTGATTTGGATTCCGGGCTCCAATTTGACTTGTCTCGCTCCGTTATTGCCCCGGAAGTTTACTGAAAGACGCCGGTTCAAGGTCCTTTCGTCCGTGAGATACTCCCTAGGCCTCTGTGTCCGCATGGTTCTCTCTCTCTCTCTCTCTCTCTCTCTCTCTCTCTCTCTCTCTCTGAAAGAGATATTTATAACAAAAGCCCACAAAATTTGAGGGTGGACACAATCCCCAAATTAACCACGTTCGATAATACCTGGCATTCGTGTTTCCTCTCGGTAATTATTCTACAGATTAACAACTTCAACTTTTTTTGTTTAATGCATTCAAACTATTCTATAGTCCTATCTAAATAGTCTTTTGCTAGTTTCCGGCGCGCAAAACACTAGTTTTTGAGTTATTAGAACTTAATAATAGTATTTTTCAATACATCATCATCATCACTAACTCTATAATTTAAGAAGGGGAATTTTTTGAGTATTTGAATAATAATTTCATCTTAGTTTGGTTATGACTTATGTTTTTTTATCAAAGTTATTTCTAATAATTCTTTTATAATATCAAAAAACAAAATGGTGAAGTTCAGAAATAAATATAAGTATCGAAATTTTGTGAATTTTATAAAACCCAGAGAATTACAAATGGTGAAGTTTAGAAAATTTATTTTTATATATCTTTTATAACTATATTTTAGCAAAGTGATATTTTGAAAGGGGGAAAATTTAGTTGAGTTCCTTTTTAAAATCAAATAATTGGTGAAGTTCAGAAAATGTATAAAAAGTTAGCCATGGCTGCTTTATTTAGATTTTAAATTTTAATCTTAGTAGCGAAGCGCAAGCTCCCCCGTAGGAGGGGGGAGTGGCGAAGACATTACCTGGTAAATCTATTATTTTCCGCTGCTAAGGCGTCACAAGCCTCGTGAAAAAAATGTCACATTACACCGATTCAAGAAATAGATATTATAAAATGATGATGCAAATTTAAATACGATAAAGAAGCTTTATGGCATTTGGTTATTTAAATATCATTAGTTTTAAGTGTTTTTAAAAAAATAATTCCGAACAGTTACATTTTGGGGAGTAATTGTTAAGATTAGTGGCGCACGATTTTTCCTAGCGATTTTTGGGTTTGGGGGACGCATCATATTGTATTATATATCATCATTTTGAAAGGAATTTCGAAATGGGGGCTTCGCTGACCATACCCCCACCCCCGCCATATTTAATAATTTAGTAGCATCTGAAAGTAGTAATCGAATAATTTATAAATATAAATTAGCAGCCGAGCAGCTTATCTTCAACTTTACCGGCATATCCATATCTTTTGGTTAAATCTAATTCAGCCTAACTCCCGCACCATTCACAAACATGGTTTTTTTTCTAGATTAATCCGTGTTTTTGACAAGAATCAATTATGACTTCGAAACGTCCATAATAGTCACGGGAGAACGCAAGAACAGTTATATCACAACTATCACAGAGCAGACAGTTTAGACTACCGGCTATGCCACGGCGTGTCAAAGAATAGGCTTCCTGTTTTGTTCCTTTGCGGCGGAAAAATAGAAAATAAAAATTTAATAAAAAACTACCCTTCTCCCCCTCCCAAATTAACATAACCTAAAAAAAAATAAAAATAACCTATCTAAACCCCCAAATACCACATTCCTTTGGTGGTTTAAAACCAGATATCAATGAAAAGATGGCCGTCATCTATTTTCCGTCATAACATCATAATTAGAAATTTGCGCGCCTTAATTAGTGAAAGTTCTATATAGTGTATATCTCTGATATACACTAAATACCATTTGCGTATATTCCCGAAATAGAGATATTTATAACACAGCACCTCGTTTGAGTTAAAGTTGTTAATCTGATTACCATCCTCTTTATTGTGGGATAGTTTTGCATACTGGAAATTGTGAATTACCCCTAGATGACATGTGTCTGAATTGCCCTAACAATTAAAGTCTTTTTCCTATATTGGAGATTATATATTGATGGATAGTGACTTCAGTGTATGAATTGAAAAACTACAAAAATACACATTATGCCTATATTAGAGGAAATAAGTCAATCTGACTTATTTTTAAGAGCGAACGAAGATGTCCCATTCCCTGAGGTATAATTTGAAAATGTCAGTATCATCCTCGTATTTACTAGATTCAAGTATTGGTATAGAGGAGTGGATACACAAACATCCGTGTATACCCAACTAAGCGCAACCATGGGTCTAGAAATGGATCCTTAGATATTGTACGTCCCATTACCATTTAAGAAACCAGACTGTTTTCTTTCAGCTCAATTACTGTATTTTCCTTTTCCGCAAGCCATTGTTTGTCCACCTTCTACAAGTTTCATTCTAGCATCGTTTGTCATTCAACAGTGCGATGCCGTCATGTTGAGGTCTCTTTACTCCGGCAGAAGACGTATCATTCGAATTGGTACAAGACGATGGCCCTGTTCCCTTCCTGTCCTCCGTACATTGAGGGTTCTGCTTTGAATCTTCCATGAAGGGTCCCGAAATCTTGGTTCTCTTCATACTCAGTACGAAAGGAAGAGCTTGGAATTTCCCTTTCAATTTGACTGGCATAAAAGCGACCCATAAAGTGTCTTTATAATTCATCTATTGACAGCCAATAAGGAAAGAAGCGCGGTTACCTTCGTGATCTGTGAACACGGAGGAAACGCTTGAGGACTTTGGCGCATTGTGACTATGGCCGGAAAACGTCATTCCATGAGCAGTGATGAATATAACGAAGGATTTGTGTTCACTGCCCAGCTGATGTATATTGGCCTTCGAGCCCGTGATGTCGTCCTCCCAAACCCCCTCTAAGGGACATGGGGTGAATTAATGACAGACTCCCTTTATTTTAAGTTTGGTGAGAGATAATCGTTAATTTGGAACCTTAATAGTATCCTCTCTAGGCGTAAAGGGTTGAAGTGCTTAAGGGTTGATATTCGTTAGATCCCAATTCTTGCCAAAGGTTTCTTTGGCATTGTTCATGGGATCAGCTGATCCTTGGCGAGGAGGAGTCACTTCCACGTGAAATTTCATTTCCTAGATTTAACCTACCTTCCTCGCCTCGGGAAAATGGTTCTTATTAAAATATAGGCCAGTAGGATCTACTTCCGAGTGCGGTGAAACGTAAGACATAGGTTGAGATGTTTTCTGAGGCTTATCAAGCCAGAAACTGTCCTTAACATCCTATTTTTACGGAAAATAAGTGGGTCCGCAAGGCAACAACTGGGGACGACTCAAAATTCTCGGCAACTTGCTAAAAAATATCCACAAGAAAAAAAGACTTGCACCAGTTGCCGTACTTTATGTATAAATAGCCATAACTAAGCTCTAATAACCATACATCTAAGTGAGCATAAAAATATAACAGTCAAAATAACAGGAATTTTCCGAGCTCCGCTTGGGAGTTTGAATTTAAAAGACAAAATCGATTCATCTTTGGTGCACAAACCGAAGAACAATAAATAGATGTTTGATGTAAAAATATAAATTAAAACTTGCCTTTAATAGTTGTATGTAGCTCCTCATTTAACAAGACTAATGGTAGCAATTTATTTTTAATAATGTCCCAGGTCTATAGTTTAAAGCGCATGTGCAAAATACAGTATGTCTCTTATGCGCTTTTAAAAATAAATTTCGTTAGGTTTATGTTTCGTACGAAAACTTATTTCACCCCTGTTTTCATTAATTTTAATTTTACTGAATATCAATTATGTTTCATGCCTTTTTGTGCACAGAACTTTTAACTTTTCATTAATATACATCTATTGTATAAATTTCATGAAGTTTGATAGGTTGGAAGTCTATTAAAATTGAATTTTTAAGGTGTACCAATACTTATTTCTCTCTACTGTAGGTGTTTAGTTAGTGAAAGATGTGTACCTTTATTTAGCAGTATGGCAAAACATTTTACCCTGGAATTTAAGTTATATGTATAACGCAAGAAAGTTTCCACCGAACCTTCTTAATCCGTTCCCGGGATTAATAATTATCCAGACTTGAAATAAAACAAAATAAAAGTAAGTTTCAATAAAAAATATTGATTATTATTATCAGAGTAAAATCCTCGGATCAAGTAAAAATAGTCACTCTAAGGGGAAAAAGCGTTTATCTTTACTTGCTTAGTTATGAGAGTGCTTATTGTACTAAGTTTAGGTTAGGTAAAGGAAAAAAAATAATCAAAACAACCGACCTAACTTAATGATCCCAGTGTGAGATGGGCAACTGGGGAGTCAGCACTTTACCAGGCGCTGTATAAAGTGGGAACTGAACTGGGGTCGAACTATTCTCGCCTCTGACTCTCCGACATCAAAATGTCAACATCTATCTTATTAAAGACATTTGATTGAGTTTGAAACCTTAAAAAATGAACATTTCGAGCTCACTTTTGCATCAACTTTCACATCACAGGAAGCTGCGGCAAGTTTGAGAGACCAGAAGGTCCCATCTGAGGTCAGACAAAGTTCGCCTCGCAGACTTAGGAACCTTCCCGCGCTCACGCTAAAAGGCCGAGATTATTCTCGTCTGCCGATGCGTCTGACCCTAGAACCCTCCCCTTCGGACGGAGGGGGGGGGGGGGCTCCATTCGACCACTATAAATCCTCTGGCGCCAGAGTTGGAAGTCAGTATCCGCCGCCCGTCATGCCCCGTCCGTATCCGCCGTCTGCACTTCCCTGTTCTTACCTGCTATTCGCGTGCGGTTGGACTCTGCACAATTCTCACAGAAGCCCTCAAGCTCCCGGTATTCTCGTAATTCCCTTGAGTCTACCGCTTCCTCCCGCTCCTCGAATGCAGCGCGCTCAGTCTCGATTCGTGTTACTTGAAAGCAAGATTTAAGTTCCCCCCGTAATAGTAGTGATTGCCAAGAGACTATTGTTTGAACTATGCGCCAAGACAAGGATTACTCCCTATGACCAAATCTTCGAGGTAACAGCAACGCGCAACTCTCATGTGCAAATACTCTCTCTACCCCCCCCCCCCTTTCGTGCAATGCCTTCATCCTCAACTTAATATACGCTCAAGGTCATTCGAGCGTCCCTCGATCACTATTGTTCGTTTGTTTGTACGGTGACCATCCTCACCAAGTCTCCCCTCCTCCTTAGCCGCTGAGACCCGTGTACATCTAATGTGTGTATAGCTCGGTTTAAAACACCTTTTTAAATCTTGTAAACTAATACTAATTTACATATTACTAAAGTTATTTTTGTACCCATTTTTCTGTTATCCCGGAACCTCCAAGATAATCGACTGTAGCCAAGGTACATTCAGTAATTTGACCTCTGCTTATATTATAAATCTACCACGCACTCGTAAACGCAGAAAGGGTTAACTTGACCCTATTCTACGACAGGTCGATTAAGGAGTAGGGTAGGTGATCACGTATTATTATCATACCCAGGCACTTGGAGCGGAGGGGGGGGGGCGTGCCTGTCCTCCATATTTAAGTTGCAGTAGGAGTATTACCCTCGGCTGCACCATCTGGCCGGTCAAAGGTCAGTGGGGAGAGGACAGATAAGTGGTGAATTTAGGTAGAGTGAAAATGGTTGAAGAAATAAAGTCGCAGGTCATCCAAACACTTTTGTGCATGGAAGATGCACAACTACAGGCACTGGCACCAGGAGGTCGTGTCCTTCAGCTTAAAAAAAACACGCTCTAGGTAATCCTGGCTTCTCTAGTCCTACGAGCAGGGTAGCCACAACGTCCATTAGGAACCACTCTTCTGTGGATTCTACCTCCTCCGGTCGCCACCCTGGTACAGGCGGCCGCAATAGGGACTCAATGCCTGCCCCAGTTACCCACCCCCACCCACTACCTATTCACAAAAAGCAAAATGGCTTCTAAAGAATTATTGGACGCACATGAGGCAACCCCCTGTAAGGTGGTGGTGAGACCCGCCAGGAGTTCCAAAGTCTGACCCTCGAAAGGAAAGCATCAACAAGGGAACTTTGATTCCTTCCCTACCGTCCGAGGCCGGACGGGCCCCTTCAAATGATGAGGGACACCCGATCCCAAAGCCGCCGCCAATCTAGCCAAAAGTTTCGAGGCAGGAGGGGGTGAAAGGCACGTTCATCGAGCCAAACCACCTCCAGAAGGGCCTCGAACGCAACCGCTCCCTAAGCGCTTTCCGCGGTCAACAGCGCACGGAATCATGTCTCCAGGAAATCTACGGCCATTCCGTCATGAGGATCTTCACTTCCCGGAAGACCCTTTAATGCTATTACCGTGGGTGTAATCCCGGTTAATTGGAATAAACTGCGGAGGTTCATCTCCTCCTGTTCCTTTTATCTGTTTGTCTTCATGAGACCGTTTTGGACGCGTCCCTTACCCACCTTCGCGGAGTATAAGGAGTTTGCAATCCAACTACTACAGGATGGGGGCCAGGAAGATGGTTGCGCAATTTAGACCCTACATGTCTACGTTCTCTCAATGACTCCAAATACATCCAGTGGCAACGCAGCTACACGAGGCTAGGGGTACTCTGTCATTTCTGGGTATACATATTCCACAGTCAGCTGACCTCGATGTGGAGGAGTTCCGCCGCGTTGCCGATGCCATTTCTCCTCATCGTGGATTTGAATGGTAGGCACCTACTCTTGGTGAAATACATGATCAATCCTAAGGTCAGGGTCCTGGCGGGGCTGATCACTTATTCTGATGTATGACCTTTATCTTTATATGGTTAAATTCATGTGGTGCTTCTCTTTGGCGAATTTACTGTTTATCTTTATCTAATAAAATTTAGGTACAGTTGCCCAAATTAATCATATCACATTTTTGAAAATGTTTCGAACTAAAATAAGTTAAATATATATATTATTTCGATCTTTTATAAATCCACGAAAAGTTATAGATTACTGCCGCTAAACTTTGCTGTGTTGTCCAATAATGGTATTTTTCATAACATAAGTTGTAAAATCAATTATAGTGTTAAAAAATAGTCAAATGTTAATGCTAATATTTTTGTGGTATCAGTCATTAAATATTGAATATATAAAGTTAATTAAGCTGGAAAAAGGTAAAAGGGGGAATTTTGGCAACCTTGTTTTGAAACAAAACCGTTTCAAAATGTTTAGACAGTACTGCTTGAACTAGCACAATAAAGTAAAAAAAAAGAAGCTAAATTTAATTTATTTTATTTGTAAACGTCTTATCTAGTATTTCTAACAAATATATACCCCAAACACTCCATCTCTCATCAAATGATAATATATTACACATACATCGTCACTGAACGAAACTACATAACAAGCGTTTTCTATCCAAAAGATATTATTATCGCATTGTACATATAAAGCGGTCGTCAGACCTCGCTTACAATATCCGATTCAATTTTGGTTTCGTCATCTGCGAAAAGACATTTTAACGCGTTCAACGGCGAGCGACGATTTTTTTTTTTTTAATAGCCCATCTGGCGAAGCCCTACTAGGGCAAAAGCCGCCGTAATCATGCTACATCCTAATACTAGGGAGATTGAAAAAACAAGTAAAAACACGCAAAAAACAAATAACAAAGATAAAAACAGAAACAAAGAGCGACGAAATCAATTCCTGATCTTAAGAATAAATCTTCTGAAGTACGACTGAAAATGTTAAGTTGCTTTCACTGGAAAATCCTCGTTTGCGCTGTCATTTAAACTAATACCGATTTTACTCATATAAAGTATGAGGTGCCTTTGAAGTTAAAGTACCGGGCGGCCACTAGGAACAACGGCTTCAAGATTAACAAAAAGATTACTGCGATAGTACTGCTCTGCTCAGAAATGGCATAATTTACCCTCCCAAGTCAATATATTTAAAAATAACTGATAAATATTAATTCATGAAAAAAGCAAAACCGCCAATGACTCTTAGGGTCTTCGCTCGGTCATAGCCTCAAAGCTAAGGAGTACCTCGGGATAAAGAAAAGAGTGAACAAATAAGCAGCCTTTTTGCTTTAATCCTCCCCTAAACAAAAACTTCAATAAGTCCTTTCATCGGTTCACTTTCCTAATACATGTTCATGAGTCAGCCAGAGACCTCGTACCAGGAAGACGCTTTGAGCAAAGGCCGGTCAAACTCCTTTTAGCCTCGCATGATTTACTGCTTTGAAAAAGAAGCCGCTGTATTTGGAAACCCCAACTCGTAACTCCAAAACCTTTTAAGGTTAGAGGAAGAGGCAACAGCCAGATGGTATGCATTCTCACGTTGGCTCGAATCCCCTTTAAGTCGGATTAGCAGGACGCGACGAAAAGCTGCTGAAGAGGAGGGAGGGGAGGAAACGAGAGGAGAGGAGGGAGGAGAGGAAACGAGAGGAGAGGAGGGGTTTGTTTGGCGAATCAGGGGGAATTTCCTCGCATTTGAGCTCATTTCGATTGGGGTAACTTTTTTTTCTTTCGTTCTTTTAATGGTCATGGATCGATTCGCGGCTGTAATTTCATGATTTCATTTATTAATTCATCTTAAATGCAAATAAAGATCGAAGTCTAAAATTGTTTCGGACATAAATTTAAAGTTACTTATTAAAACTAAAGAGAGAAAACCATCGAAGGCATCTCTGCCAGAAAGATAATAAGGAGAGATCTGCACTAAAGTGGCAAAGATAGAGGAAGTGAAAATGCGTAGAAGATATAAAGCTGAAGACGCTGGGGTCTAGATAGCACGCAATCCTGCAGATGACAGCTGCAGCAAGATTGCTCGGATTATAAACGAAATCCCTTAGCGGAGCATACATTTAAGGAGGCCTGAAAAATTATTACATATATCTGAGCTTTTGAAGAATAGCGGTCCCATTTGAAGAAGAGGAGTCCTATGTTTGCCCCTTTGAAGAATGGGGACCCGATTTTTGCTCCTTTGAAGAATGGAGACCCGATTTTTGCCCCATTGAAGAATGGGGACCCGATTTAGGCCCATTTGAAGAATGGGGACCTGATATTTGCCCGATTTAAAGAATGGGGGTCCAATCTTTGCTCATTTAAAGAATGAGGACCCGATTTTTGCGCCTTTGAAAAATGGAGACCCGATTTTTGCCCCATTGAAGAATGGGGACCCGATTTTTGCCCATTTGAAGAATGGGGACCTGATATTTGCCCATTTGAAGAATGGGGGTCCAATCTTTGCTCCTTTGAAGAATGGGGGCCCTATTTTTGCCCCTTTGAAGAATGGGGACCCAATTTTGCCTATTTGAATAATGGGGACCTGATATTTGCCCAATTGAAGAATGGTCGTCCAAATTTCGCTCCTTGGCAGAATGGTCGTCCGATTTTTGCCCCTTTGAAGAATGGTCGTCCTATTTTTGCTCCTTTGAAGAGTGGTCGTCCGATTTTTGCCCCTATGAAGAATGGTCGTCCGATTTTTGCCTATTTGAAGAATGGGGACCCGATCTTTGCCCCTTTGAAAAATGGGGACCCTATTTTTGCCCCCTTTGAAGAATGGTGGTCCGATTTTTGCCTCTTTGAAGAATGGTCGTCCTATTTTTGCCTCTTAGAAGAGCCGATTTTTGCCTCTTTGAAGAGTGGTCGTCCGATTTTTGCCCCTTTGAAGAATGGTCGTCCGATTTTTGCCTATTTGAAGAATGGGGACCCGATCTTTGCCCCTTTGAAGAATAGGGACCCTATTTTTGCCCCCTTTGAAGAATGGTGGTCCGATTTTTGCCCCTTTGAAGAATGATCGTCCTATTTTTGCCTCTTAGAAGAGCCGATTTTTGCCTCTTCAAAGAGTGGTCGTCCGATTTTTGCCCCTTTGAAGAATGGTCGTCCGATTTTTGCCTATTTGAAGAATGGGGACCCGATCTTTGCCCCTTTGAAGAATAGGGACCCTATTTTTGCCCCCTTTGAAGAATGGTGGTCCGATTTTTGCCCCTTTGAAGAATGGTCGTCCCATTTTTGCTCCTTTGAAGAATGGTCGTCCGATGGGTTTTGCCCCTTTGAAGAGTGGTTGTCCGATTTTTGCCCCTTTGAAGAATGGTCATCCGATTTTTGCCTATTTGAAGAATGGGGACCCGATCTTTGCCCCTTTGAAAAATGGGGACCCTATTTTTGCCCCCTTTGAAGAATGGTGGTCTGATTTTTGCCCCTTTGAAGAATGGTCGTCCTATTTTTGCCTCTTAGAAGAGCCGATTTTTGCCTCTTTGAAGAGTGGTCGTCCGATTTTTTGCATCTTTGAAGAATGGTCGTCCGATTTTTGCCTATTTGAAGAATGGGGACCCGATCTTTGCCCCTTTGAAGAATAGGGACCCTATTTTTGCCCCCTTTGAAGAATGGTGGTCCGATTTTTGCCCCTTTGAAGAATGGTCTCCTATTTTTGCCCCTTTGAAGAGTGGTCGTCCGATTTTTGCTTATTTGAAGAATGGTCGTCCGATTTTTGTCCCTTTGAAGAATGGTCATCCAATTTTTGCCTATTTGAAGAATGGGGACCTGATCTTTGCCCCTTTGAAGAATGGGGACCCTATTTTCCCCCCTTTGAAGAATGGTGATCCGATTTTTGCCCCTTTGAAGAATGGTCGTCCGATTTTTTCCCCTTTCAAGAATAGTAGTCCGATTTTTGTTTATTTGAAGAATGGGGACCCGATCTTTGACCCTTTGAAGAATGGGGACCCTATTTTTGCCCCTTTGAAGAATAGTCGTCCGATTTTTGCCCCTTTGAAGAATCGTCGTCCTATTTTTGCCCCTTTGAAGAAGAGGGGTCCCAAGGAGAAATGTATTGATAAAGTATCAGTTTATGCAGAGCGAGACACGGAAATATTTTTTCAGTTATGAAATAATAAAAACATGGAATGACTTCCAACCAGTGGTGGTTAATAGTACTTTACTAGTTAGTTTTAAAAGAAGACTGAGAAGTATTTGATGGTTTAAATTAGAGATGCACCGATGAAATGTTGATCAGTAATCAATCATTTCAACGATTAATCAGTAATTGGACATTTTACTGATTAATCGGTTTGCATAATTGACGGGGGGGCGGGGGTATTACGCGTTCTATACAGGTAACGTAGCTGGAGAATCGTGTCATCTTCCTTTTAGGTTTAACGATAATCGTAAAAACAGGACAATAAGGGTTTACATAACGATTTTATTTTTGTCGATTAATCAGTAAATGGTTAATAAATTTGGGACAATCAGTAATCGGTTGAATTTTCATTGTTGCAAATTCTTGTAAATAGTGTTATTACTCCATTATTTGTTAATCAAACTTGTAGAAGTTTTGTGGTGGTATCTATTAACACATTCGTTTCAAAGCCTCCAAATTTTGTTACCCCGCATGAACTGTGGCGAAAAATTGGGGTGATGGATAAAATTTTAGTGATGACAAAAGTTGTAGATGGCTAAAAAAAAGGTGGTAATGGCTAAAAATTGTGGTGATGGATAAAAACTGTAGTCATGGCTAAATTTATGGTGGTGGCTAAAAATTGTGGTGATGGATAAAAAGTGGAGTGACGTATAAAAATTGTAGTGGTGGCTAAAAAATGTAGTGATGACTAAAACTTGTGACTAAAAATTGAGTGATAATGAGATGACTGTGTTGTAAGTGACGGTGCATCTTAACTTCCGACAAATTCGTCCAGTGTAAGAACAGGGAGATATAAGCCGAGGCAGGGTAAAAGAATGGGTCCATGGGTTAGTGAAATTAGGTGGGGATTGAAGCATTTAGGTTATATGCTTGGTGAACAGCCTTCCTTCAGTTTACCCTTGTTGGTACATCTAAGCAATGTTTCAATAGAAATTCTCATGGAATGGGGCGTATGGTGGGGATATGGGTAGATGTGGGTTGGAGCAGTGGGAAAGGATGAGTTTGGCGGATAGCTTCTAACACTCCGTGTGTTTTTTTTTACATCCGAAAGTTATGTATGAGTTACGTCTTCTTCATCCGTAGCTCCGCGAAGGCAGAAACAAAGTCGAGGAGTAGTGGAAAGTTGAGATGATATATTGAGAGCGAAAAATACGCCCCAATCAATCATTTCCTGACTTTAGTAAGAAAAATATTGAAAAGATTGAATAGATTACAATCAATTCACCGCCAAACAAGCAAAGTTCGTTTGGATTGCAACCGATTTCTATCAACCTTTGGAAATTGCGCAAAGTTGAAATGGATTGACTTTCCCTTTGGGGAACGAACAAAAATGACGGGGATTCCAAATAAAAATTAATCCATTAAACAAAGAAACTGCGAAAATGTACATTGCAACAGACCCCGATCGATCTACCCTTAAACAGAGATGATGTGGATCGCAGCGGGTCACAAATGTCGGCTGCCAGGCGTTGTTGAGAGAGAAATGGTCCTGTTTAATTTCAAGCGTTATATATTTTCGCTTTTTTTTCGGGATTAAGCAAGTAAAATAAACGCCTCGCATTTATTTTACTTGTTTGATCTAAATGGTGTTAATTTACATATATGAAAAATAACCCTTTCATTCGGTGTTAAAGCTGTTCTCATAAGAGTCAAATTACTGTTAAATAAACCGAAATTATTGAAGGATAGTAATCTGCTCGATTAACTCCTATTCAGCTATTTAAGGGGATTGAATCAATTACATTTATTATTAGATTTGTTATGCATAGCTTAGAATATGTGTGTATGTTTGGTTCCACTATTATTATCCAATTCCACACTGGCCATAGCTAGTTAGATAGAATAATTTCCTTGCGTTGTGGCAGAGGATTCAATGGATTTGCTCCGAATACTTATATTGACTCTCAGGAGAAAGATAATTACTTTTAAGAGGAAGCCATTTACTCTTACTAAAATTGTATTTACTCCCATGAAAATGGTATTTATTTACATAAAAAATACTTAATTTCACGAAAATGGTATTTACACTAACAAAAATGGTATTACTGCCAGAAAAATTGTATTTACTATTGTAATAAAGGTATTTATTTATTCTCACAACATTTGTATGCACTGGAGTGAATACCTGTGACGAAAAATGGTTTTAGTTAAACAAAAAACAAAAATGATATTCCATTACGAAAATAGTATTCACTGTCATAATTAAGATATTTACCATCATACAACTGGTAATAAGTGTTGGGGAAAATTAGTTACTACCATGAAAAAGGATATTCACAATGATGAAAACGATATTTATTCTCACGATAATTGTATTTAATGCCATGAAAATGGCCTCTAGAGACGTGCTAAAACTATTTACTCCCACGAAACTGGTATTTAGCCTCACGAAATGGTATTTAGCACTCTCCACAAAGACTGATCTTGGTTAGGGAATAGGAACAAATTTATGACAAATGCGGGCTCCTGCAACCCCTAATACACTAAGTAATCTCCTCTTAAGACAGGTCGAACTACGTACAATTGCCCAAAATAGTCATGTGTCACTTTTAAAAATGGTTCCCACAAAAAGTAAATTAACTATAATATAAATATTTATATGTTTTAGAAATCCTCGAATAATTATAATGGCTGCCGCTAAACTGCTGTTGCTGCGTTGCGAAGTAATAATATTTTATTTATAACAGGCTGGAAAATTAATTATAGGGCTGAAAATGAAAAAAAATAGTCAAATATTAATGCGAATCCGCACTCGCGCAGGGCAGCTTGTGCAACTCTGGCCTTATGGATTTTGACGACGTTGAAGTCGATCATGGGGCGTGAGGTTTCTAGGGATACAACGGGCAGAGACCTTGGGCATGGCCAAATTGTCGTGGATGATGTTGATAACACTTCTATGCGATATTCCAAGTTCTCGCTCGATTTCTTCGACCTTCACCCGTCGATTTTCGAGGATGATCCTCTCCACACAGGCCACATTGTCCTCGTTGGTCACGTCTGATGGGCGTCCTGGATGGGGATCATCTTCAAGGGACTCACGACCATGGCAGAACTCCCTATTCTAGCGAACAATGGTTGCATAGGAAGGGGCGGTGTCGGTGTACACTGCAACCATGCGTTCATGGATCTCTTTTGCATTCTTGCCTTCCTTGGTCAAAGATTTGCTCAATGCGCGGTGCTCAACCTTCTCCATTGTTGAAAAATTTGTGACTGACGATCTGCGATCAGCTACTTCTTCTTAAATAGACAAGGCAGGTGCATGCGGCTGCAGGTCCTGACTTGTCATAACTTGTCCAACACCCCTACAAACAGCTATCCCCTTTCCTCTGTTTTACCCTACCGATTCGCAAAACTTATTGACCGCCCCTCGTAATTCAAAATACAAAAGTTCAGTGTCGGTTTCCATTAATGATTGTTGAATGCTTTAAAATTCGGAGCGAAAACGAATGAAAGCATCGCCTCCAGAAGAAAGATTGTAAAAGAGATACTGGTAGAGAAAGTGTTAAAATGGATGAGAAACTCTACAAGGGAAATCTGTTTAGAAAGTGGTTAAAATAGAGAGGAAAAGGTAAAGGAGAAAACTTTACAGAAAGTTTTGAAGATGGAGGAGAAACTGCAAAGGAAAAATCTGTACAGAAAGTAGTGAAGGAGGAGGGAAAACTGTGAAAGAGGAATATGTACATAAGTGGTGGAGATGTAGGACCCGATTTTTGCGCCTTTGAAAAATGGAGACCCGATTTTTGCCCCATTGAAGAATGGGGACCCGATTTTTGCCCATTTGAAGAATGGGGACCTGATATTTGCCCATTTGAAGAATGGGGGTCCAATCTTTGCTCCTTTGAAGAATGGGGGCCCTATTTTTGCCCCTTTGAAGAATGGGGACCCAATTTTGCCTATTTGAATAATGGGGACCTGATATTTGCCCAATTGAAGAATGGTCGTCCAAATTTCGCTCCTTGGCAGAATGGTCGTCCGATTTTTGCCCCTTTGAAGAATGGTCGTCCTATTTTTGCTCCTTTGAAGAGTGGTCGTCCGATTTTTGCCCCTATGAAGAATGGTCGTCCGATTTTTGCCTATTTGAAGAATGGGGACCCGATCTTTGCCCCTTTGAAAAATGGGGACCCTATTTTTGCCCCCTTTGAAGAATGGTGGTCCGATTTTTGCCTCTTTGAAGAATGGTCGTCCTATTTTTGCCTCTTAGAAGAGCCGATTTTTGCCTCTTTGAAGAGTGGTCGTCCGATTTTTGCCCCTTTGAAGAATGGTCGTCCGATTTTTGCCTATTTGAAGAATGGGGACCCGATCTTTGCCCCTTTGAAGAATAGGGACCCTATTTTTGCCCCCTTTGAAGAATGGTGGTCCGATTTTTGCCCCTTTGAAGAATGATCGTCCTATTTTTGCCTCTTAGAAGAGCCGATTTTTGCCTCTTCAAAGAGTGGTCGTCCGATTTTTGCCCCTTTGAAGAATGGTCGTCCGATTTTTGCCTATTTGAAGAATGGGGACCCGATCTTTGCCCCTTTGAAGAATAGGGACCCTATTTTTGCCCCCTTTGAAGAATGGTGGTCCGATTTTTGCCCCTTTGAAGAATGGTCGTCCCATTTTTGCTCCTTTGAAGAATGGTCGTCCGATGGGTTTTGCCCCTTTGAAGAGTGGTTGTCCGATTTTTGCCCCTTTGAAGAATGGTCATCCGATTTTTGCCTATTTGAAGAATGGGGACCCGATCTTTGCCCCTTTGAAAAATGGGGACCCTATTTTTGCCCCCTTTGAAGAATGGTGGTCTGATTTTTGCCCCTTTGAAGAATGGTCGTCCTATTTTTGCCTCTTAGAAGAGCCGATTTTTGCCTCTTTGAAGAGTGGTCGTCCGATTTTTTGCATCTTTGAAGAATGGTCGTCCGATTTTTGCCTATTTGAAGAATGGGGACCCGATCTTTGCCCCTTTGAAGAATAGGGACCCTATTTTTGCCCCCTTTGAAGAATGGTGGTCCGATTTTTGCCCCTTTGAAGAATGGTCTCCTATTTTTGCCCCTTTGAAGAGTGGTCGTCCGATTTTTGCTTATTTGAAGAATGGTCGTCCGATTTTTGTCCCTTTGAAGAATGGTCATCCAATTTTTGCCTATTTGAAGAATGGGGACCTGATCTTTGCCCCTTTGAAGAATGGGGACCCTATTTTCCCCCCTTTGAAGAATGGTGATCCGATTTTTGCCCCTTTGAAGAATGGTCGTCCGATTTTTTCCCCTTTCAAGAATAGTAGTCCGATTTTTGTTTATTTGAAGAATGGGGACCCGATCTTTGACCCTTTGAAGAATGGGGACCCTATTTTTGCCCCTTTGAAGAATAGTCGTCCGATTTTTGCCCCTTTGAAGAATCGTCGTCCTATTTTTGCCCCTTTGAAGAAGAGGGGTCCCAAGGAGAAATGTATTGATAAAGTATCAGTTTATGCAGAGCGAGACACGGAAATATTTTTTCAGTTATGAAATAATAAAAACATGGAATGACTTCCAACCAGTGGTGGTTAATAGTACTTTACTAGTTAGTTTTAAAAGAAGACTGAGAAGTATTTGATGGTTTAAATTAGAGATGCACCGATGAAATGTTGATCAGTAATCAATCATTTCAACGATTAATCAGTAATTGGACATTTTACTGATTAATCGGTTTGCATAATTGACGGGGGGGCGGGGGTATTACGCGTTCTATACAGGTAACGTAGCTGGAGAATCGTGTCATCTTCCTTTTAGGTTTAACGATAATCGTAAAAACAGGACAATAAGGGTTTACATAACGATTTTATTTTTGTCGATTAATCAGTAAATGGTTAATAAATTTGGGACAATCAGTAATCGGTTGAATTTTCATTGTTGCAAATTCTTGTAAATAGTGTTATTACTCCATTATTTGTTAATCAAACTTGTAGAAGTTTTGTGGTGGTATCTATTAACACATTCGTTTCAAAGCCTCCAAATTTTGTTACCCCGCATGAACTGTGGCGAAAAATTGGGGTGATGGATAAAATTTTAGTGATGACAAAAGTTGTAGATGGCTAAAAAAAAGGTGGTAATGGCTAAAAATTGTGGTGATGGATAAAAACTGTAGTCATGGCTAAATTTATGGTGGTGGCTAAAAATTGTGGTGATGGATAAAAAGTGGAGTGACGTATAAAAATTGTAGTGGTGGCTAAAAAATGTAGTGATGACTAAAACTTGTGACTAAAAATTGAGTGATAATGAGATGACTGTGTTGTAAGTGACGGTGCATCTTAACTTCCGACAAATTCGTCCAGTGTAAGAACAGGGAGATATAAGCCGAGGCAGGGTAAAAGAATGGGTCCATGGGTTAGTGAAATTAGGTGGGGATTGAAGCATTTAGGTTATATGCTTGGTGAACAGCCTTCCTTCAGTTTACCCTTGTTGGTACATCTAAGCAATGTTTCAATAGAAATTCTCATGGAATGGGGCGTATGGTGGGGATATGGGTAGATGTGGGTTGGAGCAGTGGGAAAGGATGAGTTTGGCGGATAGCTTCTAACACTCCGTGTGTTTTTTTTTACATCCGAAAGTTATGTATGAGTTACGTCTTCTTCATCCGTAGCTCCGCGAAGGCAGAAACAAAGTCGAGGAGTAGTGGAAAGTTGAGATGATATATTGAGAGCGAAAAATACGCCCCAATCAATCATTTCCTGACTTTAGTAAGAAAAATATTGAAAAGATTGAATAGATTACAATCAATTCACCGCCAAACAAGCAAAGTTCGTTTGGATTGCAACCGATTTCTATCAACCTTTGGAAATTGCGCAAAGTTGAAATGGATTGACTTTCCCTTTGGGGAACGAACAAAAATGACGGGGATTCCAAATAAAAATTAATCCATTAAACAAAGAAACTGCGAAAATGTACATTGCAACAGACCCCGATCGATCTACCCTTAAACAGAGATGATGTGGATCGCAGCGGGTCACAAATGTCGGCTGCCAGGCGTTGTTGAGAGAGAAATGGTCCTGTTTAATTTCAAGCGTTATATATTTTCGCTTTTTTTTCGGGATTAAGCAAGTAAAATAAACGCCTCGCATTTATTTTACTTGTTTGATCTAAATGGTGTTAATTTACATATATGAAAAATAACCCTTTCATTCGGTGTTAAAGCTGTTCTCATAAGAGTCAAATTACTGTTAAATAAACCGAAATTATTGAAGGATAGTAATCTGCTCGATTAACTCCTATTCAGCTATTTAAGGGGATTGAATCAATTACATTTATTATTAGATTTGTTATGCATAGCTTAGAATATGTGTGTATGTTTGGTTCCACTATTATTATCCAATTCCACACTGGCCATAGCTAGTTAGATAGAATAATTTCCTTGCGTTGTGGCAGAGGATTCAATGGATTTGCTCCGAATACTTATATTGACTCTCAGGAGAAAGATAATTACTTTTAAGAGGAAGCCATTTACTCTTACTAAAATTGTATTTACTCCCATGAAAATGGTATTTATTTACATAAAAAATACTTAATTTCACGAAAATGGTATTTACACTAACAAAAATGGTATTACTGCCAGAAAAATTGTATTTACTATTGTAATAAAGGTATTTATTTATTCTCACAACATTTGTATGCACTGGAGTGAATACCTGTGACGAAAAATGGTTTTAGTTAAACAAAAAACAAAAATGATATTCCATTACGAAAATAGTATTCACTGTCATAATTAAGATATTTACCATCATACAACTGGTAATAAGTGTTGGGGAAAATTAGTTACTACCATGAAAAAGGATATTCACAATGATGAAAACGATATTTATTCTCACGATAATTGTATTTAATGCCATGAAAATGGCCTCTAGAGACGTGCTAAAACTATTTACTCCCACGAAACTGGTATTTAGCCTCACGAAATGGTATTTAGCACTCTCCACAAAGACTGATCTTGGTTAGGGAATAGGAACAAATTTATGACAAATGCGGGCTCCTGCAACCCCTAATACACTAAGTAATCTCCTCTTAAGACAGGTCGAACTACGTACAATTGCCCAAAATAGTCATGTGTCACTTTTAAAAATGGTTCCCACAAAAAGTAAATTAACTATAATATAAATATTTATATGTTTTAGAAATCCTCGAATAATTATAATGGCTGCCGCTAAACTGCTGTTGCTGCGTTGCGAAGTAATAATATTTTATTTATAACAGGCTGGAAAATTAATTATAGGGCTGAAAATGAAAAAAAATAGTCAAATATTAATGCGAATCCGCACTCGCGCAGGGCAGCTTGTGCAACTCTGGCCTTATGGATTTTGACGACGTTGAAGTCGATCATGGGGCGTGAGGTTTCTAGGGATACAACGGGCAGAGACCTTGGGCATGGCCAAATTGTCGTGGATGATGTTGATAACACTTCTATGCGATATTCCAAGTTCTCGCTCGATTTCTTCGACCTTCACCCGTCGATTTTCGAGGATGATCCTCTCCACACAGGCCACATTGTCCTCGTTGGTCACGTCTGATGGGCGTCCTGGATGGGGATCATCTTCAAGGGACTCACGACCATGGCAGAACTCCCTATTCTAGCGAACAATGGTTGCATAGGAAGGGGCGGTGTCGGTGTACACTGCAACCATGCGTTCATGGATCTCTTTTGCATTCTTGCCTTCCTTGGTCAAAGATTTGCTCAATGCGCGGTGCTCAACCTTCTCCATTGTTGAAAAATTTGTGACTGACGATCTGCGATCAGCTACTTCTTCTTAAATAGACAAGGCAGGTGCATGCGGCTGCAGGTCCTGACTTGTCATAACTTGTCCAACACCCCTACAAACAGCTATCCCCTTTCCTCTGTTTTACCCTACCGATTCGCAAAACTTATTGACCGCCCCTCGTAATTCAAAATACAAAAGTTCAGTGTCGGTTTCCATTAATGATTGTTGAATGCTTTAAAATTCGGAGCGAAAACGAATGAAAGCATCGCCTCCAGAAGAAAGATTGTAAAAGAGATACTGGTAGAGAAAGTGTTAAAATGGATGAGAAACTCTACAAGGGAAATCTGTTTAGAAAGTGGTTAAAATAGAGAGGAAAAGGTAAAGGAGAAAACTTTACAGAAAGTTTTGAAGATGGAGGAGAAACTGCAAAGGAAAAATCTGTACAGAAAGTAGTGAAGGAGGAGGGAAAACTGTGAAAGAGGAATATGTACATAAGTGGTGGAGATGTAGGGAAAACTTTAAAGGAGAAAACTGTACAAAAAGGGGTGAGATGAGAGGGAAACAGTAAAGGAGAAATCTGGACAGAAAGTGGCGAAGATGGAGTGGAAACTGTCAAGGAGAAATCTGTACTGAAAGTGGCAAAGATGGAATAGAAACTGTAAAGGAGAAATCTGTACAGAAAGTGGTGAAGATGGAGGGGACGGAGTAAAGAAGAAATCTGTCCCTAAAGTGGTGAAGATGGAGGATATTCTGTAAAGGAGAAATCTGTACAGAAAGTGGAGAGGAAACTGTATGGAAGTTACTCGTATATAATCGCACATCCTCCTCCGGGTATTGCGGTGGGTAGGGGCACGTAATCCTCTAGGTGTTAGCTAGAGCATGCTAGCCGATGCTACAGGTGACACCGCTTTGTGGGTGAATGTTGTGAAGGATAATTTGGATGAGACTTGTAATTTGACCGTAATTACAAGGTAACAACCACAAGTTATCAGAGTAACAAAGATGTACATCGCTGATTAATTATGATAAATATTGAAAGATTCCAAAATATTTTGGTTCGGGGATTTTGGCTCCCTTAGGAACTGTCAATGGCAAAAAAGGCTAAAGTAGACATGGATGTTTATTATTAATAATAAAATATCGTGTTAAATCTGTTAATCTATCAAACAAATATGATATGGATTATAGACCGCAATCCATCAAAGCAAAGATTCTCCCTCAAAAGAAAATATGAAACCAAATATTTGATTTTCTTGAATGTACCTAATTTTAGAGACAAAATTATCGATCATTTTAAATGCAAGTAGGAAAACTACAGTAGAGGTTGTCCCAAAGGTCTGGGCACATAGACTTTTGAACTAGATTTTATTTAATTTAAATATTAATAACATTTCCAATGCGATGTCCACCATTTGTGATGCAAAGTTTGATGCGCTTAGCGAGATTCACCCGATGAACCCGATGCATTTAATGCAAATTTCAGTCAATTTGAACACATTCGTTTATGATGCGCTGTTCCCTCAGGTGTCTCGAACCTTCCAATTAATTCCCATTGAGAGACAACTTCTCATTTAGCATCAGAGAAAAAAAGTGGAGACCATCGAGTACACTTTCTTTAGCATACCCCTATCAAAAGAAGTAAAGGGGGCTAAAGTTCGGTAAACGAGGAGACAAGTGTGATATTTCCCGTGTTCAGACTTTAGGGGCACCCTGTATTTTAAATTAAAATTCGTTGGGTTTTTACCAGCGATCTTCACCCATTTAAGAGGCCTTTTATTTTTTATTTGGGGGGACCTACCGTTTAGCAGGGGGATCCGAACCACGGGTATCTGAAGGGTATCCCAGTCGCTATGAAAACGACCCGAATCGGGACACAATCCAGTGACTAACCACACCCGATGTGGCTTAACTCTGCTGATATAGGAAACGCTCCTTCCACTCTGCTAAACAGTAGACCCAAAAGAAAACGAACTGGGAGGGGGAAGGGGCTTATGCTTTGAATAAAAAGACGAATATGAGGTTGCAAAAGGGAATGAATTCTCCCCACACCCATTAGGGGGGGAGAGGACCCCTCAAATGAGTGGAATGTGAGGCGAAACGCAACTAAAAACAAAAAGGAATAAAAAATAAAGCAAAATAGAATTGAGAAAATTAAAAAAAAACTAAGTTATAATATGTAAATTACCTGAAGGAAATAGAAAAAATCGATTTCAATCACTTTCACTTTTTCAGATAGAGAAAAAATTGACTGAAATAACGATTTTTCCCTTTTCCTGCGGGTCATTTACCTTATTTGAGGCACCCACGAACATTGAAGAACTCCTCCCCAGCCAAGCCTCCTAAAAAGCGAGCCCCGCCCCTTTAAAACTGGTAAAAACTTGTACTCACCTTGCTAATCACGAGAGCCTGGTGTCCACCTCCTTGTAGTCTGAACCCCCAAGGGGGACCTCCCCAAAGCATGACCTTGACTCGAGGCATCGTGACAGGGTTCTTCTCTCCTTGCGCCGGGGTGGGGGGCACTCATCGAGGTAGGTGGGCATTTAATCGTCGGGGTCGCGGGGACGGAAGAGTTCGGGGGGTCAAACTCTTTACACACAAGTTCTTAACGGTTAAGTTCGACCCATCCGCTCCTACTCGAACTTTTAAGAAGTTGTCCTTGGGAGGGAAGAGTATAGGAAATCGTCCTTGGGAGGGAAGAGTATAGGAAGTCGTCCTTGGGTGGGAAGAGTATAGGAAGTAGTCTTTAAGATGGAAAGGTTTCGGAAGTCGTCCTTGAGGAGGAGAATAGTCGTCCCTGAGAGGGCAGAGTCCTGGTAGTCGTCCTTGGGAGAGAAGAGTATATGAAGACGTCTTTGAGAGGGAAGAGTATAGGAAGAGGTCCTTGAGAGGGAAGAGTATAGGAAGTAGTCCTTAAGAGGAAAGAGTCTAGGAGGTCGTCCTTGAGATGGAAGAGTCAAGGAAGTGGTGCTTGAGAGGAAAGAATATAGGAGGCGTTCTTGAGAGGAACGTGTATAGTCGTCCTTGAGAGGGCCGTCTAGGAAGTTGTCCTTGGGAGGGATGAGTATAAGAAGTAGTCCTTGGGAGGGATGAGTATAATAATTAGTCCTTGAGAGGGAAAACTATAGAAAGTCGTCCTTGGGAGGGAAGAGGCGAGAAATAACTACAAGAAATTTTCGTTTATGGTCTCAAATTTTAAAAAATCACATTTCATTCGCTGTTTTCTATTTTCGTTATATACTGAAAAAGACCATTATTATTATTGATTGTAGTAATTAATAGTGGTAGCATAAATAGTAGGAATTAATGTGTTTATTTCCGAACTTGTTATTGAATTGGGTCGAAATCGTTGTTTCTTAAGGGTTTATGAGTGGTAAAGTTAGGGGATGTGAAAATCGGGAGAAGATATAAAGCCAGAATATTCTTAAAAGGAGAGATGACTTGAGGATCTTAGGATTGGGAGTGCGGGGGCCCAGAAGTCTCCAAATAGAGCCAAATATTACGGGCAGACCAAATCCTATGCAAGTGTTGGGGAAGGGAAGGCACACAATCATCCAGATTAGCCACAGTATGTACCCCTATTTTACACCCGGCCCCACTATTCATGGACAAGTAATGAGAAGTGTTGGATTGTGCTAATTTTAGTCAGTACAAAAGCGAGGGTAAAGACAGACAGAAGAAAGAATATTAAAGCTACCATCGTGACTGACAAGGTTTGCTATGACCGAACCAAGTCAACCAAAAAGACTGGTTTTCTAAGATTACCAACTGGTAATGTGTGGTTTTTGATCCTGCTTCAATGTGAAGGTAATTTAAAAAGAGAGAAATGAACATTAGTTCGACCTATTCAGCTATACTATGTAGGTATACACTACAGGAAAAAGAAAAGCACCAGCATATCACCTAACTGTTATTTGAAAATGTTGAATATTATTTGAGAGAAAAGAATTAAATTGCCATGAGGGATGTTAAGATGCTTCAAGTATAAGCTTGAGTGACCCCTCACTAGGCACCCTGTAATAACAGGCTAGCAGTCCCTAGGGTTCAGATGGTTTATTAAGTAATGACTATTGAAGGCATTTTCCCGTCGGTACTCGCGAACTAGATAGTGGAATATACAGAAGGGGCAGGTTGAGCTCAGTAGAGATATGACGGCTCTGAGGGAAATGTGACTGTCGAGATTCAAAGTTTACCATATTGTATATATATATATATATATATATATATATATATATATATATATATATATATATATATATATATATATATATATATAATATTGCAAAAGCCCTGTGGTGGATGGTACTACCTCTTTGCTCTTTCTTTGTATGCAAGCCATTAAATTGGTGAGTGGGTTGTACATATGATATAAAAATCCTTTGGAGGTACTTTCACCAGTGGGGAGATATTGGGTTTGATATGGTAACGCTTAGGGAAGTTTTGATTTGCTGTCCCTGGTGACTTAGCGGTAAAGAAACTGGCTGGCAATCGGAAGACCTGGGTTCCACTCCCAGCCAGGATATTTTCATTTTTTCCCCTTGGTGTTACTGCTGTCTTCTCAGTATGGATTGCCTTCAATGAGCTGTTATTTGCTCTCCTTGATTTATGTCTTTAAGGTCCCTTTCTCTTACCTTTAAATTTTTTTGTGAGGGATAAACCTCTTAAAGTACCTTTCCTTAATGGGTCTCTTGTGACAGGAGCTTCCCTCTACCGTTTCTTCCAATAGATATTCTACTAATAGATATTCTTTTTACCGTCCTTCTGTGAAATGTTTCTCTGACAGTTCATTCTTTGTACCATCCTGCGGAATATTCCTCTAACAGGGCCTGCCCTCTATCATCTTTCTAAAAAATTAGTCTAACAAGACCTTCTGTCTACTGTCTCTTTTAATGGGCAATATATTGACGGGACCTTCCGTCTATCGTCGATTCTGAGACATGTTCCTGACAGTAACTTCCGTATACCATTCCTTCTGTTGGACATCATTCAGTTTTTTGCATTAGCAGAGCCCCCTCCCCCCAAATTTTATATATATATATATATATATATATATATATATATATATATATATCAAAGTAGCGCGATTAATTATGCGGTTAAAAGGCTATTTTTGGCAAACACAGTCTTTCTCAAAGCCCTCAGAAGGAGCTCTTCTCGCATACTCTTCGATAAGCAGTGGTGACACTTGAAAATAGGCCAATCGAAAGATAATTTTTTGGCTAACTGAGAGAACGCTTATTTTAAGTGTTACCTTCTCATGTATGTGAGAAGAGCTCCTTCCGAGGGCTTTGAGGAAGACTATGTTTGCCAAAAATAGCCTTTTAACCGCATATATATATATATATATATATATATATATATATATATATATATATATATATATATATATATATATATATATATATATATATAATATATATATATTAGGGTGTTTCATGACAGAGGGTTGTAATATAAAAGTGTAAGGAAGTTTTATCCTCATTGATTATCGTGTTCCATTGGCTCAGAAAACAAGTCTGAACAAGTTTCATCCTGATTGGAACATATTTAGAGGTCACGAGAATTCACATTCTGTCAGCTTGTCATGCGTTAGTCTGGTTGTACACTTTACAGCGAGAGGTGAGTGTGTGTTTGTGTGTGTTCCATAACAGTTGTATAAATTATATTGATGCATAGGTAATACCTATGCATCAATGTATATATATATATATATATATATATATATATATATATATATATATATATATATATATATATATATATATATATATATGGATTTCACGATGTTGAAATTAAATTCTGGACAGTTTGTGTTAAATATTTTTTTCTAATTTTATCTCTTTTAGTGCTATGGTTTGTTTTGTTTTTCTGGTAATTTTTCCATTTTTTTTATGTAATATTCGACTATTATATACAGTTTATAGTCAGGGATGAAGTAAAAGTAAAGTATTGTTGGGTTTCTATATATCTAGTAAGAATATTTAATGATTAGCAATAATATAAAAACAAATTTGGTTAAGAAATGTTTAAAAATTCATGCCAGATGAAAGAAAACAGACTTTGTCACGAATCACCATTGCATATTTGTTTTCTTCACTAATCAATCAATTTTCCCATTGCAGGTGTGCTTAACACTTGATTATGGCAACTCAAGGCAAGAACGAAGTCTGGCTCATAGGTCAGCCAAATAAGGATATCCTAGGTAACCGTCTGCCAACCAAGCTGAGTGCCATGAAGAAGTACTTCTCTTATCAAAAGCAGGAACAGCTAGGACGTAGAAAGTCTATGAATCTCTGTTTGGATGCTATAATGGCCTTTGGGGAGAATGCTAGGATTTCTACTATGAGGAGAGACAACGCCACTCGGAAAATAGAATCTCTCCTCAAGCGTTATGACAAGCTAGTCAAAAAGAAGAAACGATCAGAGGAGAGCTGTCGAGTTGCTGAAGAAATGTTCAGGGGAGAAATTATAAATGAAATCTTTGATATTGGTCATTCCAAAGCCCTTTGTATGATGAAAAACTAGGAAGACAAGAGTTTCTACATTAGTCAGCAGGATGACCCAGCACAGAGCAGTATGGGATCAGTAGACATGAAGATGGCCAAAATAGAGAGTAGGAAAAGGCATCGAGAGGAAAAGCAGGCTGAAAGGCAAGACCGGAAGATTCATCAGTCAAAGATATTAACAGAAACTACAATTTTAGAAGACAGTCCCTTATCCGCAGATGAGCAGTGGGATCCTTCCTTGGGTGCATCTACTTCTATTTTATGCCCTGAAAGGAAGCGGTCAAAGAACTTCGTAAATCAAGATGTGGCTGTTGCTTATGACCGGATGAATATTAGTATCCGTGATGCAGCAGTCCTACAGTGTAGTCGCCCAATTCCTAGAGCAAAATTTTGATGAGATTTCCATCTCTGCTTCCACAATGTACGGTGCTCGCCAGTCAATTCGGAAGCAAGTAGCAGTGGCGTATCAAGAGGAAGAGTTCTGTCCTGGTGAACCATTAGTGTTGCATTGGGATGGAAAAATGCTGCCTACAATCACAGGTAACAGATCTGACGATCGAATTGCCATTCTAGTTTACGGGAAGGGACAAAAGAAGCTGCTTGGGATTCCAAAAATTCTAGCTGGTACAGGAGCGGAGATAGCACGCGTATGCATCGAATGAGTACGGGAACACCACCAGTCAGAATCAAGTGGTTATCATTTGACACTACAACATCGAACACGGCATTCATGTAGGTGCCTGCACAAAGATTGAGTACACACTTGAGAAACAACTTCTATACCTAGCATGCAGGCATCATATTTATAAAATTGTTCTATCAAAAGTCTAACACGTCTCAATGGGCCCCACCACTGGGCCTAATATTGAAATCTTTAAAAGACTCCAGAATCAGTGGAATGCAATCATAGATCCCTGACAACCAGCTGCACCATTGCCGAACCTCTTCAGGATCTTAGGAACAGAACTATTCTTATTGTGAGGAAATCTCTTGCTGTCTATCAGTAGCGGGATGACTATAAATAACTTCTTCAACTGGTTCTTCTCTTTCTTGGGGAAGAGAACACTGTCAATGTGCCTCTGCGGAAGCCAGGAGCATATCACAATGCATGGTGGATGGCGAGAGCTATCTATGCATTAAGGCTATACTTTTTACAAGACCAGTTCAAGATGACAGTGTGGGAACTTAAAGGAGTCACAGAAATCTGCATTTTTGTTGCACTGGGCTATGCAAAGGCTTGGTGTCGGGCACCAAGAGCAGAGCAGGCTCCAAGTGTTGATCTGGAGTCTTTGCAAGACATGGAAATATTACAAGTAGAAGCAGTGATCATCATTGTTGCCAAGGAAGCGCAAACAGCCACGAAACGACACTTGTGGTACCTATCAGAGGCACTGCTTGGCTTGGCATTCTTTGATAAAGAACTTAACCAAGAGGAGAAAAGAATGATGCAAGATAGCCTATCAAATCCAGCGCCGAAGAAAGTAGCAAAGCGTATTAAGGGAAAAAAACATCCTTGGCTCATTTAAAGGAAAAACATTATCCGATTTTGTAACCTCGAGGACGATGGATCTGTTCACCCCTCTCGACATTAATGATGACTTTACTCAAAATCCTCATGCGTCTTGGGAAAGTGACTGAAAGTACCTTGAAGGTGAAGCCAAAGTCCATGACCTGGCTGTGGTTAATGATTCGGCTGAATGGGAGATAGATCGTATCAAAAAGTTCAATTCTACATTAACAACAAAGGAAGAAGACAAACAGTTCTTATTGAAAGCAGTCTTTAATCACAGGAAAGAATTTCCAAAGAAGCAAAACGCAGAATTAATGAAGTAACTATATGTAACTGTTTTTTTTATAATTTTTGTACTTTATGTGTTTTCTGGCCAATTATTCTTTTGTTATATAAAATAAAGCAGCAATGATTTATAAAAAAACTTTTTTTCAGGAAAAACTTAATTTCTCGGGACCCTTAATTTTTGTCAGAGGATAGATTTTGGAGAGGGTTGATATTTTGGTAAGAGGAACTTAGGCATGTATGAGGAACAAATATCTGATATGGTCTGACTTTATGAAACACCCTAATATATATATATATATATATATATATATATATATATATATATAATTGATTGGCCAGAAATTCCTGACTTGCTAAGGATGCGGAAAAAAACAAAAATATTTTTATGCAGTAACACCAACATTTATTCTTCAAAATAAAGTCCATCACTCTTTACCAACTTCTTTGAATCTGTCCCAGATACCAGTCAGCTGGCCTTGAATCGGAAAACTGAAAAAAATCTTCTATCACTCCATCAAAAATGTTGAATCGCTGGTTGCGGAGGAAATGTGCCATTGAACGGAATAGGCCATAGTCACTCGGAGCGGTATCAGGACTGAATCGTGGATGTGGAAGAATTTCAATACTATCCATCTGTTTGAACTTCTCCATAGTCAACCTGGAAGTGTGTGGCCTCTCATTGTCTTGCTGAAAGAAAGCCTGACCTCGATTGATCAAAACAAGATACTCCTTCTTTAGTTTGTCGTACATGCGATCTAGCTGCTGGCAATATAGTTTAGCGTTGATGGCGCAATCATGTGGAAAAAGCTCGAAATGCAGTACTTCTTGGAAATTCCACCAGACAGAGATCATGACCTTTTTGACAAACCTATTTCGTTGTGGAACGGATGCCGGTTGTTCACCACGCGGAACCCACTTCCTCTCTAGGTCGTGCTTAACCAAGTACACCCATTCTCATCTGATGTGACAATTCACCTCCAAAATCGGTAGTACATTGGGTTATTGGGAAGTTGGCTGCAAATCTCTACATTACTGGTAGCTTGTGCTTCGGTGAGGTCATATGGATCCAATTGGGGCTTTTTATTAAAAAACTCCATTTGATGAAATCGGTTCAGCACAGTCTGGTGGGCTGAGACTCCAACAACTTTCGTAAGATTACGGCTGCTTGCAGAATGTTCAAATTTCAATGCAACCAATAAAGCCTAGCTGTCAAAGGTTGATGGTCGGCCGGAACGTCGTTGATCGCCAAGGATAAGATCCCTGGAGTTGAAACGTCTGTACAACCTCGAGACCTTCGCTTGACTGACTATGCTTTCTCCTTCAGTATCAGGGGTGTGGAGCCGGGTGTTTTTGGAGGAGCCAGAACCGGATCTGGAGCCACTAAAATATCATCAGCTCCGACTCCGGCTAGAAATCTGGACATAAGCAAATGTTGCAATTTTTTTAAGGCAATTACATATATAACTCTCTCAGCCTATTGAAACTGCTGGAATTATACCGATACATCAAATAGTCTGTCACTTAGCCCCCACAAGAACTCTGTAACCATTTTTATGACAATCACAATTCACAATAATAACGAGTATAGCATAAAGGGAACTAAAGTACATTTGCAGAAACATAATTGTTAAATGCTGTACAATAGAAGCAATTCTTTATAAAACAAGGTCTGCTGACCAAAAAGTCGCGTGCCCTCACTTATTATGATGTATGACCTTAAGACCTTCAAAACTTTCATAATTCCCGGAGTAACCTTGCGAGGACCTTGGTATAGCCACATACTTTAGCATAGCATAGTAGAGAATAGCCCAGCCTAGCATAGCGCAGTATAGTCTAGCATAGCCTAAACTTGCCTATTATAGCAGCAATATCATAGCCAAGCATAACATAGTATAGCCTACCCTATTTTAGAGTATAGCCAAGCCTAGCCAAACATAGGATAGCCTAGCCTAAAATAGAATAGCCAAGCTGTGCCGGGTCTAACCTAGCGTAGCTTAGTATAATCTAGCTAGCCTAGTATAACCTAGCATAGTATAGCCTACCTAATCCTAACTTAGTAAACCCTAGTCTAACCTAGCATATTATAGTATAACCTAGCTTCGCCTAGTATAGCCTTGCCTAGCGCAACATTACCTAGTGTAGCCTAGCCTAACCAGGTATGGCTTAGCATTGCATGCCAGAAGCTAGCATAGCGTCGCATAGAGTTGCCTAACCTAGTATAGCCAAGCTAGAATAGGATACTATAGCCTAGCCAATATATCATTGCATAAGATAGCCTAGCCTAGCATACTATAGGCTAGCTTGGTACAGCTTATCCTAGCACAACCACACCTAACATAATATAGCCTAGTCTAGTATATCCTAGACTAGTATAGCATACCATGCCCTAGACTAGAATAACCTTGCAAAGCTTAGCTTATTATAGCCTTGGTTAGCTAGCCTATCTTAGCCTAACATAGTATTATCCAGCATAGCCCACCCTAGCCTATTATATATTAGCCTACCATAGCATAGTATAGCCCTATCTAGCTAAATATAGCTTAGAATATTATAACCTAGCCTAGCATTAACTATCCTAGACAAGTATAGCCTCTACTATCTTATTATACCCTAGTCAAGCATAGCTTAGTATTGTCTAGCCTATCATACTATATCCTATCCTAGCATAACATTTTATAGCCTAAATTAACATAGTATATCTTATCCTTGTACATTACATCTTAGCATAGCCTATTAATAGCCTATTCTAGGCTTGCATAGCAGAGTATAGCATATTATAACCTTGTCTAGTCTAGCATAGTATCAGCCGAATAGTTATGATGTTATTGTCAAAAGAAAATAATTCCCGGGCTAACCTTGGGAAAACTTTGGCAATTATAGCATTCGAAAGAGAATGTAAAGCAACATAAGGTTTTCAAATTATGTTGGATTCGGACGAATAGTTATGATGTTATTACAAAAACAAAACAAAAAAGCAAAACGGGGACCGACCAACATAGTGAGATGTAGAGTCGCTCGCGACTAGACTCTCACGCGACTTAAAACTCTCTAAATGGTATTGCTAATGTGACATCACGCCCAAAGTGAACTTAAAAATATTGAAATAACTTGAAAAAGATGGGGGGACGGGGGCTTTCCTAAACCCTGTAGTTTGGTTAAGAAATAATAGAAATAATAACTTATTAGTGACGTCACATTAACAATACCCTTCAGTTTGTTTAGAATGCGTTTAACGGAAAAAAGCAAATATGGCAACTGTTTGTTTATAAAACAATTTCGAAAAATAACATCAGTTCAAATAATTTTACGAAACTTTACCTAAAAATAGACAATATATCGTGAAATACACAATAATTTATTTGTGTAATTCACGATTTACTCTATAGTAAGTTGGGTGTAGGATATTTGAGCACAATTTGGTTTAAAATAGCCGAAAGTTAGATTAGAACTAACTAGAGATTGGCGAAATTAAATTAGGAGCTTCGCTTCTCTTAGGGCAAAGTTATCACAAGAAACTAATTATTCTACCCTAGGCTAAATTTTGTAAGTACTATGTAGTTTTACTTGTTTTGTAACAAAAGTGTATTTTGATTATCCAATAATACATTGAAAATGAATATTTACTTCATTTCAGAAATATATAGATTTGCAATAAGAATGAAACTACAAAATGCAATCTTATTAATTAAAACTAAGCTATAAGTATTCTATATAACTATATTAGTTATATTTTTTGAAGCCCTCAATAATGAATACAGGATTAAGAGAAAAGTCTAGCGTATTTTATTATTTTACTGTTACTGCAGATGATAAATATTATGTTTGTAAATGTAATTGTGAAGATGCTGGTGAACGGAATTCAACCTTCAAGCAAAAAAGGAAATATATAAAAAAGAGCAGATAATTTGAAGCGCTACATAAATCGTAATTATTCTGAAGTTTCTATGATTCTAGAAGCGAACGAAAATCGGCAAATGTTAAAGTCATTAGGCAATACTTCTGGTGTATCAGCAACTAAAAGTCAGCACTACAAACCAAAGCTTACTAAATATTTTACCTGTCCAAATGTGAATGTGGCCATAACACCAAATCAGTTAAAAAATAACATAATAGAATTAGTGGTAAAGAATTCCATACCTCTTTCTGTCTTTTGTAAGCCAGCTATGTTAGGTTTAATAGGCGATATGGCACACAAATTCAAAATTAGTTTTGATAGAAGTAGGATTAGATCTTTAGTAGTTGATAAAGCAAAGAAACAAAAATGTGCTCTTAAAAATCAACTAAAAGACGATATTTATTTTTAAAAAATGATTAGTTGCCCACGTTTAAGAACACACTATTTTGCAATAAATGTTAAATTTATTGGAGAAAGCAATAACATAGTGACATGTACATTGGCAGTAAGAGATACTCAAGCTTAACATACAGGTGACTACTTTTCTAAGTTTGTGAATGATGTTTTGCAAGAGTACGAAATAGAAAAAGATAATGTATTTTGCATTGCAACTGATAATACTGATCAACTATTACAGTACAATTGAAAGGTTAAATAAAGACCAAAAGACAGACGAAGAATGTGAAATAGAAGTAGTTCATTCAGAGGAAAAGCCTCCAGAACTGAAGCCTGATGATACAGTAGAACCTGATCATTTAAATAGTACTGCGGAAGAAATTTCAATCCTCTCAAGAATCCAACATATGCGTTGTGCTGTACACACTCTACAGCTTGCCATTCGTGATGGCTTAGCACCTGAACATACAGCCACTCTTTTAACCAAGATAAAGCAAGTTGTAGTGGCTTCAAGAAATCAAATTTGAATAAATAATTAGTCGTAGAAAGGTAGCAATTTTAGATCAAGTTACAAGGTTGGGTAGCGCATATAGGATGATAGAGCGCCTACTGAAATTGAAACCTGTTTTTATTGACATGGTAATTGGTGAACCCAGAAATTACAATACCAGTAGCAATGTGAGATGCAGTGAAATAACTTGAAAATGTACTTCATCAACCATATATTATTACAAAGAAAATTCAAGCTGAAAATTCGACTCCGAGTCAGTTTTTTAAGGAATGGAAGTCTTCGATATACTTCCTCTCTCAAACTAAGAGTACTTTCACGGGGATAGAAAGAAGATGAACAGGTGAGAGGGGGTGGGGGTTGAGCTAACTGTTGTTATCATCTCAGTTCTAAATGCATTTCTTTAGCTGAAGGTATCGAGATTCCCATGGAAACACGAGAAAACCATTTACTGGAAAATGATGTTCTGTTGGCTGGTGTGTTTCTGGACCCAAATTATAGATGTTTATTAACTAATAAACAACAAAGCAAAGCCAAAGAGTCTGTATATAACATAGCATTCGGAATGAGCAATTTTCAAGAATGTCCAGAAGTGTAAAATGCAAAGACGCCATCTTCAGCATCTAGTTATAGTATTAGCACTTCAGATAATGAGTTTGATTTTGCAAAAATTATTGATAAAAAACATAGTTTGCAAACAAAACAATCTCGATTAGAAGGTAAACAGGATCTCCACACGTTTCTCCTCTTAACTCCGCATTTAGTAATTTCAAGTTAAAAATATGGGAGTCTTTTATTGATGATGAAAAATTTAACCGTCAGTCAGTTATCAGTAGATGAAACAGTACTAAATTGATAAGAGATGCTGCATGAGTGATTATTACATTACCAACTAGTCAAGTTTGTGTGGCGGGTGTATTTTCAGGATTAAAAGTTATAAAATCAGATTTGAGATCTGTAATGAAATAAGACTTGGTAGAAACTATCTTATTTTTTAGGACAAATTGTTATTTATAATTTTCAATTTTGTCAAATTTTTGCAACATTAAAAGTTCAAATTTTTAAAAGGAATGAATCTTAATTTGTCTTATTTTTGTTCTAATTTTTCGTTGTCAAAACTCAAAATTGTATACATATTATTATTTTCCAATCATTTGTATATTAAATAGATATGATAAAAAAGCGTATTTTTAGCATTTACTGCAAATCAAAATTGACGTGGCATTCATTTATTTTTTTATTGACCATTATCAATTATCACTTCGATTATAATTGGATTTTGGAACTTTAATGGGGTCGGAACTGGAGCCCTAGCCAAACATTTTTTAAAGATGGATCCAGAGCTGGAGCCGAGGCCATATTGTTTTCCTCCGGCTCCACACCCCTGTTCAGTATCGCAAATTTCCTTCACAACAACCTTTGTAGAAAGTTTTCGCTTGTAAGAGTAGAGAATCAAAACTCTAATTTCACTTTCTTCCAAACTCATTTCTGTCAGTTGGGGTTTACACAAAGAGAAATAAACTGCGCAGGAGCAACAAAAAAACAAACAAACAGAAGCGTACAGAGGCTGGTAGTCGAATGAGTAAGGCTAACCTAACCTAATGTTGCTGTTGCTCCATAAAATTTTGTTGTTTTCGTTCCGCTTCGTTCTCTTTATCTCTGAAGTTTAAGTTTTATAAGATGGAGTGAAGTTGGTGACCCTAGAACCCCTTTTCAGTGGAGGGAATAAAATGTTAAACGAAGTGATGTGATCGAACGCCTTAGTAATGCTAATCTGATCACATGAGCATAATGCCTCTTGTTTATATGTGTAGAAAAGGTGATCGCGACCAAGGAGAGAGAGAGGAGAGAAATATATATAAAGAGAGGTCCTGTATCCAAGGAATTTGACAGAGAAGTCGAGGGAGAAAGATAACGAAGCTAAAAAGCAGAATTATTGGTGTTGCAAGTCAAGGGCCAATAAATAATACCCAAGTGTAAGGAATGAGTATATGAGCGTGCACAACTTTTGTGTACATGGATCACTATATATATATATATATATATATATATATATATGAAGGAAGGAAACAATAGTGTTAGGATCAATTTATTTGCGAAACCAAGTTTCGACGGAGACCTGGGCCATCTTCAATCACTGGTGGACTAACGAATACAGAGATGCTTAACTTAGGGGCACACAAATTTAAGAGTCGGGATGTAATTAGGTGGGGGGCGGTATGGAGGAGCAGCGGCATTTTTAGTAGAGAAAGGACAAATCCCCGGCTTATCAAGGGATTAGTGTTGAATTGCCCATCAGAAGTATTAAAGTTTGGAATTTCCTTTATAAGAGCTGATTCTATCAGACGCCTATGTATATAATTGTAAGAATTATAAATTATTTTTACATTATCAATGTAAATTTAATGGTTTTTAGTTGACACGTGGAGAAATAAACTAGAAAAAAGACTTCCACGGCGCATATCGCTTGATAAGCAGGAAATTTGCCTTTCCTCTACTCAAAAATGCCGCCGCTCCCCCATACCGCCACCCCCCCCTAATTACATTGTAAATTTGTGTGCCCCTAAGTTAAGCATCTTTGTATTCATTAGTCCACCAGCGATTGAAGATGGCGGAGGTCTCCGTCGAAACCTGGTTTCGCAAATAAATTGCTCCTAACACTGTGGTTTCCTTCCTGCATTTACATTTAATGTCGTGTTATGACTAGGTGTACGCTGTTATACGCCCACTGGCCTACTGGCAGACCGAAATTAAGGCTCCACCTGGGGATGGCTCTAAGAGTGCTTTAAATACACAATTGCTAGGCCAAGGAATATTCAAACACGGCAACAAAAATGTACTTTAATAGGACTAAAGATTACATACATATATAGGGCAAGTTAAATGGCAATGCAATTAAATATTGACGGTTCACGGCTAAGATGATTGAAACTATCAGATAATTAAGTTTGAACCGAGGGATAATTAATTAAGAAATGATCTTACAATTATGCAAGTTCTAGAGCAAAGGGGATCCTTGAGGTTCGACGCGGTAAAGGTGGGGGGAGCGTGACGAAGCGAGAGTTAAATCCGTTTACCTTGATGTGTGGCGAGTAGGACCAGGGAGGTAAGTTAGACCTTGAACTTGTGGGCGTCTCACGAGACGCTGAATCCAACTTCGGGAAATTAAAGATGGGGTCTTTTATCCTTAAGAGGCAAACGGGGAATGCTTCGGGGATGGCTTTTCTGATCCTTAAAATCCGAAGACGTGGTGAGAAGCATTGAAGCCAGCCTAAAACTATCTCCACGAACAACACTGAGTGACGACTAGCTCTTCCTTGGCTCTTCGAAAATCACCCAATTCTTCTCTGGACGAAAATGTATTTGATTTCCTCTCGACTAACGAAGACGTTAACGGCTAACGTACTGGACGGCGGCTTCGGACACAATCTGCCTGTGAACTTCGAAGTATCGAATATATACTCCGAAATTGTCTAGACGGGGAGAGAGATTCATCGCCAACAGACTTCCTTAATTGCCTTAGGCCGCGATAAGAGTCCATAGCGGGAAGTCGCGATGACCCCTTAATGATCTTTCCATTGTTCTAATTTTCGCAATATATAGAGGGCAGATAAATGCAGCGCTGTGAAACGTCTACGACTATGGCGTTTCGCCCTCGCGCGAATTACTTGGGGCAGACGGTCAACGGCGAACTGGGGAAGTCAGGAGGGAGGGGGGGGGGGCGAGGTACCGGAGAAGGTGGGAAGAGGAAAAAGAATTCCTTTTCTCTCTCCTTATTCTGCCACATGTACGTTACTGTACTTCTTTGGATATATATATATATATATATATATATATATATATATATATATATATATATATATATATATATATATATATATATATATATATACTACAGAGAGTAGCTTCTCACCACAGTTGATCGTTGTTTTATTGCGTTTCAGTGTAGTGGTTACGCTTATTATATAATTCTAAATGATGGAAGTCCTAAAAAAAAAGATCCTGCTATAATATTATTTCTCCTTGAGATGATGGACGGATCCGCCCGGTGGGCCGTAAGATGATGCCGACTCCTGCCCTACCTACATCTAATATAGGACACTTTCAAACATGCAGTTCTCTCCCTGCATGTGTATCACCTACATGAGTTCAACATATAACATTACCACATATACAGTTCCTCTTCTTGCTTGTATTCATCTTAGTTCACTTTTATACATGCGTGTATCCCCTCCATCCATATATTTATCAAACCAATAGATTTTCTCCCTCTAATCTCCTTTAGTCTCTCTCACCTCTTTGTCTTTGTATTTAACACGTGTCTTAGGGATTTCGTCTCGAGCATTCTTAACGCTGCGACTGGTCGGTTTATAACATTGTTTTTCAGCTTTTGCGAACCTGGTTGCGGTTGTTTCTTGTTGCTCGCTTCCCTTGACAATGGATCTCTCTGGGGTTCGTTTCGTAGTTCCTAGACCCGGTCTTGGGGCTGTGGTTTGGCTAAATTTACAACTCCCGTCCCACTTGGCTGTGCGTGGGGAAAGCTTTTCCTACAATTCGGAGAAAGAAATGTTTTTCTCCTTCAAAGCAGAACCCCAGTGGATAAGCATACTTCCATAGTCCCAGCTGAGAACATCCGAAGTCCAAGTTCCCTTGCTCAAATTTCCACTTTTTTTTACAGAGTGAATGCAAAGACCTTCCTTTCTTTACCAACAATAAAATGTTGCAAAAATAACACGTTGAACTGCATAAACGCTACCAAGAAAAATGAGTCCCTTATTCAGGACCAGAAGACGAAAGACTTTCCTGAAAAAAATTTAGTTTGATCATACATAATGGTTCTATCATTAGGCGACTAAATATCCTCACACACTGGTATGACGTATCGGTCATCGAAACCTGAACTGCTCTCGGCCCCCAAAGAATATATGTGTTTCCTGTGTTCATCTTTTTATTATTTTTTTTTGTATCTTTATAAAAGCAGTTCATTTCACTTAATTCATTGCACACCTGAAAAATTAGACAAGAATTTTCAAAACTAGTTTCGTAGGGAGAATAAAAAAAAATTGTTCTCGTATTGCTTATTTTCATCGATTAATCGACGCCTCTCCAAACTAATTCAACTAATACCTTAACACCTAGAGTTGAAAAGATTTTATATTACCAAGTATAAGTCTTTTGAAGCTTTAACTACTCGAGTTTGCTGAAATCTTTGCTATCTTAACGAAATGGGGCCGAAAAAACGCTCATCAAATAGCCAAGGCAAGACCGAAAAGAAACATATTGTATGTATGGAGCACGAAAATTTTCAAATAGAAACCTCTTACCATCTCCTCTTGAAGATTCCGGAACGAATTTTTCCCTCTAAACTTTTAATCGTGAATTTCTGTCAATAATCTTTCGCCTAAATCCGCCGTGTTAAAAGGCTGAGTAACGAAGCCTGAATCTTAATGAAGGCAAACGGGGAGCCGCGCTGTCAAAAGCAATTTGAGTGTTTTCTTCGAAATTCTATTCAATTGAAGTCCCGGAGTTAAATTAATGCGTTCCCAATCAATCATAATGGAGTTGAAGTTCTTTGAGAAGTCCTTCTAACCACTAGAAACCACTATCCGACTATTGATTGGTGATTGGAGGGGAATCAAGGAACAGCGCTGTAACAAAGCATTGGGATGATCTTTTATGAATTTCCGTTTCATTCTTTTAAAACGGGGTTGATCAACCAACTCACTTCGTGCGATGGTTGAGATTATGATGGTTAGTCTTTATATACCATATGTGGAAAATATCGTCCTTATGTATTAGGTCACCCCATAAGTAATACGGCATTTTTGTTGATGTTTATTATTATTTTATGGATAGAAATCAATAACTCTTTAAACATATTGATATTTAGTATTTATTTATTAATTTAGTAAGTAATATATTTTCCACCACTTTCCATCTTTCTATTAACTTTTCAATACTATGTTTGTAAAATTGTTTAACTTTAAATTTAAAAAGTTCTTTAAAGTTGCTTCGACAGCTTCATTCTCTTCAGGTGATTCACTAAACTCATAAAAGGCTTGTAATCTATTAGAACTAAGTCGTTTGAGTATGGAAATATGACTCGTTAGTTTCCAATCGAAATTGTTAAACTTGTGTACTGTATCTCTTGCGATATGAGGTCACACCTTGTCTTGATGAAAGAGCAGTCATCTTATATTGATTAATGCGGGCGTTTTATATACAGGTGTTGCATGTAAAATGTCCAACTGAACACAGTAAACCTTTGGTGATAGTCTGATTTGGGTTTAGAAGTTCAAAATAGATCAATCATGCCATTTATATCCCACCAAACGGACGAGAGAATCTTATCCGAATGAGGCACCTGTTTCGGCTAGTCTAGTGTTTTTACCCAGGACTAATCCATTGTCTAGAACGTTTAATATTGTAGAACTTTTTAAAATCAAGGTCAAACGATTTTTACAAAAAATACTATTAAAATGTTAGTGAAAAGATGAAGCTGGTGGAAATTATATTACTTATTAAATTAATAAATACTTATGTAAATATAACTTCAAAAATTTGACTTTTCTCATTAAATAATGATAAATATAAAAAAAACATTAACAAGGGATGACCTAATACTATGTAACAATTAAGTACAATGGTTTGAAATACGGTACGTACAACCAATTGGTAAACTACTAGCGATTCACACCAAGCTGCAGATCACTTAACGTGTTAATCATATGGAAAATTTAAGATTCCAGTACATTTTTACTTCATTGCAAAGTTGAGTATAAAAGGAGGATAGAGGATAAAGCAGTGGCCAGTGGTCAAAGATTTTGAAGTGACATTTGTATGCGTTCATCGAGGTAAATTATGGTTCGGAATCAATTACCAAAATTTAATGGTCTTTATGGAATATAATGTATCCAGGTTCTAAAAGATAAACTACAACGCAAGTGTTTTAAACGTTTTAACATTAAACTTTTTTCTATAAAAAAAACACTGCTATATTTCTTTTCATTCTTTCAGTCAGAATATTTGCTCTTTTTATGATTGCACAGGGTAACAATTTTAATCACATTTTCTGGTGACTTAGATTTATCTGCCAATTTTAATTCGTTTTTTTATGCTGATTTCAAATATATAATCCATTTTTACCTACATGCTATAGTTATTCTCTAATTTCTATTTTCTCGTTTCCCCGAAAACTGCCCGCCGGACGGACAGAGAGGGTGCTTGTAGAAAGCAAATACTTCACAGTACATAGTAGTAAGATAGTAATAAGTGTTATTGGGCAAAATATTAACATTATTGTTTCTTTTTTTCAGGTCTCATGTTAGCATGATGGCTTCGTCAAGAGGAAATTGCGTTAATGATCCAGACACATTCTGCTACATATGTGGCTGTTACATGCTAGTTCGTCAAAGGCGCAATATATCAAACTTTGTGATCCGCACTTATAAGGCATATTTTGACGTTTCTCTTAGTGACCAAGATAAGAAGTGGCCCCCACATGCTGTTTGCCATAGTTGTGTGGAACATCTTCGTGAGTGGACGAAGGAAAGAGAAATCATCTTCATTTTGGAATCACCATGGTGTGGCGAGAGCAATAGGATCATGTATCGGACTGTTATTTCTGTCTGGTAAATACTAAAGGGATTGGCAAGAAAAATCAGCACAAGATCGACTACCCCAACATTCCCTCGGTGATCTGGCCTGTACCTCATTCTGAGGCTTTACCAGTTCCGATTTTCAATGGATATGTTTCCTCCGAGAATGAAAATGGTGTACCTGATATGGACGTCCACGGAATGGATTCAGAGCCTGCAGATTCATCATCAGATTCTGAACAGTCATTAGCTCCTCACTGTTTCAATCAAGATGATTTGAATGACTTGATACCTGATTTGGCGCTCTCCAAGAAAGCTGCATAACTTTTAGCCTCCAGGTTGAGTGAAAGACATATGCTTGACAGGTCGGTACGGGTATCATATTACCGAACAAGGGAGAGTACATTTGTTAAGTATTTTCCCTGAGGACAAACAATTTGTATACTGCCACGATGTACCTGGTATGTTTACCGAGTTGGGACTTGGCACCTATAGCCCTGCTGAGTGGAGACTGTTTTTGGATAGCTCCAAGCGTAGCCTCAAGTGTTTCCTTTTGCATGATAGCAATGACTTTGGTGCAGTTCCTCTCGGTCACTCTGTCCATCTGCGAGAAACTCACGATGACATAAGAATGGTCATGGATTTACTTAAGTACCATGAACACAATTGGATCATATGTGTAGACCTTAAGATGGTCAACTTCCTCCTTGGCCCGCAGAAGGGATATACAAAGTTTCCATGCTATATTTGTATGTGGAACAGTCGAGCCCATGGTAAACACTGGTCCCAAAAAGAGTGGCCAGTTCGGGAAACTTTGGAAGCAGGAATGCCAAACATTGTTAATGAGCCAATCGTAATTCGAGAGAAGATCTTCCCTCCACTTCATCTCAAACTGGGCTTGATGAAGCAGTATTTCAAGACGTTGAGCACTGACAATGATTGTTTTCAGTACATAGTATATGCGTTTCCTGCTTTGTCATACGAAAAAAATAAAAGCAGGAGTATTTGATGGTCCCCAAGTCCGAAGACTTCTGAGTGGTTCTAGATTCGTGAACACCATGAATAAAAAAGAGAAGGCAGCCTGGCTCTCATTTTCAGCCGTTGTTCGTAACTTCTTGTGAAACAAAAAAAAACGCATTACTACGAGGATCTGGTTACTATTATGCTTTTAGCATATCGTGATCTAGGATGCAACATGGGTGTGAAGCTTTATTTCCTAAATAGTCACCTCCACCGATTCCCAGAGAATCTGGGAGCCGTGAGCAACGAACGAGGGGAACGCTTCCATCAGGATTTTACGATGGAAGAATGCTACCAAGGTCACTAGGATAGACACATGATGTCGGCCTACTGCTGGACGATTAGAAGAGATCAGTCAGAGAAGACTTACAAGAGAAAGAGTTACAAACGCAAATTTTTGCCCAATTGAAATCAAGAAGAGGTCCTCCAGCCTGATGTACGGTCATTAATAAATTAGCATCTATTTGATTACAGTATTTGTAATCCTCATGTCTAATTCAAGTTTCTTTTCATATGTAATAAAATGTTTGTGTAAAAAACTTGCTTTACTATAAATAAGCAAAAGGATGATTCAAAATTACTTCAGGGCATGATGATAGGCGTGATAAAATGAAAATTATTGTATAATATTAGTTATTGATATTACGAAAAATCTGTAGCATTTAGAGAGAATCTGATTTCAGATTTGAATTCAGTATGTTCGAATTAGGCAGGAAAATGTACTTTTGTCAATTCACCAAATAAAATGTTTTCCAGTGTTATCCACCGAATGACTAAGATCAAGAGAAAAGAAAAAAAAATGGTAATGGTTTTATTTTAGATGCCTTTTATTTCTCAATGGAGACCGACTGATTACAGCGGATGGCAGCCGCCGAGAGGTCCAAATTGGGACTACATCCGACAACTAACCAGACCCGGTGTGGCTTAACTTCGCAAAAATATAAGCAATGTTATCACTCGTCCAAGCTGTAAAAAAAAAAACAAGTTTCTGTTAATCTGGATTACCCAACTGACCATTTATGTTCAATCTTGTAAAAAATACAATACGTGTACACTCCAAAAGGACCCACATCTCAAACTCGTTTCTGAATCTCACCAACAAATTTAGGAGCGTCTTGGATTTCTTGCTACCTCCCTTAACCCTTAAGACTACAAGAAGAAAGATCCTTCGCCTTCTGCCTTTCACTAAGCTTTGACCTCTCATTTAAAATAAAAACGATTAAAAGAGTCAAAACTGGGCTGAAGCGAGGGGGTAACAGACAAACAGATCACATTTTAGTACCTAAGTGTACCTCGTCTGAGTAATAGCCAAAGGCAAGTTCTTCCTCCGAGTAGTGACAAAGGCAAGTTCTTCCTTCGAGTAGTAGACAAAGGCAAGTTCTTCTTCCGAGTAGTAGATAAAGGCAAGTTCTTCTTCCGAGTAGTAGCCAAATGCAAGTTCTTCCTTAGAGTAGTAGACAAAGGCAAGCTATTCCTCAGAGTAGCAGACAAAGGGAATTTTCCCCACGATTGGTAGCTAAAGGCAAGTTCTTCCTCCAAGTAGTAGCCAAAGGCAAGTTCTTCCTTCTAGTAAAAGCCGAAGGCAAGTTTTTCCTCGGGACAAACGAAAATTCAGCCGATCACTCCCAATCAGATGAAGAGCGAATTTTGAATATTCATCGTAGGCAAAATTTGTAAATTTGAACTTTACTGATTCCTGTAAAGAATTTGGAAATTGAAACTTGACTGAAAGCGAAAGAATAAAGCTTGCAAATACTAACTTGGCTAAAAGTCCAGGAACAGAGCTTGGAATGTCAAAATTGACTGAGTGCAGAAAAAATCTTGGAGATTCGAACTTAACTGAAAAGTGTAGGTAAAAAGCCAAAAAATTATAACTTGACTGAAAGAGGCAGGAAATAATTATTCCTATTCGTTGTCGCTATAGCGACAAGCCCTGCTTTAAGGCAATAAGGCGAAAGGGGATGAGCGAATCGCAGTCGGCAGATCATTCCACAGACTAGAAACAAATATATAGAAAATTATCTTTTAGGAATTTTTTATCTTTTTTTCGTGTTTTATTTTATTTTCCATTTAACTTATTCAGCCTTTATAGATTATTAAGGTCATTGTTGTTATTTTATGCTACTGAGGTGTTTTTATAATGTTATTTTAAGCGGTTCTTTTAATGTTTTTTACCTGTTATTCATGTTAGAGAAGTAATCTTTTATTATTGACAGGTTATTTTGTTATTAATATTATTAAAAATATTATAATCCAACGAGGAGATATTCAATCAATCGAGACATTTTAACTGCCTAAAGGAAACGACATAACCAACGAGAGAATTCTTTCGCAATGGAGAAATAAATGGTGGAAGTAAAAGGTGGATAGATAAAACATGAAAACTGACAAAGACTGACAACAAAGACCTAGTGAAACCTGCGCATTGTGGTATTATAAACCCCCCAAACAAGTTCTTACAAACGAGTACAAGTACTAACAAGTACGAAAGCACAAGAACTAATCTAAAACAAATCCAAGGACACACCAGAGACAAATCCAAAAATCCAAGGATACATCAGGGAACAAATGAGGAACACAGCTGAGAAGATATAGAAACAAAAAGCCAGGATCAATATCTAGGAACATCTCTAAGAACATAAAGGGTAAATCTATTAACAAATCTAGGAGCAAATTTACAGTCGCTAAAGCGTACAAAGTAATTGTTAGTACACTTGTTAGTATTGTGTACAACTCCCCAAGCTGTTTAATGAGCTTAGTCCCCTCTTTGACTCGTCTCCGGGTCAAGTCAGGCGTGGAAGAAGAGTAAATGCGAAGGAAAAATTAATCCGAGTTTGAAAAGGCGAATTTGAACTGCACAAACGTGTATCACTGAAAAGTACAATTTTACTTACACACACCAGTGTAAGTGTGCGCGCGTTTGTGTTAATAGGAGTCAAATGACACTTCTCTCGATAGACCTTATCGGATGGTTACGTCATCGATTGAAGCTATAATTGCTGATCATTAAAGAAACAACGTGGCACAAACATCATTCGTGGCCGTTTGTTGTACACGGCTTGGTGCGCAAAATCGCTATGTACGTGCGTTGGCGAGTGTAAGCGGCAAATTGGAACGGATTTACAGATGCGAAGCGATGTAATTCCGCTTCCGATTACAGCGAGCCTAAACCACATTGGGTCTGTTTAATGGCCGAAAGGAGTTTCTATTCTGGTTGACTTTGCTTGAGGGGCTTCCATAGATGCCATACTCCGTAGATAACCGAGGTTCGGATTCCACGTAAAACGGAAAGTCCCCTGTCCCCTCAAAACGAGTGCAGATGTCCTTTACGAGAGAAGCAGGATCGGATCGCAAGTCTGAAAGGCAGGAGAGAGCTCAGGAAGGAAAGAAAAGACAATAAGGAAAAAAGGAGAAAAACTGTAAGGGAAGGAGGGGGAGAGTTTAAGACAGCCTATCGTATCCCCCAACACTTACAGAGGTCTTCCAGAAAAAGCCTGTGAATGGTGCATGAGTGGAAGTGGTGAAAATGAGCTTTGGGAGGGGATATTGGGTATCCTCCTAGCCATCTGATGCTTTATACCTATCCTACTACTGCTCCTTCAGGCTCTTCCATTGAATTCAGCAGCCCCCCCCCCACGGTCCCACCCCCGTTCTTCTCTGAAGAGAACTAAACATCGTGGGGTTGCATTAGGTCACAGCCAGATGCTAATGTAAATAATGCAGATTTATTCAAAATAAGAAATGTTCTGGATTTTGCAATGCATTGTTAATGAATAGGTATGTTGTGGCGTCTTAACACTAAACCAGTGATTTTAATAACTAGTTGTATAACAAATTCACACCAAACTATTCTCATAGCAGTGCTATGAAATTCAAATCGGTGCCATAAGCAAATGAGATCGGGACCCAGTCTACATGGGATAATTTTCTTGCTATCTCAAAGCACTAATTACCAATTAGTAATTGCTAACTAAATTGACGCGTGCAAACCCAGAGGCGAACGCACAATGAACACGCAGACAAACACGGATTTATACACATACTAAGAATTCAACTTCATTTACAACAAGCGGGAATCTTAGCACAGAAAACGAATGCTGAAATACGTAAGCATCGTTCATTCTTTTTATTTAATTCAAGTTTAAAAAAAATATCTAAAGGTGATTATTAAAACTGGAAGTGTTTCAATAAAATGAACTTATTTCTCTTTTTCTATGCAATATTTTACATGTTAAGCGAACGAAACTATATGACTTTAGGAAACATAAATTTCACGTTAGATCGTTTCGTTCGGAATATGAACGTAATACATCGAAAGATTTTTTTCCCGCGGCAGTGAAGAATGCTTGTAGTGGATCCAAGCGCCCTCATTAAACGCATTTCCAGTGGTTGTATTTTCATTGTTTCCGAAAATTTATGGATAATAAGACCCGATGCTTGATATTAATTGTTTAATCCTTCCTAAATCCCTTTTCATTTACTTAATGAGAAAATCCAAGAAAATCCTTTATGATCAATAGACAAACGCATCGCAGGCGCAGTCTGCATGAAAAACAAAAACATTTCTGATGAAAGAAAACGAAGTTCTATGGTTTATAGGGATAACTTTTCTGTATTATTTTCAATTTTGTGTTTTCAATGTTGACTTTGGTAAAATACATTTTATAGAAAGGCACTGATCAATAAAAGAAAAAATAGATTTCAATAAAAGTAGAATAGAAAAAGTGGCAAAATACAAAGAAGGAAAGGAATAATATATATATATTTATTCAGACTAGATGAAATGAAACTGTAGTCTGAAATTCACCATATTCGTGTTTTGTTTCCGATCTAATTATGGCTTCTTCAAATAGACATAAATGCATAAATGATCCTGATGGATTCTCTTACATCTGGAGCTGCTACGTACTAGTTGGTAAAAGGCGGGTTTAAGCCTATTTTAACTTTCTCCTCTGTGACCAAGACAAGAAGTAGACCACATACTGTATGTCACAATTACGAGGAAAGTCTTTGTGGCTGGGCAAAAGTAAGACAAAAAGGTCTAATTTTAGAGTTTCAATGGTTTGGTGAGGGCCAAAGGACCATATAACTTACTGCTAGTTTTGCCTGGTCAACACTAAAAGCGTCAGCAAGAAAAACGTGCAAATATCTCTTATCCCAGTATTTCCTCTGCAATTCGACCTACTCCGCATTCTGAAGTTGAAAGAAGTAAATCTGATCAGGAGTTTCAAGAAATGGTCTCAGATTTCGAAGACTCCTCATCTAATGCGAAGCAGTCATGAGCCCCTCAGCGTTTTACACAGGCGGAACTGAATGATTTAGCACGTGATTCGGCACTCTCAAGAAAACAGCGGAGCTATAAGACTCCAGGTTAAATGAAAAAGGCGTTATTGGCACTTCTGCAAAAGTCTCAATAGTTCAGAACACGGGACCAGATTTTTATGAACTTTTTCAGAAGACAAGCAATGTGTTTACTGTCACAATATCGCTGGTCTTCTGGCGCAGTTAGGTGTTGCCTTATATAACCCAAGAGAATGGAGATTTGGGGTAGATCTAAATGCAGCCTCTATTGTGTTCTCTTACATAATGGCAATGTTTTTAGTGCAGTTCCAGTTGGTCAATTGGTACATTTGTGAGAAACCCATAACGGCATAAAAAAGGTCATTGGCTTACTCAAATATCAAGAGCACAACTGGATCATTTTTGTGTGAAATAAAATGGTTAACTTCTTCCTTGGCCAACAAAAATGTTTCATTAAGTTCTCATGTCATGTGGGACAGTCGAGCTCGAGACAAGTTTGGCTTGATGAAGCAGTTTGTGAATGTATGGGTCGGGGGTTATCAGTTATGGTTGGTTATGACGTATAATTATATCTGGCTCCAATTGAATGTTTGAGATGCCTTCACTGGTTATCCACTAATGGGCTTGCCTAACGATAACCGACTTATTCCTCAGCGTAGGTAAGGAAATTATAAAAAATGGCGGGTTTTGTAAGTTTATTCTTGGTCTTATGGTCGGCCCCTGCTTCTGGTAAGTGAAATGTCTGACTTTCGGTGTTGACTGTCTTAATGTCTTTGTATGAGAGACTGCCACCCTTGATATCAATGTGGGTCTCAATATTGTTAGTGACTATTCTGATGTGTGTCTTTTACAAGCCCTTTTATCCTATTGAAAGATTGAAGGCGTGCCTCCGTTTCTTCAATCCGATGGCTAGGCGGAGCCTATTTGGCTGGAGAGTATTGCGTAGTCTAGTGTAGACTCATGTACACCGAGAGAGTGTTTGTATTCAGAAATCTGACAAATATCTTGTTGGGCCGACATTCGTAGCAAATAAAATTCTGTCTTTCGCGGATCCATGTCAAAAGACCATGGGTCAGAGTTCCTCTCTATCAGATTTATTACTTGTGTGAACAGCTGTTTCAATTTTCTCCTTTATCACAGCGCAGGCAAAACAGTCGGCTCGCACCTGTTTTCTAATGTGTGAATGTTTGTGTGTTTACCGCGGGAGCACAACGATTTCATTGCCCAGCGGTTTTGTATTATTTACAAGTATACAGTTTTTTTTGCATTAATACATTAATTATTAACAAATGGCATATTATTTAGTATTTTGTTTGTCTGCCTATTTCGAGATTTCATAGGGCTAACGGGTGCGCCATTTGTAAGGTTTCTTGTTGGCTCTACTGCACCTTGTAATTGAGCACTACAAATGCAATAAGTAGTCAGGGTGTGCTTTCAGCACATATTTTATGCCTTTCCTGCTTTGTCGTTTGAGAAAATCAAAACAGTCGTATTTGATCTACTTTATATTCGTGCCCTTGTACGTGATATGGAATTTGTCAGAAATATGAATTGCACGTATAAGACAGCGTGGAGGGGTTATACAAAAACTTTCTTGGTAAAAACAAATTCCGATAACTATGAGAATTTGGTTGCTAGAATAGAATACTGTTAACTTTCGGCGATATTGATGCCACAGGAGTGTCAAGCTTCATATCCTGAATATAAACCTTCACCATTTCCCGAAGAACCTTAGAGCTGTAAGAGATTATCAGGGAGAGTGCTTCTACCAAGACCACATGATAATGGAAGAGACTTATGATGGCGGAATACTGATGAAGTATCAAACATGATGAGCACGACAAAGTCTTCAAACACTAGAACAACAAACGCAACTGTTTGCCATAATAGGAACAATTTGAGCTTTTATATTTTCTCGGCCTAACCCAGAAGGAGCAAAAATAGAGCAAAGCTTCACTCAAGTACCTTTATTTATTTTTCAACGTAATCGCCTTTGACATTAATGCACTTATCTAGTCTCTTCTTCAATTGCGAAAATCCGTCCCTGGAGAATAAGGGGTTGAATCCCTTCAAAACCTCCATGACCTTCTCCTTGGTCTCTTCGTTATCAGCGAAAGAGATACTCCGCAGTTGCTTTTGCATGTGTGGGAAAAGGTAAAAGTCTGAGGGTACTAAGTCGGGAGATAAGGAGAATGTGGCAACAATTTGAAGCTGCAGGAGTCCAATTTGTTCATGGCCACCATGCTCTTGTGTGCAGGGGCATTGTCCTTCAAGAGAAGAACACCTCAGATCACTTTCCCTCGGCGTTTCTGGAGGAGATCCTCCCGAAGCTTCCCCAGTAGATCTGTATACTATGGTCGTTTAATGGTGCGGCCATGACCCAAGAAGTCCAGGAGGAGGATCACTTTAAGGTCTCAGAACACTGTCACCATGATCTTCGGGGATGACTTCATGACCTTGAATTTTCGTGGCGTTGGAGAGGAGGGATGCTTCCATTGCTCAGATTCGTCTTTGGTTTCCAGATCGAAGTGAGGAACCCACGTTTCATCCTGGGTTACGATTTGGGCCATGAATCCCTTCAGATCCGCTCTCATGAGGGTCAACATCTCCGTTCAAGTCATTATCCGGTTCTTCTTTTGCTCAGGCGTCAGCATTCTTGGGATACATCGGGCAGACACTTTAGAAAGGTTGAGGTGATTGTGCAGGATGGTAAAAATGGATCCAATGTCTCACACTGAGATGGGGCGATTATCCATGACTATGCTCTCTACCATGGCCACAGTTTCCTAGGTGACTGCAGTAGACGGACCACCATTTCGAGGGTCATCCTCACACGAGTCTCGGCTCTGCTTGAGAGAGCAGCCCAACGTTTGACAGTGGAATAAGATAGGGCACTGTCCCCTAGTGTTGTTTTCAACTCCTTATGAATCACCTGTGGCGCTTTCCCTTGAATCACGGAAAACTTTATCCAACCCCTTGTTCAACTTCCCTCATTTTGCCGGAAGGCGCTATCCTCACTCAGGAAAAGTCACCTTTGAACTGAACAAATTGCACTGGAATGATGCCAGACCGTTCATTACCTATTGGAACATGTATGAACGTGATCCAGCTGCGGCGGCCTCCTCTCTCCCCTCCTTGTATGTTAGACCGAGAACTCATTGAACACCCTGATACACTGGGATCTACTAGATACAGACTTCAAATTTAACTAGTACTGTTACGCATTTTTTATGTTGGATATCTGATTTCTTTTGCCTTTATTTCAAATTCTAGTACGTGTTGTGAATATACTGGCTAAGAAAGATATAGATTCTTTGCCTAAATGATTGTTTCAAGCATAATATTGATATAATATGACAATAAATTGCTTAGATACATGACATTTTTCGAAACGTCTCAAAAATTTGCCAAAAAAAAAGAAGAAAAAGCTTAATTGCCCCCCTCCCCCTCCCGGAATCCGTAGCTTATAAAGAAAACCTGACTTCAGATTTGAATTCAGCACATCCAAATTAGGTAAGAACAAGTGCCAGTATATATGCAACACAATTTGTGTTCTCCAGTGTAATCTTCTAACATTTTGGCTTTTCCATTGGTGGAAAAGATAAGAGTAAATTACATTCAATTTTCCATTTCCCAAAGGAAGAGTAGGAATTGCATTTCATTAAGAAATGCCACTTACCAGCTGCGAAAACTATTTAGAATGAGATGATAAGAAAGAAATTGCAAACTCAAATGAAGGAAATAGAGGAACAGCCGAGTTTTCAATTTATTTAACAATCAGATATAAATGGATATAAAATATTGTGGAATCAAAATTATCCAAAATGTTTTTATAGTTTCTTAAGACTATAATCGTTCCGAGCGCATACTCAAATAGCGAGAACTAATAGTTGAGCATTTAAAAAACGAAGAAAGAAATTAAAAGAAAGGAATGAATATTGATGTAAACTGATCGTAATCTTGTTGATTATGATGATTAATGCAAAAAAATAATTTAAAATGGTAATAATAAAGAAAATGATCAAACTTAAACAGACATCTAACACCAAAACACCCAAATTTACTGGTTCCCACACCGGCTAGTATCCATGGAAACAAAGGGTCGCACAAAAGTAAGATTAACGGATCCGTATCCAGGAAAACCAATGGTTAAGTAAACATTCACTGAATCTAGGAAAACAGACCTCATTAACACCTGAGACTGAGATGTTAATTTCTTCGCACTTGAACACTGGTAAATTTGTTAGGTGATCAACATCGCTTAGGCATCAGTTGCCCCTGGTATCTGGGGTTGAGACTACCTGGGCTCTATACCTAACAAGGCTTCTCAATTCTACTCTTTTTATAATACTTGAATATATTAAAAAGCCCCTTATCACATATTTTCTTGGGCGGTGGCTAATTGCGCAGGCTGGTCGCCGACCAGCTTTCGTCCATTCACCCCTGGAGGGGGGGGGAGAGGTAAGCTGGTTCAGACCTCCCTCTTAGCTCCGGGTGGAGTGCTGGGGTTTCACATGTCTGCATTCTTTTCCCCTTATTCTCCTTCAGAGGGATGCCAGGTGACATCTGGAGGCTAATGTACCCTCCAAGCCCCAACACTCTCAGTGGGCCACCCTGGACCCAATACCTTCAGTAGGATATGTGGCTTTCTTCCGCACATTTTTCCTTCCTCTTCGTCACTTTCTTTGCAAATCTCTGCTTAAAAACTGTGTGCGGAATTCACCCTCGCTGCTATTGCGTTTTACATTCGAGGGGGGGGGGGGTGATTCATTCTGGGGTTCTCAGAAAAAGGGTGGGGTGAGAGCGTGGGAGAGGGTGACGGAGTGGCCGTTTTTAAAGACCCAATCGCTCTAAGTTACCTTCACACTACTATTTATGCTTAGTAGTAGTACAGGGTGATCCAAAAGTGGCGATACAATCTAACATTTTTTTTTATATTGAATGAAATTGTTACTTAAAATATTAATAACGTTTTATTTATTAAATAAGTTTGTTGTGAATTTTAAATCTGGTAGTGCTATCTCACGGCCACCCTGTAGTAATTAAAGTAGTACCTTTTATGTATTTTCCTTTACCCAATTTATTGACTTCTTGACCCCTCCCCTCCTCCATTATTTTAGCTTGCCTCCGTCGATGAAACTTTACGACTTCGTTAGTGGGCGCTGCGCTTGTCTCGGGGAAATCACAATCTTAGAGAGTGAGTTGCAAAGTCCCCGCAAGAGGGGGCGGATGTAATAACTATGCTGAAGTTGACATCTGTATTGCGTGCCTCCCGGCCCCAACGCCCGCAGAGTGATCTGCCTTAAGTGTGGACATTAAGAAAGGTCGGGAGAATTGAGCGCGCTCTCCCAAAATGCACCAAGTAGTCACCTGTTTAAGGTACTCGAGCCGTATACGTTCCCCACATTTCTACTTCCTCTAACCTCACTACTCTCTTCCTGGCGCAGATGTCCTCGTTGGTTTTCATTTTTAGTTTACGTAAACAACAAAAGCGAATTGCGAATGTTCTCCGGCCGATGATGATTACACGGACTTAATTGAATTATAGCAGTAAAATAACACTTTCTGCCATTGTTTTTATTTAAACCGAGGTTCTTTTTGTCATTGTTTTGATTTAAACCGCGGTTCTTTTTGTCATTGTTTTGATTTAAACCGCGGTTCTTTTTGTCATTGTTTTTAGTGAAACCGAGGTTCTTTTTACCATTGTTTTTTATTTAAACCGAGGTTCTTTTTACCATTGTTTTTATTTAAACTGAGGTTCTTTTTACCATTGTTTTTTATTTAAACCGAGGTTCTTTTCGCCATTGTTTTTATTTAAACTGACGTTCTTTTTCACACTTAAATCGGCCCTGCCTTCGCGTCCAGCAACGAAGTCAAGCGCCTCGATGAACTCCGGTGAGTGGAATCGGAGTTCTCTCTAGAGATCCACCAATGCGTGTATAGGCAGTGATTTGGTATGTTGTAAGAATGCAACGCATGCTTTGAATACGTGTGGAGTTATGTTGGGTTTCTGGCGCCTGCAGGGCTACATGTGGGTGTTGCGGAAGACTATGTAATGTTGTTATGGACTGAGTTTATAGTTGGGGACCACATTGACGCCTTGCCAGAGTGACCATTATGTTTGCGTGGGAGGGATGATTCTTCCAGATGGAGTCTGTCCCGTTATATTGCATTTGGGCGATAGTTTTTTGAAGACAGATTTTATAGGTTGCTCGGTTATATGAGTGTATTTTTTTCTTATTTTGTGGGATGAGGTGGAGGGGGATCTCTTCGAGTACCTCGATGTAGTATAATTTGGGGATCCTCCGTTTGTTTCGAGGAGGATCGTACCGGTCTTGCATGTAACAGGGGTTTCTTGGGACTGCGGTTGGGAAACACGGCTCCTCGGAGGTCAGTGTGATGTTTTATGGGTCCTTCAATATCTGAGTTTCTTATCTTTTAGACAAATTTATACCCCAAAATGCATTTAAAAATGCTTACAAAAATGCCTGAATTTAGAACTCGGAGATCCTACTTTTACTATCTTTTGAATGGTGTAGTGGACGGTTAGTTTGTATGGGTTTTTATGCCATGTTAACGTTTCCTCCCATGCTCATTTCCAATATGACGTTGAGTGCATATCAGCTTCATTTTTTAAAATCGTATCTGTGGCAATAATAATGACGTGGAAACTTGTAAATATTAAATGACAGAAATCAAGATGGCCACTGTAGATCTATTAATCGGATTGAACCAAACCATGTGGAAAAATGTTCATGTTGAGTTTCCTAGTTTCTTCCTGTCTCGTTTAGTGCCACTTGGCACATTTGCACACCGGATGGTATATTGTCTCTTGCCCCAACTGCACATTCAGGTTCGATGGTATATTCACTCTTTGAAAGGATAGTAGTAGATAAAAAGATGGTGAAGTGGGGGGGGGGGGGGTTGCCCTTGTTTTAGGGGCATCGTTAGCTTGCTTTATATTTTAATTGAGATCTTTTTCTTTTGTGTGAGTATTGCGTTTCTCATGTTTTCGTTTTGTGCGTGTTCTTCTTATTGTTTTTCAATGTATTTGTACTTCTTTCGTCTGTGTTATTTAGGCTGTGTGTTTGAGCTTTCAAGCCTTTGTAAGCTTGCAATTATGTGTTTATACTTCGTGTCAATGATCTTCTTTAGTTTTACATGTTATGAATTTATGAGTTGTCTTTTGTGTCACCATGGTGTGTGTTGCTGGTGTTTTGTATTTTTAGGTGTAGATTGGTCTTATGTTCTCCTCCGAACAGACTTTGGTGCTCTGGAATCGCCGGTTACGACCGACTAGCCCGTGCAACCTGGCAGGGATGTTTATCCTGCGTCCAGTTCTTCGTAACTCTGGTAGGATATCATTGGCCATTGTGGACCAGACTTTCTTGGCCAATTTCTGGGTAGTGACATTTATCGGCTCCAGCTTCTGCCTGCGGTGCAGGTCCCTCTGCCGAAGTTGATCCCTTCTTCTGCATTTGTTTATGAAGAGGGACGCAGAGTTCTGTACTCGCTGGAGCCTTTTCATAGCTGTTTTGCTGGCCGTTCGAGTCACTACTGCGGGGTAGATAAGCTTAGCCCGGATGAACGACAGGTATAATTTCCTGATGTTCGCCGAGCTGAGTTCTCTGAACCTGTATAGCTTAGAGATTTCTCTCTTCGCCATATTCCGCCTCACCGTGTAGTGCCTCGAGTATCCGCGGTCGGCGATTTTTAGGCCCAGAATGTTGCCTACGGCGGAGTAACCGTATCTCCTCCCATCAATCATGATGGGCCACGTCAATTCACGGCCCAGCGGGAGAATTGTGAATTTCTCCCTGTTTGTCCGGATTTTCCACTTTTTCTCGAAGTTGTTGATGTTCGAGATCTCCGCGATGATGTTGTTAGCCTGGTTCCTTGCTTTCCTTTCCCTACAGGGGACGATCTGAGTGATGTCATCTGCGTATTGCAGATACACTGTGTCCCCGTGGATTGGAGTAGGAAGGTCGATGGTAAAGACCAGGTAAAGCAAGGGACTCAGGCAGCTCCCCTGGAGAACGCCCGCTTTAAGTTCGAATTCTGGACCTTTGTGATCTTCTATCATGATACGCGCCCTTCTGTCCATGATGAATTCACAAAGAATCCTTTCCAGGACCGGGTTTAGCTGGAGACTTAGGATCTTGTATTGCAGTCCACTCAGCCAAACCTTGTCGAAGGCCTTCTGCACGTCCCTCATCACGATGTCTACATAGTGACCCTTCGCACGGCATTGCGCGATCTTTTCTGTTAGGAGCGCCAGGGCAGTTTCAGTGCCCCGTTTTGGTCTAAACCCATGTTGTGCCGGGTTGTGCGCTCCTAACTCGTCGAGTTGATTTTGTAGCCTGCTGGCTATAATCTTCTCGAAGATCTTGCCGGGTACTTCTAGGAGAGAGATTGGGCGGTAGTTGGCCACTTGGTCTGGGGGCTTGTTCCCTTTCGGGATAAAGATAATTTTTGCCATCTTATACCCGTCTGGGAAGTAGCCTGTATTCAGGGAGGCATTCATGATGTTGACTATTCCCTGAATAATTTGCCTAGGGGCATTCACTAGGTTGTTCTTAGTGAGCCCAGACCATCCTGGCGCCCTCTGTTTGAAGGACTTAATGGTGTTAATTATCTCTTCAACAGTGATCGGGCGTCCGTGGTCAACCATCTCTCTCTCTAGACACTTGCGGTTGTGGGTGGGTCCTATGTATCATCGTTCCGAGGTCGTCGAGCAGTTGGTCTTCGAAGTCCTGGTCGAAATCGTCGTTCTCCTCAGGTGAGATCGCAAAGACCTCTTTCCAGTGGTCCCTGAATCTTCTTTCTAGGGTATCCGGATCTTCTATGAATATGTCGCTATCTTTGATTTTAATCCCAGGCCTGGGAGGCAATCCCCTAAGTCTTCGGATGCTATTCCAAAAACGTACAGGATTAGTCTCCCGGTCTAGTCTGCCAATGATATCATCCCAGATTTCCTTCTGTTTCTCGAGGATTGTGTTTTTCATAGCTTCGCTTAGTTGTCTCATTCGGGCTTTCTTTTCCCGGTTCGGGCCTGTCCTACCGACTTCTTCATAAATTTCCCTGTGTTCCCTAGCGATGTCCCTCATTTCATCCGTCCACCTAGGTTGCGGGAGCATTTTGTACGAGATCCTGGGGACGCATCTTTCGTCGGCTTGAATGAGGCGATTGGTGATGTTCTCAATCTCCTCATCAATTTCCTCCAGATTTGCGTCCTCCAGGTCAGCTGAGTGATAGGCGCTGAGCATTTCTCTGTACTGCTCCCAGTTAGCTTTCGCATAACTCTTCCTATGTGGGACGGGCCTGAGCATTGGCGCAAGCGAAATGTTGGTGATAATTGGGACGTGATCGCTCGGGACTACTGGGCCAGGTTCGTTGGCGATGTTAAAGGGGAATTCCGGGCTCACCAACACAATGTCCGGTTTTGTCGCCGAACAGTCTGTTAGATAAGTTGGGAAGTCAGGTCCTACTCTCTGGACTCTATTTCTGTCGAATAGTAGTTCCAGATTTCGTCCCCTTTGGTCAGCGCACCTGTAGCCAGATGCACGGCAGCGGGCGTTTAGGTCCCCGCCTAGCAGCGCTAGCCTTTTGTGCCCAGACAGGGTGAAGAAGTTGTTGATCCGAACTGGAGTCTCAGGACGTCTCCCGATGGTGGGTCATCGGGAAACCACATCTCCTCCATGCCGTTCTTTTTGAGCATGAGGTTGAGGGTCTTCGCAAATGTTCCCGGATTTGTGAGATTGTTCACGTGCGCAAAGAGAATGCACGTTAGAATCTTCGTTGAGTTCTCGTTCTCGAGCTTGAGATATGTCTTCTTCTGGGTTTGTGGGGTCTCTTCCGTGTTTTGGGCTCTCCTCACGACTTGGGCGTAAGAGGTACTGGTTCTCCTTTGATCTTCTGTCTTCTTCTTCTTTACTATCTCCTTTCTCTGGGGGCAGGACATTGCCATCGCCCCATGGTTTAGGCCGCAGTTTGGGCACTTCTCCTTTGTCGCCTTGCACTCTCTCCATCCGTGGCCTGATCCACTGCACCTGGAGCAAGTTATGTTGGACTCCTTGCAGTCCTTCGTGGTGTGCTGCTCAAGCTTGTAGCAGCGCAAGCAAATTTGGATGGGAGTGAATTCCTCCCTTTCCATTTGGTCCGCGCTGATCTTAGCGTTGAACAACAACAGGCCCCTTTCCTTCGCCTTTTGTGCCATCTGCGTGTCCGCAAAGATGACCTTAAATACGTGTTGGTGTTAGGTGTTGTCCCGTTTGTTACGGAACTTCACCACTTCCACCACGTTGGCCTATCCAGGGATCCAACTGTCGGCACACTATACTTCGGTGTGCCTGGATCTGGGAGGGAGTGCTAGGCTGGAGGCCTATTTCCTCTAATACTTTCTGACCCTCCTCTTTGGTCAGGGTCTCCACGTCTGCCTCTCTTTCGCAGACTGCGGAGTAGCCGACTGGGGTGTCGATTAATCTCGGGATAGCTACATTGAGCTTCCCGAAGATTGTTGAGAACACCGTTCCTCGGTCCGGCTTAGTTTGCCCAGCAATTGTCCTCAGTGGGACTCTGGTGGCTGGGTGGGAAGCCATCGTTTTCTTCTGCTCTTGCAGCCCCTCGACTAGGGGGTGCAAGTCTCCTTCGTTAGTGCCTTTTGTTAGGTGGCACTGTTGGTCTTCTTATGTGTGTATGTGTGTGTGTGTGTGTGTGTGTATATTTCGGTTTAAAAATTTTACGTTTTGCTTTTGATGTTACTTTCACTTTTTTCCTTGGGGACGAAAAGAGGCCCCCCCCCCCACGTTCGCCGGTCGCCTGGATGGAAATGAAGATTGCCTTTTAGGTGAATGATGATGATGAATGAGATGAGTCTGGGTGGGATCCTCTCAGGGGTCAGGTCCGTTCTCATTGAAGTTCTTATATCGGGAAAAGTAACCTTAAGACTAATGTCTTTCTCCTAGAAGTTGATGTCGTTACTAAGTATTCTACCAAAGTTAATCCTACTTCTTGCTTTTTCGCCTCTTGTTTTTTTTTTGGGGGGGGGAGGTCTTTGGTTTTACGTTTGTTTGTTTTGGGTTTGCTTTTGTAGTTGTTTTTAGTTTGTTTTAATGTAGTCGAGTATTAGGCCGTAAATATAACCACGGCAACCTATTCTTTGGTGGCAGTTGCCATATGGTCGCTATGAAAAAAAATACCATTGTAAAAGATAGGATTTAATTTTGATAAAAGTAGAATTGGCATCTGTTCTGGTTGAAAATGCATCACTACTGATCTCATAAGATACACTGTGAGGAAATCCCCAAGTGGAAGATCTTTAGCAGAAAGGAACTCCCATGTGCAGCAAAAGGCCCGGCTAGGACTAAAGTGGTAATCCTACCCCTCCCCCTTCCCTCCCTTTCCACAAGCGGTAGCCTCGAATCGAGTCCCCCACGATTCACCTTTATGCGGGCTAAAATAGCTCTTCCAGAAGATTCGAGGCCCTTCGAGAGTAGAGCTGTTTCCCGCTAACCCCCAACTCCGGGGAGAGCCTCGGATATAAATAAGCTCGACTCCCCGGAAGAGACACAGAGTTGAGGAGTCTTGCCAGAACCCAGAAGATTTCCCCATGGTTCCAAGTCGAGTGCTAGCAACAAAGCAAAGTGACAGCTGGACTATTTTGTGTATTTGGAAATTAGCCCCAGCCAGGAGGTAATTCCACTGAACGATCGCCCCGAGTGGTTTTTCCGACTTCTTTCATCAACTCCTGTCGAAGCTCCCCTTATTTCGGGTAGCCGAAATACTCTCTTCTGGACCGGAAGTTACCCTCCCCCCTTGCTTTTGGAGAACCGTCATCTGAAGTCCGAGCGGTCTCACCTCACGTACAGAAGACATCCGTAAGCCAACCCCCCTCTTCCCTTCAGTAACCCAATTGAGTTAATCTCCCCCTCCTTCGTTTATTAATGTGATTTTTGCCCGTTAATTCTCTGAGGTAATTTTACCCTTCAAATCTCTTATTATTTTTTTGTGTAAATAAAATTCTATTTTTATACATGTCTCTTTATATAACCTTGAACTTTGCCATTGTCCATAATTTGCCTGACCTCGTTGCACTCTCTCGTTACTCAGCCCGTCTGAACGCGTGGTTTTCCGTACCTTTTGTCGGTTCACTTTCAAGTTATTGGTCCTCTCTCAAAGATATAATATGGTATTGATATAATGTAATGTCATACCACGACATACACATACTGTTTTTCTGTTAAGGATAAATGAGGGAACCCTTCAACTTGTTGGCTACCAGCCAGCAAAACTTACCCGCATTTATCAAAACATGACTCTGACCTTGTTTTAGGCCCTGTTCAAATTAATGAGTTTTATTTCTTTAGGTTCATTCTTTTATTTGTGGCAGTGGTTGTTTCCAATATATGGTTTCCTTAGCGTTTTCCAGCAAGTGGATGGAAATCTGACAATAGTTTTACTAATAAGTCATCGTTTGCGTAAATTTCCCACCCATTGTGTTTATTCTCTTCTTAAACGCCAGGAAGAGAATAGTTTCAAGATGTTCTTGAAAAATACATAAAATCTATTCATCTATTAATTTCCTTAGATAGAAAAACAATATGAAGGAAGGAATACATTCGAGTTACATTTCTGAATCCTGGAAAAAAATCAGGAAGCCCCAACATTAAAATCATTATATGTATCTATTAATTTTTATTCTCTCACTCTCATAAATCTCAATTTCATAAGGAAGGGATATTTTCCGGTATCTGGTTTAAACAATGACGTTTTTCCCAACTTTATTGATGGAGCAAAAAAATAAATAACGAATCAAACTTGTTGTTTAAGAGACGCCATTAGGAGGTTTTCATTTACGTAACCTCAACCATTACTGTAAACAAAAGTTAAATGACTTTTAATTTGAAATTTTTAATTAATATTACGGGCTGAAGAAATTATTTTGATACTCAAGAACTTTTCAAGGATATACTAGAGAGAATGTGCTAGAGAGAATATGTTAGAGAGGATTTGGTAGAGAGAATATGCTAAAGAGGATAATAGAACTACTAATATTAGCGTAAACAGAAAAATTACTAAAAATATATGCATTTTTATATTTTTTTTTTAAAAAATGTGTAGCAAGGAAACGAAGTAGAAGGAAAAATGAGAAGTAGCGTGTGGCGAGAAGCGAACCAAAATGGTGCGTCGTCGAGATGACTTAAAGAGAGCCTCAGACCACTCGGCCAACTCCCAGCTCATAAGACGGCGCTCAAGCCGTTTTTATAGACCTTCTGCTTTCGCCCTCGCCACGCTACAGATTAGCTTATTTATCCCTATCTATCATGACACCCATAACGGCCTCTAGAACAACCGTTAGTCAACTCTAGGAGAACTTTTGGTGGCCGTAAGAGAAAAAATAGTGCGCTCTAGAGGAATCCCTATCGCCCCCTAGATGAACCCTTAGTTACCCCTAGAGAACCACTAGAAAATTCTAGAGGAACCATTAGCTACCACTAGAAGAATTCCTAACGATCTCTAGTAAACCATATTGGCCTTTAAAGCAATTTCTAGCAATCTCTAGAAGAAGCTTTAAAGTAAAGCCAGGCGATTTCAAGAGGATCCCCCCGTAACATTTAGAGAAGCCTATAACGACATATAAAGTAACCCATATAGACCCTTAGCTAAACCACAAGTGACCTCTCGAACAACTTTTAGCTACCCTTAGAATATTCCCTAGCAATCTTTAAGGGAATAATTCCTAGCGATCTCTAAAAAAGGAACACCTAGCCACTTCTATATGAACGCATAGCGACCTCTAGAGAAACCCATAGTGACCTCTAGATAAACCCCTAGAGATCTACATATATAGGAACCCCTAGAAAACTCTACTAGAACCCCTCTCTATTTGTAGAGTAACCCATAGAAACCCGTAGATGAACCCTTAGGGAATTCTAGAGGAACCCTTGTGACCACTAGGGCAACCCCAAATGACCTCTAAATTAGTCCTTAGTGAACCCTAGATTACCCTCTAGTGACCAATAGAAGAACACCTAGCTACCCCTATAGGAACGCGTAGTTCCATCTAGAGGAACCATTCGTGCCTTCTTGAGGACCCTCTGTTGGGAAACCCTATTTAGAGCGACAAAAGTTATGCTGTAGGGCCGTTATGAACAGGGGAAACTTTGCACAAAACTTGGTGCAAAAGTGAAAAGTGACACTAGTTTACAGATGACACTTACTGTGTGATAAAACGCGACAGGTTGTTCTTTCTCATCAATAAGGTGTGATAAAACGCGACAGGTTGTTCTTTCTCATCAAGAAGGTGTGATAAAACGCGACAGGTTGTTCTTTCTCATCAAGAAGGTGTAACAAACCCGAACAGACCGAGGTCAGAAATGAGTTGCAGGACTCAGGACTATCGACGCTGAAGGAAGCGAAGGTGCAACAAACCCGAACAGACCAAGGTCAGAAATGAGTTGAAGGACTCAGGACTATCGACGCCGAAGGAAGCGAAGGTGTAACAAACCCGAACAGACCAAGATCAGAAATGAGTTGCAGGACTCAGGACTATCGACGCTGAAGGAAGCGAAGGTGTAACAAACCCGAACAGACCAAGGTCAGAAATGAGTTGCAGGACTCAGGACTATCGACGCCGAAGGAAGCGAAGGTGTAAAAAACCCGAACAGACCAAGGTCAGAAATGAGTTGCAGGACTCAGGACTATCGACGCCGAAGGAAACGAAGGTGTAACAAACCCGAACAGACCAAGGTCAGAAATGAGTTGCAGGACTCAGGACTATCGAGGCCGAAGGAAGCGAAGGTGTAAAAAACCCGAACAGACCAAGGTCAGAAATGAGTTGCAGGACTCAGGACTATCGAGGCCAAAGGAAGCGAAGGTGTAACAAACCCGAACAGACCAAGATCAGAAATGAGTTGCAGGACTCAGGACTATCGACGCCGAAGGAAGCGAAGGTGTAACAAACCCGAACAGACCAAGGTCAGAAATGAGTTGCAGGACTCAGGACTATCGACGCCGAAGGAAGCGAGCGAAATATTTATCTTCCTTAGTACAAAGTCTCAAACGTCTGCTAGGCAAGGGTCCACAACGAGTTGGCATCTCAAGATCCTTTATCCAAGAACGCTTCCTGAGTTACCCCTTAAACCATTTCAGACTCATTTGGTTTACAAAATAAATCTTCTTGAGGGGCGATTGGAGTTTTGTGAATTAAGTGGGAAATTATGTTAAGAATAATATGAATTTTTTTTTGTTGTATCATTATTTCTGCCCCACACATTATTTATTATTTTATAGATAAAAAATATAGGAAGATCTTGTGAAAACAGGTTTGTAAAAAAGAAATTGTTTAAAAATAGAAGGAACATTTTTTTATGAAAATTGCTGTTAACTTGTTTTCAAGAATTTTTTGGCAAATGTCCATGAAACAAGGGCAGTGCTGTTAAGAGGAATGATGGGACAGTGGTTATATAAACAGAAGAAGTGAAACAGAGATGGAGCGAGTACATTGGAGAATTATTCAATGATGAGAAAGAACAGTTAGATGACCTGCTCGAAGGGAAAGAAAAAAGTCCAGAAATTATCGAGAGGAAAATATGAGATGTAATGAAGGATATGAAGAGAGCAAAAGATGCAGGAAATGATGAAATTATGATAGAAGTGCTATGGGCTGCGGGGACACGGCAGTAAGTGAAATAGCAAACAAAGTTTACAACTCAGATCAGATAACTGAACAAATGTGAAAATCAGTTTTCATTACAATTCCCAAAGTAGAACACTTGAATGTGAAAAGCATAAAAAAATCAGCATAATGAGCCAAATAACAAAAATCATACTGAAAGTAATACTAAAAAAGATAAGAGGAAAAATAAGGCGAGAAGTATCTGAGGAACAATGTGGTTTTGTGGAAGAAAAGGCACAAGTAATGCAGTATTTATGTTTAGAGTAATGGCGGGAAAGATAATAGAGAAACAGAGAGATCTATATGTTTGTTTTATTGATTATGAGAAGGCTTTCGATAAAGTTAGACACGTGGATTTAATGGAAGTTTTGAAAAGTATAGGTGGAAATGAATACAAAGTGATTAAGAACTTATACTGGGCACGGAAGTCATGTGTAAGAATAGATGGTGAAGAAACTGACTTCCAGGCAATTAGGAGAGGAGTAAGAAAAGGCTGTGTGTTGTTACCAGACCTGTTCTCACTATATAGTAAGGTAATAATGAAGAATACTGAAGAATACGAGGAGGATGTAATATCAATAGTTTAAGATACGCGGACGACACAGTACTAATAGCTCATTCAAGACAACACCTACAACTAATATTCAATAAAGTAAATGAAGAAAGTGAGAACAAAGGGCTAAAAAATAATGTAGGAAAGACGAAGTGTATGGCTATTTCGAAGAATACACCAGTGCCAAGATTTGAATTACGTTGTGGAGACCAGACAGTGAAGCAGGTGGAGTTGTTCAAATACCTAGGAAGTGTGGTGACGTTAGATGTAAGAAGTGACACTGAAATCAATGAAAGGATAAAATAGCAAAGATGGCATTCGGAAATATTAGAAATATATCAGCGAACAGGAAGTTAGGGATAAAAACGCAGAAAAGTTTAATAAAGATGCACGTGTGGTCAACTTTGTAGTATGGAGTGGAGAGTTGGACATTGTCAGCAGTAATAGTGAAGAGCCTGGAGGTGATGGAGATGTAGTGCTGGAAAAGAAGGATGAAAATCCCGTGGACAGCAAGAATAACGAACGAAGCAGTTTTAAAAATGGTAGAAGAGAATAGAGAATTGTTCAAGATTGTTGAGATTCTTCGGTCATGTGATGAGAAGAGAATTAGTAAAAAATTTGGTTGTAACTGGAATGGTGGAGGGAAGAAGGGTAAGAGGAAGGCCAGAGGAAAAATACATGGATTGACTGGTGAAGTTGATGGGAGGCGGAACGTCACGCGAGCAGTTCATCAGAGCTACGCGGGACGAAGGGAGATAGAAGTCCTTGGTTTCCGACGTCCTGGAGGATATGGCACAGTGGTAAGTTAAGGTAACATAGGTAGAGTCATCGTTAGTTAATTCGCTGATTTTTTTTCATAACATGTTTATTTATTTACTCGTAAAATCACTATTGCCCCTGATTCGTCGTGTTTGGTGATACAAATAGTAGGATTCTCCTTGAGGTCATTTATAAGACAACGGAAACGTAACGTTACGATTTAATTTTTAAATTTAAAACTATGAATGGTTAGCTACCTTATATTTATGGCCTTGTATAAACTAAGGAACCTAATAACCCTTTACGCCCGATAGTTAGTTCAGTGGGTTCTGTTTCATATGCTTTATCTAAATGGTTAACGACGTACCTTACCACACTTGTAGGATCCATCTCAAATTAACATAATGTTAATAGTTCCAACCCCATAGAAAAAAATGCCACCTCATACTCTTCAAACTTCACCCTTGTTAGCTTCGATGTTTTTGAATTAAAGTTCCGTTCGATGATTTTTCAATTTCCTAAAGATAAATTGGGTAGCGTTAAATTACCTGTCCTCCTTAATTTCTTTTTAGAACTCATTTCACACTTTTCTAGAGTTTGTACTTTTTATTTCAATGGTAAACGGCGACTTTAGCCCTGGTATGCAGTGGCCTGATGGGCGTAAATAATAATAGAAAAAACAATGGTAAATTGTTTGGCTCCAAATTTGGTCTAGCTACGGATAAATGTTTACTTCCCGTTTTATATAATTTATATATGGACTTCTTTTAAGCGGGTTATCTCTCTTCTATTGTCGATTTCCCTATTATTTGGTTTCGATACATCGATGAAGTTGTATGCTTATGGCCCAATTCCTAGATTTGTTAATACACCACACTCCTTCTGGTTTCAAATTCTCTTTCTATCGTAATCCGACTAATTCTTCTTCCTATATTTATTTTAACTCCTCTCATCATGTTATAGCAAAAATGTCTGTTTTTATCTCTATGGTTCTTCGTACGCTTCGCGTGGTTAGTCCTAAATTCTTTGACGTATAAATTAAAAAAAAAATTGACATAGGACAAACTTTGTTATCTTTTCCATTTCCTTGATAAATGTCTTGAGTTAGCGAAAAAGTCTTTTTACCGTGTCACACCTCACCCTCCTTTTACTAAAAAAGAATAATATCGTACTTCCTTTTATTTCAGCTTTTGATACTCTCCTTCATATAAAAATAACATTAGGCATTTGTATTCTATTTAATTATAAGAATACTACTTATGAACATTTTACGCAATGTATATTGCGCAAAATGTAGAGTTTATCCTTCGCCATTGTTATCTCAGGATGGCCTGCTTGATGCGCTCGACTTAAACAATTGCGGATTGATTTTTCTACAATATGGTAAAACATTGTGAAAAAAGAAGGATTTGAGGTACTGAAATTCTTTGTTCACAAGATTTTATTATGCACAAAGATTGTATGCGCGATGAAGGATGGTCTTAGTGGATGAAATTTTGTATTTTAAAAGGCATTTACACATATTGTTAAAGAAATATTTTTATTAAATTAAATTTCAAATTACCTTCGTCTACAAAATTAATATGAAATACTTCTTTTCAATAAAATATCCGGTGCCAAAGAGTCTTATGGGTCCCATTATATACGACTTCTATGTCCAGGCTGATCCCAAGGCAAATACATCTGAAGCTCCTTGAGAACTGAAGGCAAAATTCTGTTCTCATATGGGCATAAGTATTTCGAAGGTAAAAGACTTCAAATGCCCCAAAAATCATCGATGAAAAATTACGTAATAAAATGTAAAAAACATCTCCATAGAAATCTGAAATTTTAAATTCACATAAATATCCCATTACCCTTCGAATCCCATAAACGCTATACATCAAACAGCTCTTCCTAATTTAAATAGTGATTTGTTTTCGGTTCCCCTCTGTTTTAAAACGAATTTAAAACAGTTTTATATAATTATTAGATTCATTAATCAAGTGTACTTAATTTAATAGATTTAACTCATTTAAATATTTTCAAAATCTTCTTATTAATTTTACTGGGAATTAAGCCCTATCTCTAAGTTTTATTTAAATCTAAGTCTCCTTTTCAAAGTTCCAGTTGTACCCTGAGCAATGAGCTCTCTGAACAGTGCACAATATTTTGTAAATTTATTTGTATTATACGCCTATGAAGATGACCGTATCTCTATTTCTTTCTTTCCCGATCTCCCATCTTTATCTTTACTCTCTTTTTTATCTTATCTTCCTCCCTAATCGTTTTTGCGTTCTTTCCAATCTTTTGGTGAGTCTTAAAAGTTTTGGACCTACCTGGCATTAATGAGTTTATTTTGTATTTGCATAGGGTTATTATATGGTCTTGTAAAGACTGATAAGCCTAATAACCCTATGCGCCCTATTATTAGTTCTGTTAGCTCAGTTTCATATATTCATTATCTAAGTGGCTCACTTCATACCTCAATCCCCTTGTTGGTACCATTTCTAATTCCCATATTAAAAATAGTTACGACCTTATTGAAAAACTCAACTACATCCCTTACTCTAATAACTTCTCCCTTGTTAGTTTCGATGTTTGTTCTCTTTTTACTAAAGTGCCTGTTAACGAGCTTTTCCCATTCCTTAGTGATAAATTGCGTAACTTTGATATTCTCTTGCCAGTTAATATTTTCATTGAACTTATCTTAATTTGTACTAAAAACTGTAAGTTTTCTTTTAATGCTAAATTTTACCTTCAAAAGTTTGGTTTGGTTGTGGGAAACTGCTTATCCCATGTTCTTTCCAATATATATATGGAATTTTTTAAACTATCTTACTCCCCACCATTATCGATTTCTTCCTTGTTTGGTTCCGATATATAGACGATATTATTTGTCCGTGGTCTTCTTCTAAGGATGTTAATGGTTTTCTTATTTAATTTAATTCTCTGGTTCCCTCTATTAAATTTACCCTTGAACTCGAACAAAGTGGTGTCCTCCCGTTCCTAGATCTACTTATTCATAGGACTCCATCCGGATTTAAATTTTCCGTCTACCGTAAGCCTACCAATGCTGGTTCTTATATTCATTTTTACTCAGGTCATAATGATAAAGTCAAACGGTTTGTATTTATTTCAATGTTTCTCCGGGGGTTGCGGGTCGCCAGCCTGGAATTCTTGGATCTTGAGATTTCTAAGATCTTTTAAATAGGTAAAAATCTTTGCTACCTTCAAAAGTTTCTTGCAGGATACCTAGATTCGGCGAAAAAATCCTTTTACAGAACTGAAATCCCTCCCGCATATAATTTTAAGAATTCCCTTGTTTTACCGTTTTCTGAGTTCTTTTCCATTTGAATAAGTTGAATATTTCTGTTTAAAATTGGCCATTTTAAATCTTAGCACTTTGATTTTTTAATTTAGTTATGTTTCTCTCGTTTACTTCTATGTATTCACAATTATGTGTGTACGTATTTATCTTAGGGACCTAAATGTCTACATTCTGTGCTCATAGTTGTAATGTCCGGAAGTAGACTTTATCTATTTGTTTTTATACTTCATATCGGTCTTTGATAATATTTCTCTATTTTGTACCCTTTCGTTGTACATGGGCGGGGCATTACTCTGCTGTCTCTCATATATATACCAACCTTGTAAAATTTTCGTTATACCTTGATAATGAACTGAACAAGTTCGAATCCCCATTATCACTACATACATAAAATCTCAAATAAAATTGTTTCCGGATTTTGTACCCCCAATTAATCGAAAGATAGTTTTTGGCTAACTGAGAAAACGCTTATTTTAAGTGTTATCTTCTCGTGTATGTGAGAAGAGCTCCTTCCGAGGGCTTTGAGGAAGACTGTGTTTGCCAAAAATAGCCTTTTAACCGCCTAATTATGATTGCGTCACTGCAATATTTTTTTTCTTTTTCTCTCTCTCTCTCTCTCTCTCTCTCTCTCTCTCTCTATATATATATATATATATATATATATATATATATATATATATATATATATCTACATATGATCAATATATATATATATATATATATATATATATATATATATATATATATATATATATATATATATATATATATATATATATATATATATATATATATATATATATATATATATTTTACGGCCCCCAAGTAACTCATATGGAGAATAAGTACCCTAACTTTGGCCTTATGTAGATTACGGGCCCCCAACTTTGCCCAAATGAAGAATACAAAACTCAACTAAAATTCACAAAACAAACTTTAATATATATTTTTTAATTTAACTGAATGTTTAGATTAGTTTTCTTGTTTTTACTACACTAATATAAAAAAGTTGTTTTTGATTAATTAAAAGATTATTATTATTATTATTATTATTATTATTATTATTATTACTTCAATTATTCTTTTGAAAATGACTGATGTAAATTTAAAAGCTAAAAAAATTAATATTATAAAAAAATTTATTAATATTTTATTTCAGTGAAGCAACTTTCCAAATATTGAAATTTAACAAGAAGGTAAAAAAAACTAATTAAAATGTTCATATGGAGAATCCGGATCCCAAACATCCCCTAATGTAGAATATGGACCCCAAAGAAGAATGGGGTCCATAATCTACATATGATCAATATATATATATAAAAATAAATATATATATATATATATATATATATATATATATATATATATATATATATATATATATATATATATATATATATATATATATATATATATATATATATATATGTATATATATATCACTAACTCTATAATTAAGGAAGGGGATTTTTTTTGAGTATTTGAATAATAATTTCATCTAGGTTTGGTTATGATTCATGTTTTTTTAACAAAGTTATTTCTAATAATTATTTTCTAATATCCCAAAACAAAATGGTGAAGTTCAGAAATAAATAGAGGTATCGAATTTTTATGAAATTTTTAAAACGTAAAGAATTACAAATGGTGGAGTACAGAAAATTTATTTTTATATATCTTTTTCTATAACTATATTTTAGCAACGTGTTATCTTGAAATGGGGGAAATTTAGTTTAGAGTTCCTTTTTAAAATTATTATAATTGGCGAAGTTCAGAAAATTTATAAAAATTTAACCATGACTGCTTTTTTTTAGATTTTAAATTTTAATCTTAGTAGCGAAGCGCAAGCTCCCCCTTATATATATATATATATATATATATATATATATATATATATATATATATATATATATATATATATATATATATATATATATATATATATATATATATATTCTCCAGGAATGAGAGTACATAGAATGCGGAGAAATTCATCTTCATTTATTGGGTATAAACAACGTTTCGAGCTGTCTGTTACTCTTCGGATTCTATAATATCAAAGGAGAAAGGAATACATAATTTATAATGAATTATGATATTAAAAGATATTTAGGAATTAGAATATTAAAAGTCTTGACAAATAAATACAAAAAAGAGAGAATTTTCTTTTCCTATAATACAAAAACTTAAGAAAATACATAATTTATGAGTTAGGATATTAAAAATCCTAGAGGAATACAAGGAGGAACAATCAAAACACTCACCATCGTTGGTCTGACTCCAGAGAGAAGTAGGGAGGGAGGATTGAAGTGGACATAGGTAAGATTGTATTGGTAGTAGAGTTATTTCATAAGTAGGGGAGCAGCGGACGAGTCCCAATTAAGACTAGGGGCACGGGATTTAATATAAAGGGATTCTAGTATTCTTAAGCTTTGCTCATTTTTATCTTGATCTATTATTGTAAAATTATCTATAGTTATATCCGCGTTGCAGTTGATTGCATTTGCTCTGATAGGAGATGGTTCTTTACGATTAAGTGGGTTTTCAGTACGGGCGCTGGTGCCCATGTGTGAGGAGAACCTTGCTCTCAGGGAGCGAATCGTGCTGCCTATGTATCTTTCTTGGAGACACCGAGGACAAGTAAATTCGTAAACAACACGAATACGCATCCCTAGAGGAAGTTTGTCCTTTAGGGTGCCCTCTCCTCCTTAAAATGACGAATTTAAAAAAAAAAATAATATCTCAGTAATTTCCTTCCTATTCATGACATTTTCAGAGGCAAGACACTTTTAATCTTCCTTTTTCGAATGCAAAAACGGAATTTAGATACCTTTTATAGTTTTCTTCCACTTCACAAAAATAACATGGGTAAAAAAAACGAATATCGAGGTAAAATATTATTTTATTGTGCAATATCATATAGGAATTTTCACGTTCTTACAAAAGACTACAGGAATGAACATCTCATATTATGGATATCTTTATTTACAGTTCCTCAGTCCCCTTAATGACATTATCAGAAGAAGATCGCATTCTCATTAAAGCTTGTTACTGCGAAAAGGGATGGAAAACTGGAAGAGTATTGCGAGAATTCCCTGGAAAAATGTGGAAAAGACGTTTTGTGGTAAGACTTAAAAAAGATTCCCGAAACAGAAAACCAGGAAGCGGTAGATCTAAAACAACTTCAGAACCAGGAAATGTGAATTACATTAACGATAACATCTGCTCTCACGAAGATAAACAAGGAAGTCATTTATCGTGAAGAACAATTGCTAAACACTTGAATATTGCTAAAAACTTGAATTAAGACACAAAAGCTAAAAGCCTTCAAAAGAAGAGTATCTTCTAGAAAAAGTGATACTGTTAAGGAAAAATAAAAATAAGATACAGACAGTTACTTGATAATTTCTCTGTCACTGATGTTAAAAATATTGTCTTCACCACAGATGAAAAAGATTTCACTTTAGAATTTCCTCGAAATCGCCAAAATGATGTTATCTACGGGCGTGGTAAAAAGTATGACATTCCGATAAACAGATTGTATCAAGAAACTTCAAGCTTTTCCTAAAGGTTATGATATCTGGAAGGGTCTCTTGGAATGGCAAAACGGATGTTCATTTTATTGATACTGAAAATACAAAAGTGAATGCTGCTAATTACATTGAACTTCTGAAAACAAAGTTGTTGCCTGATTGTCGTCGCCTGTATCGAGAAAATGACTTTATTTTTTAAAATGTTTGAGCACCTTCGCATACAAGCTACGCCACACAGTCGTTTCTAATTAGCAATACGCAAAGATTAATAACAAAAAAATGAGTGGCCACCGCAAAGTCCAGATTATAACACTTTGCATTACTCAATTTGGGCGTAATTAAAAGAAAAGGCTTACCGAGGTCGGAGAGAAAAATTCAAAAGCAGAATATGTGATATCTTAGCAAGAAATTGGTATTAATTAATTAAGATAAAAATTGTGTGTGTAGAAGAAAAAAGATTCAGATTAGTGATTCATCAAAGTGGTGGTCCAATCGATCATTTACTGTAGGTTAGTTAAAATTCAACTAGATGGACTTGAGGGGTGGGGTGAGTACAATTGTATATCGATTATCATACAAAAGTAACAAAAGTAACCTTCCCCGTACTGAATTTGGATGCAGCCTATTCCGTCATTGCTAACGTCGGTCCGAATGCCAAACGGTTTATTGAGATCGGGCAAATAAAGGATGAGTTCAGATGCTAATTTTACCCTTTATTTGGTTAAAACTGTTGATTGACAGCGGAGTCTAAACGAGGCATTGGGGGGCCTAATTCTTCAATAATTCGCACAAGGGCGCAGAGAGGGAGGCGAAATTTCGGATGAACCGTCGATAAAAAAACGCAAAGCCCATGAAAGATCTCAGTTGTTTCTTCGTCGCTGGTTTTGGCATTTCCACAATTGCTAGAATTTGGTCTTCCTGGGGGGCTAATCGATTATTCCCGATACGGAAGCTTAAATAATCTATTGTGCCAAAGGCGAAGTGGCACTTGCTGGGGCCGATTGTGAGATTGTGCTCCCGGAGTCTACGCAATAGTGCTTGGAGGGTAGTCAGAGGTTGATCCCATTCTTGTAGAGCCACATATATTTTATCGAAATAGAATGTTATATTAAGTAACCCTTCTAATATTCGTCTCATCATCCGATTGTAGTTACTACTAGCCGTAACAAGACCAAAGAGGAGCCAACGAAGTTTCATCAACTCTTTGTCTGTTGGAAAAACAATGTACTTTTTGACCTCTTTTCTTAATAGATTTGGTAGTAGGCCTTGCGAAAATCCAGTTCCGTGATGTATTTGGCCTTTTCAAACTAATGCCGATTTTGGTCAATGATGGGGATGGGTGTGACATCGAACACAGTCACTGAGTTTAATTTTCTGAAGTCGATACACATACGGTAGGATCCGTATAACTTCTTGACCATGACAACACGGGAACAATAATTCGACTCTGAGGGTTCTATGATTTCTAACTTTAATAATTTATCGACCTCATTATTGAAAGCTTCTATTAAGTGGATTGGCAGAGGATACGGCTTGGATCGGATGGGTTACTGTGTAGTTAGTTGAATGTTGTGCTTGAAATGAGCATCACAACCAGGAGTTTCTGAAATGATGTCACTAAATTGCCCAGGTAGCGCCTGCAGCTGGTTCTTCTGGGTGGATGAAATCTTGTCGTTTACCCTAAATTCTGCCGGAGGAGAATCAGTGGCGTCTGGCAGGACGTGCAATGGATATTCATTATCTTGCTCTACGCAGGCAACTTGTACCACAATTAAGGGATCTAAGGGATTGCCGTTTTTTTCGTCTATTGACACAATATGGTTAGCACATGCACAAGGTGGTATCTTTTTACCATATTCACGTGGAATAACTTTCTTCATGAAGGAGTTTGAATTAGATAGTCGACAGGGCCGTGTTTTTTGAACACTTGAGAGGGACCCTTCCATTGACTTAGTAGTTTATTATGTTCAGTCATGAGTAACAATAATACCTCTTCACCCAGCTTGAACTTTCTCTCTTTGGACTTACAATCAAAGTAGGTCTTGTATTTGTCCAAGATAGTATCGGCGTTCTGGTAAGCGATCTCGGCCCATCTATCTAGTATCTGTCTTAATTTAAGTTGATATGCGTAGGTTGAATGGATTTCTTGATCCAATTTTTGATTAGTGAAGAGCTCCTTTGAAGTGCTTAAAGGGGCTCGAACGTTCCGCCTGTACAACAGTTCAAATGGAGCACACACCAATGTGCGGTGCGGGATCTCTCGGTATGCGAAGAGAGCTACCAGCAGATATCGGCGCCATTCTCTGGGCTGCTCGGCACACAATTTCTTTAAAATTGCCTGCAAGTACCGTTCAACCCTTCGCACATTCCGTTTCCTGCAGGGTGGAACGAAGTGATAAACAAGGGCTTTACCATAAGCAACTTACCAACATACTCCATTAGCTGCGAAGTAAATTGACGGCCACGATCTGATAGTATTTCCTTGGGCAAACCAACACGGGAGAAGATCGTAATGAGTGCTTCAGCGCAGGAGATACTGTCGATTTTATTAAGAGGCATGGCCTCGGGGAACCTGGTGGCAAAGTTGACCAGGGTTAGCACGTAGCTATAGCCTTTACTTGACAGGGGGTGAATTGGACCGATTGAATTGATTGCACCTCGGGAGAAGGTTTCAGAGATACGTGTGCCTTCTCTAAAGGCGCGGGTTTAACTCTCCCTTTTATGGCCGTCTTGTGACAAACGTAGCACGAACGACAGTAGCATAAAATTTTCCCCGTTGCACTTGGCTAATAAAAATACTTGAATATTCTCTGTGCCCTCCTCGTATGGCTTAAATGGGCGGACTGCAGAAGGAGATGAACGTGGGAGCTGTGGACACATAACGCTAAAGACTCAGTTTTATTGCCTTCAGAGCAAGCGCGATAAAGTAGGCCATCCTTAACGAGGCAAGAAATTACCTTATAACTTCCAGCGGCTTCTTGCAGCTTATTTAGAGCCTTTGTCCAGGGGTGACGAAGAGAATCTCATTCCAACTGATTTTTTGCTAGTTCCTCGTTCATTACATTCTTGAATGCTGAAACGTAGGGGGTTTCTAGCGGTGCGGGTGTCTCTAATTCTTTTTTGGCTTGGAAACGGGTTATCACGAGTTGAGCCACGAGGGTGGACGATACCCGCTTCTACTGGCCAATTAGGACAAAACAGAATTTAATGGGGGCTGCTACTACTTCTACCCAGCAAGTAGAATAAGTGCATTTGATAAAGCACTTGACAATCGGAAATATATTTGCGCGCCCCAAGTAGTCGTGCATAAATGCAAATTAGCCGTGATCTGGGGTTACAGGTGAGAGTAGAGTGTCCGAAACCACAATGCAGGTGCAACCTGTATCGCGTACGAGGGTGGAGATACCACAGCCGTTTACTGCTCAGGTTTCGAATCTAAGGCCCCCAGGGGTGCTTTTATCGAACAAAAATTGGACCTAGTGGCCAGTGGGACTCGATATGCTCGAAGGGAGAGGGAATTCTGGTTGCGACGGTGATGGCCTGGACGTGGCACTGACTTGGTGTATCTGATGAAGAGGGTGGTTTTGAAGTTGTGAGTTCTGAGGGCAATTGGTCCTCACATAGCCCTCAACACTACAGGAGTAGCAGACGATATGCCTCCCGAGAAATGATGAAGCAGGGAGATTAGACGAGAACGGTTGGAAGTCACTTTGGTCGGGCGAGAAGAAAGGTTTGGGTTTTGAATTCCACCTTGACGAAATTGTTTCGTGTTATGGGAAGTAAATTTCGTCTTGCTAGCCTTAGAATTTGGAGATGGAGGTTCCGTCTTCTTTCCTTCTTTAGGGTAGCTGTTATGGTTAGTCGCATAGACATCGGCTTTCTCGATACATTCATTGAATGTAAAACACTTCCGGTCTTTCACGAAGGATCTAATTTCTGAACTGACGGACCTGACTGAAGGTTTGTGTGGAATAAGAAAGCCTTGAGGTCCACCTCGGACCCTAAGAAATACACGTGGCCTTACGCTCGAAACAAATAACGTGAGGAGCAAAGTAGAACGAGGCAGGAATCGGGTTAAGGCGGCTTTATTGCGCACAGATATGCTTACTCGAGGAGACCTATCCCCGCGCTTGAGGCGATTTGATCTCTCAACCCCTAACCTCAAAGCGAGAAAAAACTCAAAAGAATATTCTATAGGCCTCCTTATCTCGAATTCCTCGGCGGGAAGCCGGCTATTTCCCGAGCTCCATGTTTGTCTAAGGAGACCACGCCGTGGCCTGAGGCTATTTCTCCACCTCGTTAAGCTCTATTTAACCCAAGGTTTGTCTGGATCGAATTAGTACCTGCTCGACCTACACACGATTCTCGATTCAGTCCCCCCTCCCTGGATAATTCGATCACTGAAGGCTAGAACTCTCCCGTCGTTGGACTCTGCCCTAGACGATTGGCAAGCTCCATGCAAAGGACGTTCTTTCGTAGATTTGCGCTAGTAGTCCCCCAACAAGAACTCTGAGGTAAAACCTATACTTTTCCAATTCTCGCCTCTCGAATTACCTTTACCCTTCGTCGCTTCAAACTTCACCATTGCAAGCCGTTGACACCCGCGGATCTTATTATGATCCGGTCTTCCCATATCAATAATCTTTGTTTGTATTTCAGCTTAACGTAGCCCCTTTAGAGACTCCGATCCGAGTCAAGTCATTAACCCGCTATAATCCCTTTCACTTATCCCTTCGTCCGACCACCGAGTGTCATTTATTCAGTTGACCAAAGATTTCATTTAAACCGTCTTTTTTATATATTTAATATTTCCTTTTATGTTATAAAATATTATTTTTGTGGTATTCTTTAAATAACCTGAACTACACTCAGCCGTAGCTCAACATTTAAGGCCAATCGGCACTTGCTTGCTTTGATAGTTAAAACCCACCTACTGGGGGAAAATTTTCTCCCCCCATTCTCATTAACTCATCCCGCCAACTGGTCAGCCAACCCATCAGTATATATATATATATATATATATATATATATATATATATATATTATTGCTATACCACGACATATATAGTAATTATATATCTATTATAAGAACTGTTGTCAGGTTTGGCAGGGTTTTTAAAAGGTCATTAGAGAGGTCTTTTAAAAAGTTTCTTCTATTTCGTTGTATTTTCCTAATGCTGAGTTTCGTTCAAGTTACTTAAGGATTGGTGGAACAACGCTTCCATATTTATTTTTGTGCGTGTGTCTATATGGACCGTGAACGTTTTACAGGTCAAATTGTTGAAGACTGAGCTTCTTCTTTGGTCATTTTAATCCTCAAGCAGGTTCTTAGCATTCTTAGCCATTCTTAACCCGTGAAGGCTCAATTTGGATTTGTGTGCATTTTTGGTAGTGTGGTAGAGCTCATGAAGAAGAGGAGAGAAAAAGGGCAAGAGAAGAAGAAAACAGAGCAGAAAGGAGATAACGAGATATTCGAGAGAGTGAAGAATGAGAGAGAGTCCGACAGTACGAACTGGAACTAAATCGCGCCCGGATTGAGATTCTCCCCATTAATTCGCGTAGGGAAGCCCCTCAGTCCGCGTCAGTCAAGTTTCCCATGTTCAAGTAAGTTGAGGTCTTCGGACTTTACCTCACCCATTTCGAAAAGATCTTCGAAGTCAATCATTGGGACATTGAGGCAGACGGTGTCGCCAAACTCCTCCCCCTTCTCAGCTTCCAGCTCCGAAATATCATTTCCATTTGGTCGGAAGCCACGATTGACTATTGCATCCTCAAATCGGAGCTTTTGGAGGCATATAACATGACCCCTCACTTTTACCGTTCTAAATTTCGTCATGCCCGAATTCAACCAAGTCAGACCTTCCGTCAATTTGGTTACACCATCCAGCGAATTTTTAATTTTGGGTTAGACGCTTCCAAGATCGCGCATGATTTTGAATCCTTAGTCGTTTTTTTTTCGGAAGACCAGTTATTGGCTTCGCTTCCTCCAGAAATCCGCGCATTCGTGAATGACCGTAGATGCTACACCTTCAAAGAATGTATTGAAGGGGTGGATGTCTTTGCGGCAAGCCATAATTTATACCTGAAGGACAATAAGAAGTCTTCCCCTTCATCCCCAAGTCAAAAAACAGTAATTCACGTTTTCCTCCCCGTAACTCAGATAAGTTTGTCAAGGTATCAGGCCCCTCTAAACTCAGAAGTTTTCCCCATCGGAACCCCGGGATATAAAACCTCTCATTACCAATCCCCCCGCATCGGCCTTCCCCAGGAGACCGATAGTTTGTTTTATGTGTGGAGTAGAAGGACACGTACCTACGAACTGCCTCCAGAACTCCCAGCTCCAGAATAACCCCGTTCACCAAGTTCGCCAAGTGAGCGTCGCGCTCGCTCCCCCATCATCTCAGGCAACTTACTTCAGAGTTAATGGAGTATGTTGGGAAGCCTTTGATGGTAAAACCCCTTTTACCATCCCATTTCACACCTCCGCAAATGGAATTTGCGAAAAATTAAATGGGACTCTGAAATCTATCTTAAAGAAGTTATGTGCTGAGCATCCCCGGGAGTGGCATCGATATTTGCCGGTGGCATATTTACTGGATCTTCGACGAAGAATAGAAATTGCCTATCAAAATGCGGATATTAATTTAGAAAAGTACAGGACATACTTCGATGTCAAATCGAAGGAGAGAAGGTTCGAGCCCAGTGACGAAGTTTTGTTGCTGCTACCCACCGAGAGCAACAAGCTTCTTAGCCAGTGGAAGGGCCCCTTCCCCATTCTCGAGAATCGAGGACCTGTAAACTACCTCATCCAAACACCCACAGGAGAGAAACTTTTTAATGTCAATATGTTGAAAAGGTACCACCACTGCGCGTGCATAAGCAACATAGTGACCTTCGATGAAGAATCAGCTATGGAGGCTGATTACCCGATGGATTCATTGAATGTGATACAGTTCGTGTGCGTGGAGCAAGATAAGGATTATCCTCTCCCTACCTTGCCCGGCGCATCCAAATTACCACCCACTAGCCTAGACGTTGACGCACAGCTGACTCCCGAAAAAAATAGTCAGCTGCAGCAACTGTTATATAGGTTTGGAGAGGTAATCTCAGAAATCTCCGGTTGTGCCACACAATTTGATCACGACATTAAGCTTACCACTCAATAACCCATCCGTTCGAAGCCGTATCCCCTCCTTATTCACCTGAACCAAGCATTTAACCCCGAGGTTGAAAAATTTCTTAATCTTAACATCATCGAGCCATCCAATTCAAGTTATTTCTCCTCTACAGTGATGATACGGAAGTCTGATAGTACGTACCGTATCTGCATTGATTTTTGCAAGCTTAATTTCGTGACTGTCTTTGATGCTGAACCAATTTCCCTAATTGACCAGAACCTCCACCTTTTCGAGAAAGCGAAATTCACTGAGTTAGATATTTGCAAGGCATATTATCAGATAGCCTTTAAAAAGAGCGTAATAAAATATACAGCGTTTCCAACCGATAAAGGACTAATACAGTTCCGTCGGTTACCCTTTGGCTTAGTAACGGACTGCAGTAATTACACTACAATGATGCTCAGAATCCTGGACGGGTTGTCAAATGTCACTTTATATTTGTTTGTAGGCATTCTTGTCATCATTAACGGCTTCGGTCAGGCGTGGAAAGCAATTATTTTTAAGATACTAGCACTCTGAGTACGACTCTATTTGCAGCGATACTATCTTAAAAACAAGGTCTGGTGACAAAAAAGGTTGCGCGCCCTCACTTATTCTGATTTAGGACATTACGACCTTCAAAACTTTCAATAATTCACGGACTAACCTTGGGAGGACCTTGGCAATAATATCATTTGAAGATAATGTAAATCAATATAAGGGTTTCAAATTTCGTTAGAATTGGCCGAATAGTTATGATGTTATTGCTAAAACAAAATAATTCCCGGGCTAACCTTGTGGGACTTTGGCAATTATATCATCCGAAAGAGAATGCAACACAACATATTGTTTCAAATTTTGTTAGAATCAGTAGAATATTTATGATGTTATTATCCCCCCAAAATAATTCAAGGGCTAACTTTGGGAGGACTGACAATTATATCATTCGAAAGAGAATGTAAAACAACATATGGTTTTTAAATTTCGTTAGAATCAACCGAATAGTTATGATGTTATTGCCAAAACTAAATAATTTCAGAGCTAACCTCTGGAGGACTTTGACAATTATATCATTCGAAAGTGAATGTAAAACAATATAAGGGTTTCAAATTTAGTTAGAATCGGCCGAAGAGTTATGATATTATTGCCAAAGACAAAATAATTCCTGGGCTAACTTTGAGAGGAGGTTGGCAATTATATCACTCGAAAGAGAATGCAAAACAACATAAGGGTTTAATTTTTTTTTTAGAATTTTCCTAATAGTTACAATGTTATTACAAAAACAATAAAAAGCAAAACGGGGACCGACCGACCGCCCGAAATAGTAAAATGTAGAGTCGCCAGCGACTAGACTCGCACGTGACTAATAACTGCTTTCCGCGAGAAAACAAAGCCGTAAATGATGACTAAAATACCTAAAAACATTATTAGTACTGATTTTACGTACTTACTATTTTTTTATAGATTATTCGTATAGTTACTGGAAGCCATTATCGAGCAGTGTATTACTTGTTCTTGAGGCGCGAGCGCCTCAGGAACAAGTAATACACAATTTGAAAGCCTAACAAAACTAAATACGCATAAAACACATGGTAAAACTTAAAAATTAACAAAGTTCAAAAGTCTAAGAATATCCAGGTGAACACTGTAAAAAATGTATTTTTAAAAATAGTTTGCTAACAACCACACTTTCGCCTTTTTTGCTTCCGAACGGAAACATATCTGTCGTATCTCCACCTTTTACTATTATATTCGAGCTGCGCTTCTTCTCCACCCTTGTTGCAAATCTTCGCTTCTAAAATGAGGCCCTGATCTATACAACAGCCTATTAAATTGACCGAGGAATTAACAAAGGTCGTATTACAGTCAAACAAACTGAATGCGCAAGAATCACAAGTTACCATAATTAATTAATTATTGTCAAACGGGTTTTGGTGTTAATCAGGTAAGAGAAGAGAGGGGATAGTAAGAATATAGCATGAAAGGTTTTTTTTTTAAATATTGAGGAGGGTGGGGGGTTAGTGTCAGTGTGTGTGAGAGAATAGAAAGTTAACAAATGCCAAGATACTCGTTGATCTCTATTTTTTCTTTCTATTTATGTTCTTCTAATTTCTTTTCTGATTGTGTTTACTATTTGGTTACTTCTAAGTTTTTTTTGTTCTGTCTTCTTTATTATCTGTCTTCGTTTCAGGCATTCATGCCTTTGTGATAGTTTTTGCTTGTTCGGTTGTTTTGTTGTTGTTTTTTGTTTTAGGTGATTATTGGGTCTTCCTCTTGCCGTAGACGGAGCCTACTGCTGGGGAAGACTTGACGGTCGTAATTGATTTTTCTATTTCTAGAATTCTTATAGTCTCCTGGTTATTTGCTTCAATTATTTGCCAGATTTCTTTGTCCCGTTTCTCAATAATTTTATTTATTGGGTCCAGCCCTGCCATATCTATTATTTCGAGGAGTCTTTTTCTTTCTCGGCGCCTTGTATTAGTTATAAGGTAGGCCGCTTTATTTTGTACTCTTTGTAATTTTTTTTTGTTTGTCTTAGTTGTTGTGTGGATGAGGATCGGTGGATACACCAGCACCGACTCTACAAATGCTTTGTAGAGCGTCTTTTTCTTTTTCTGCTCCAGATGTTTCAGGCTGAATAACAATCTCAGGCCTGATTTAGCCCTGGTAATCATCTCCTTCATGTGGGCGCGGTATCTTCTTTCCCCCATCTGCAGGCCCAGCACTTTTCCTTCGGCTGTGTACCTGTATTCTCTACCGTTGATGGTTATCCTGTCCTTTTTTACTCTCATTATTGGTATTATTTTAAATTTGTTCAGGTTGGTTTTAATTTTAACATCTCTTTTCGAATTCATTTATATTTTGGATCTCTCGCCCTGTTGTCCGAGCTTGCCATCTGGGATTTATGGCCCGAGTGTTGATCACCTGACTGATGTCGTCGGCGTATGGCACATTCGTGCAGCCTGGTGTTGATGGAGGTAGCATATCCGCTGTGTACATCGAGTACAAAGTGGGGCTCAGGCACTTCCCTTGTGGGACCCCAGTTTTCAGCTGAAATTTGGGTCCTTCGGGGTCTTCGATGTCAATGTACACCTCTCTGTTTGTTACGTAGTCAGCCAGGATTCTCTCCATCCGGTTGATGAGATCGAGTTGGAGAAGTTTGTATTTTAACCCATCCACCCATACCTTGTCGAAGGCCTTCTCGACGTCCCGGAGTACTACGTCCACATATCCTTTTTCAGATTTTGCCTGTGCGATCTTTTCCGTTATGATCACGAGCGCCATAGTTGCGTCTCTTCTCTTTCTGAAGCTGTACTGGTGCTCGTTGTATTTCCCTGAGACTTTTGGTGTTTCACCAGTCTCGTCTTCAGTATTTTCTCGAGTACCTTTCCCAAAAAATTAAGCAGCGATATTGGTCTGTAATTTGAAACCGATGTCGGTGTTCTGCCTAGCTTGTGAAGGAAAACCATCTTCGCGAATTTAAAAATTCGTAGTTAGGCACCGATATTCATGGATGCATTGAATAGATCTTTAATATATATTAATATCTTTTCAGGTGCTTTTTCGTAGTTTTGTTTTGTGAGCCCGGTATTTCCGGGTGCCTTTTGTTTAAAGGTGGAGATTGTTCTTTTTACCTCCTCCAGAGTGATTAGAGCTCCTAATCCCGCATACTCGTCTGTACTCACATCGACTCTCCTAAGTGGTGTTATTCTCCTTATGTTTCTTCTTAAGTTTTCGATGACCATTTCTTCTGTTTCTCTGTCAAATCGCTCATTATCTTCTTCTATTGTATAAACTTTTTCCCAATGTCCTCTAAACTTCTCTTCTATTTCCGCTTTGCTTTTGAGGTATTCATCTTGCTCGTTCTTTATTTTTATTGGCTTTCTTGGTGGTTTTCCTTTGATTATTTTTATCATTATCCAGGCCTCCCTTGGGTTTTCCGTGACCTCTACTTTTTTCGTGAATTCTTTCCAGTTTTCTTCTAGTTGCTCTTTTACCCCCCAAAACATTTCCTCTTTCAGTCTTCTTAATTTCCCGCTTCTTTGTCTGTTTGTACCGAAAATTCCTATTTCCGAGTATTTTTCTTGGATTTGTCTTGCCTTTTTCTTTATTTCTTTTGTCCACTTTGGATGTGGTAGAGTTCTGTATTTGATTTTTGGCATACTTGCTTCGTCGGCTTTCTGTATATTTTCGATTAAGTTTCTGGTTATTTCCTCTAGTTCATCTATGCTTTTCCCGTTCAGTTCTGGCTGTTCACGGTTATTTAACATAGCTGTGTATGTCTGCCAGTTCCCTTACTGTGGGTTTTTCGAAGCTTGATCGGGACTTGTATTGCGTTTTGATTTACATTAACCAAAATTCCGATATGGTCGCTACAAGGGATGGGTATCGGTTCCATTATTATGCCCGGTTTAGTTGAAGATCTTTTGGTGATATATGTTGGGATTCCGGGCGTATTCTTTTTAATATATTTCTGTCCATTATTGTTTCTAGGTTCCGCCCTGCGTTGTTGTTTGTGCGGCTATGTAGGCTTCGTCATCTTCCCCTTCTTGCGTGTATATTAAGTTTCTCTTTATTGCGATGGCCGTACCATTGTTCCTTTCCCCGGTGGGATTCTTTTTTATTATATGATAGTTTGAGATTTTCATGGTTTCTTCACCTCTTATTCCATGCTCTGAAATTGTGATCACGTCACGTCTAGATTCCTAAAGATATTTCCATATTGTATGCTTTTGCTTTTCCAGCCGTCAGTATTAATGGGAACGATCTGTAACTTTTTCATCGTGTTATCCATAATTTGTTATTTTTCCTTTTGTAACTACTTGCTTTTTATTTTGGGGTTCTTCCATCTTCCATTTTCTATCCTTTCAAATGTGTCTTTTTTTATTATTTTCGTGTCCTGGGGGTAAATTCCATTCGGTTCTCTTCAATCAGTTTCTGTATTGCTTTTTTCGTCGTGATCGGTAACAAAGTTCCATTTACAGGTTCCTCTTTCTATTCATTTTTTTAATGTTCTCTAGTTTTGTTGCTTTTGGCAAGGGGTCTGCTTCGTGGACGAAGATCTTTAATTTGAAGTCTTTGGCTTCATAACGACAGCCTTCTTCCTTTTCTGTTCCTGATTCTGATTCATTTTCTGATTGTGTATCCGTTTCAGTGTGCACATTCTTAGTTTGACTTTTCTTCTTTTGGGGGTTCCTCTTTTTTTCTTTTCTTTTTGTGCTTTTTCAGATTCATCAGTATCATTTTCTTCTTCATTGGATTCGTCAGTGTCTTCTACTGCTTCTCCCTCAGCCAGTGTGGCCTCAACCTTAACAGATATTTTACCTGCAGCGTTTTTCCAGCTGCTACGCCTCATATTAATGCTGAAGGAGGGTTGGGAGGAACTACATTTTTCTGACTCTGTTCTTTTCTAAAAGTAGGTTCACCGTCTCGGCAAATGTCCCCGGTTGTGCTATGTTATGCACGAGGGCACACATTATACAAGCCAATATGTCAAGGTCGGTTCCTTCATTAACGTTGATGTTAATTTTTTGTTCTTGCGTTTCTTTAATTTCATTTACTGTGGCTTTCGCTATATTGGCGTATGTTTGATTGGCTCTTTTTGTGTTTCTTCTTTTTCCACTTCTTCTTTCCTGTTTATTATGGCCTTTCTTTTTTGACGGTTAATAGCCATAGTTCGATGCTAGCCCTGGCAGTTGATACATTTTTTTTACTTGTTCATTGCATTCACGAAAATTATGGCCAATTATGCTGCACTCTGATCAGATCTTAATGTCTTTTGGGGGGCAGTTCCTTGTGACGTGATCTTCGATCACATAACATTGGAAACAGGTCTGAACATTTATGAATTTTTCTATCTCGATGTTTTCTGGTGGTATCCAAATTCCGAACGCCAAAATTCCGCTGTTCGTAGCTTTATTGGACATCTCCGATGAGATACACACTACTTTGAAAACATGAGTATTGTGGCCGAATATGATTATTTCTGCGATTTTGAGGTACTTGTTTTCCCTTTCTAATTCTTCTTTGAGTTCTTGTTTTGTGTGCGAGCTGACATAAAGGTCAAATGGTGGCACACAAATGAACGATTCACCATTAAATGTGGTGGCAGTTTTGGTGATAAGCCGATTTTGCTTAGAGCTTTCAGCCCATCGGTTGCCACCATCCTTTCAACGTCCTCCTTTTTGTGGCAGAGTGCCACGTACCCATTTGGTACTTCTATCAGCTTCGTGAGCGCGATTTTCAAATCAGTATATAAGGTCCTAATGAGAAGTCCTCTTTCCGGTTTTGTTTTTTCTTGTTCGTCCTTAGTGGCAGTCTTTTATACTCTAAGTTCATGTCTGTATTATGGGGGTCCCTCCACCCAATTATCCCTTAGACTCGCCCTCGCTCAAATGGCTGATATGATGTTGTGATGAATGAAGAGAAAGGATCGACCCGGGTGGGCCCCTCTCGAGAGAAGAAAAGTGACGAACTTTTTGTTGGCTAGCACTAGCCGGGGTGCCGCTTCCTCGAGGAAATTGAAAACCGCGGCTGCGTCCTACCATGCACTGAGACGGTCTTAGGGGCTCCCCACAGGTGGAGTTGATATACTCCACTGCAGAGGTTGCAGCCCTGCCCATTGTCTAGGGTTCCTCTGCTACGGGTATCTGGCAGTGGGCTAATCCTCCAACCTTCCTCCTCCCGTACCCCCAATTATGCATATGCTAGTGCTCTGCATAGTTGGGACGAGGTCGAATGTCAGCGTCCTTTAGCTTAGGCATTGGGCCTTGGGTGGAGGGCGGGGGATGGGGTCTTTAGGCAGTCATTGTGAAATATATGACGGGCCTAAAGAAGTATTTCTCTCGTTTACTTCCCCCCCCCCTGTATGGGAGAATTTTGGGTGTGGGAGAGGAAAGGTGATCGAGACGATAGATGAAAATGAGGTTGAAAATGATGAAAATAAGGTGAGCGGCGGTGTGATAGAACGAGTTGAAGCTGCGTTAATTTCAACTTCTATCACATATTATTTAAAACCACGATGGGCCCACGTGCATCTTCGTTTCGAAGCTTGGCGCCTTATCACAGCCACCAGATGTCAATGTTTAAACAAGGAGGTTATCGTCCCCCCGTTCTCCCCCATACGCCGACCTCGCTAGATTGAGTTAGGCTTATGGGCAGATAAGGCATTGTTCTCCGGCTCGGCTGTGCGTTCCCTCGAAGCTCCCACTCCATTGCCCCCCACGCCAAGGAGATGTCCTGGCTATTTATATGGAAACTTTACCACTAAGATCAGATTGGAGATCCAGATTTTCGTCGCGAAACATCACCACGACCCTCTCTCACTTTGTGCGCCAAGGGACCTCGACCTCGAGATTCACCATCACTTGTCCAGAAGGAGGACAAAATCCCTTGAGTGCCAAAGTTCGAGCCTTTGCGACGCCGAGTCCAAAAGGCTTCCCCCTCGTTGTTCAGGAAGAGAACAACGTAGAACAGCCATTGTTCTTTTGAGTCCTTCGCCAAGAAACGGTTCTCACCCTTTCCCCTTGTTGTTCAGAGGAGAACAACATTAGAACAGCCATTGTTCTTGAGCCCGTAGAAAAGAGACGGTTCTCACCCCCTCCTTTGTTCAGAAGAGAACAACGTAGAACAGCCATTGTTCTTCAAGCCGTTCGTCGAGAAACGGTTCTCATTCCCAAGACGCCACCTCAGGATCATCTTATCCCCCCCTTCCTTCGGCTATTTAAATTTGGTATCAGGTGTGTAAGGTTTAACGCTATATCTTTGAAAACACTTGTCTCAGTCGAGTAAAGCATAGTGTTATTCGTTATAATAATAGAATATAGTAGTTCCCTTTTGTTTTAACGATTGCTGTCCCGTTTTTTGAAACTTAAGAAGCTGGAGTAGCTCAAGGAACAGTTATAATAATTTGTTTGTGTTTTTTTTTGTGTGATTTTAGTCAGTGGTTATTTAGAGTAAGAAACCAAGTACGAATAGGTCAGTGCCCATATTTAGGTAGGCTAATTCTATAGAGGCATAATTCTTGTTGCAAGCAATTTTAGTTGGTTGACTAGTGCGCCCCAAGTGCAAAGATGACTCAGTTCGAAATCTTTAAAGCGCAAGGAGAGTCCTTGGGGCTTTCCGGAAAAGAACTAATTGAGTACATTCGAGAGGAGCAAAGAAAAGAACGAGAAAGAGAAATCCAACGAGAAGAAAGAGAAATACAAAGAAAAGAACGAGAAAGAAAAATACAACGAGAAGAACGAGAAAGAGAAATCCAACGAGAAGAAAGAAGGAAGGATTCGCCATCCTTCCCAGGAAAGCTGACAAAGTTTCCGAGCCCCGTAGAACCCCAAAACTACATTCCCCAAAACCAACAACGGGACTCCAAACCTCCCGTTAAGATTCCTCCTCCATCTCTCTTCCCGAAGCGACCAATCATATGCTTCACCTGTGGTGTAGAAAACCACATGAGCTGGAATTGCCCCCAAAATTCTAGGCTTAAAAGCGGACCAGCCCACCAAGTTCACCAGATTAATACAACCCCGGCTCCCCCGGTGGTACAGACCCAAGCAGAAACTTCTCCCCCTCCGTCAGGCCACCAGGAAAAGTTGATTTTTGATAAAAGTTCATCGGGAACTTTGAAATATGAGGGGGGCAGCGTGGACGGCTGCCGAGTATCGACTCTCGTCAGGGACACAGGATGTACGTGTTTCATCGTGTCCGACGAACTCCTCCCAGTGGCCTCTAACACGAAAAATTGCGGTAGTACATGACCACCTTGGGCGGGCGAACCGATTCCCCGTCGTTAGATGTTACCTGCAGTGTCAATATTATGATGGCTGGGCTGAAGTCATTACAGCACCCATACAATTCTGTTCCGTACTTATAGGACAGAGCCCCCAAGTAAGTTCCGACCCGGTGTTTCAGGCCGCCCTTCCTCGAGGCCAAGCTAAGAAAGAAGCCCAGGAGCCCGTCCCCATCAGAACCCCGATACCGTCCGATTTCTCGGAGATCCCTAACCAGGACTTTAGGACGACACAAAAGGAGTGTGAATCACTAACACCCTTAGGCGATAAGGCCCAAGACAAGGACACGGAGACTGTCCGTGGACCCCAAGAAAAAAAGAACCCCCAACGCGCCCATGGAGATACCTTCGTCGAACTGGACAAATCATCGGCGCTTGAAGAAGATTACCCCGCGGAGTCCCTTAATGTAATACAGGTAGTGTGCATCCAACCGGATGCCGATTACCCTCCTCCTTCCCTACCAGGCGAGTCTTTGGAACCCTCTGACCTGGATAGTGACGCGCAGCTGACACCACATCAAAAGAGTCAGCTACAAGAACTAATTAAATGAAGTCACCATTTACCCACCCTATTAGCTCTTTTCGAGCGACTGCGTGAAAATGGCCTCAGCATTGGCCCCAGCAAATGCCATTTTGCCCACGAAACCATAAAATATTTGGGTTTCAAAATAGGACAAAGCAAGTTAGGTCCCCAAGAGAACAAGATTAAGGCAATCGCCGACATGCCCCTTCCGATTACAAAGAAGCAATTAAGATCGTTCCTAGGATCAGCTTCTCACTATCAGCAAATTGTTCCAAATTTCGCTGCAATTTCGGCCCCCCTCAGCCCCCTTCAAAAAAAGAATTTCCCCGATGGTTTACGTTGGAATGATGTCGCTGTTTCCCATTTTAATCAGCTCAAGAGTAAGTTCATTTCTGCCCCCATTTTAAAGTTGCCCAACCCGGAAAAATCCTTTGGGATTAAGACAGACGCGTCCAACGAGGGCATTGGAGGTGTACTCCTTCAATACGAGGATGACGGCACGAGTCATCCAGTTGCATATGCTAGTCGTCAATTATTACCACGCGAAAAGAGATATGCCACTATAGAAAAGATAGCTCTATCAATTATCTGGGTCATAGACAAATTCAAGATGTACTTGATAGGTAAAGAATTTCAGATAGGAACCGACCACCGTCCGTTAGCCTATATTAGGAATGTGCGACACTCAAACGGCCGCATCATGCGCTGGAGTTTACTCTTGCAAGAGTATCAGTTTAAAATAAATTATATAAAAGGTTCCGATAACCAGGTCGCTGACGCACTCAGTAGGAATGCGTTACCGAATAGCGTAGAGTAAGTGTATTCATAGGATTAGTATCTCCATGTAGGTATATACCGTCTTGTACGACTTAAATTAAGATTCTCTTGTAATATAATTAATTAATGTATATGTCTGAATTTTGTAACGCTCAATGTCTAATTTTTTTGTATGTATATATATATATGTGATAGAACGAGTTGAAGCTGCGTTAATTTCAACTTCTATCACATATTATTTAAAACCACGATGGGCCCACGTGCATCTTCGTTTTGAAGCTTGGCGCCTTATCACAGCCACCGAATGTCAATGTTTAAACAAGGAGGTTATCGTCCCCCCGTTCTCCCCCATACGCCGACCTCGCTAGATTGAGTTAGGCTTATGGGCAGATAAGGCATTGTTCTCCGGCACGGCTGTGCGTTCCCTCGAAGCTCCCACTCCATTGTCCCCCACGCCAAGGAGATGTCATGGCTATTTATATGGGAACTTTACCACTAAGATCAGATTGGAGATCCAGATTTTCGTCGCGAAACATCACCACGACCCTCTCTCAATTTTTGCGCCAAGGGACCTCGACCTCGAGATTCACCATCACTTGTCCAGAAGGAGGACAAAATCCCTTGAGTGCCAAAGTTCGAGCCTTTGCGACGCCGAGTCCAAAAGGCTTCCCCCTCGTTGTTCAGGGAGAGAACAACGTAGAACAGCCATTGTTCTTTTGAGTCCTTCGCCAAGAAACGGTTCTCACCCTTTCCCCTTGTTTTTCAGAGGAGAACAACGTTAGAACAACCATTGTTCGTTCGAGCCCCGTTGACAAGAAACGGTTCTCACCCCCTCCTGTTGTTCAGAGGAGAACAACATTAGAACAGCCATTGTTCTTTTGAGTCCTTCGTCAAGAAACGGTTCTCACCCTTCCCCCTTGTTGTTCAGAAGAGAACAACATTAGAACAGCCATTGTTCTTGAGCCCGTAGTCAAGAGACGGTTCTCACCCCCCCCTTTGTTCAGAAGAGAACAACGTAGAACAGCCATTGTTCTTCAAGCCGTTCGTCGAGAAACGGTTCTCATTCCCAAGACACCACGTCAGGATCCTTTTATTTTCCCCCTTCGGCTGGAACTCGCCAGCGGACCAAAAATTCCTTCGCGCCACCTTCCACTGCACCACTAGTGTGAAGTTACGTAAGCCAAACGTCACCTTTGAGTACTTAACCCTTTTTCCAATTCTATCCTGTGCTTTAAATGGTTTATCGAACCATCTCATCTCTTTAACTCTATATTTGTTTTACCTTTTTAAATCCTTTAAATCCTCGGATTAGCCCGAGCCCCCACGACCCTTTCCATTCTCTGTTTATGTCAATATTTTCTGTCTTGTGTTTTTTGATAGTTATTATTAATCAAACTCTATTTTATTAATGATAGCAATATTATTATCCTTGAGCTCAGTTTCACTTCTTAAGCATATCGAAGATACATAATATCGGCCGCCAGACATTAACATACTCTAAAGATAATTAAGGAAGTTCCCTCAACGAATAGTGATATATGGTATATCGTCGGGAGTCATTCTACGACAGGCGGCTTCCTTCTGAATCTCGTATGCGAGTCAATATCCTCGTCTCGATTCGTTCCGAGAGTAATACGTAAAAAATCTTTTTCGATCGAGAGTGAGCTGAGTTTTTGTTGTGAGTCTGCTTTACCAAGCTTAACGAGAGTGGTCTATCAGCAATCCAAGCAGCGAATTCTTTGGTGTTAAATTTGAAATTGGGGCTCTTTTAACTGCTTGGCTCTAGTGTTGCCAATGTTTGAAATAAGGTCCAATTAAAGGTTGCCAGTGTGTGGAAATAATGGTTTATTTTCACATTAAGAGAAAGCAACGCTCACGTATTTAAATGTCAATTTAACCCCTTCAAGTTATAGTATCTAAAGAATATGTGCTTTACCCGCCAAACCGAAACCATATATGCCGACTGGAATGCCTAAAAAGACTATAAGTACTTTTATAACACTAAAAATACGGCATAGGTCTTCTGAAGTTTGACCAAAGTAATAATGAGGAAAAGATCAGTGGTTACAAAGTGTTCACTAGCAGAACTCGGCGCCAAATACTGGTGCACTTGTGGCGCTTCTGCGTCAAGAAAATATGGAGATATTTCATCTTAAATAAAATTTATCATTTGACATTTTGGAATAATAAAACACAGAAATAGCTCAGTCTTATATAATTTACCTTATAGAATTTGCAGAATATTATTGAAAATTAATGAAACGACTTTTCAAGATAACTTATAAGTGTTCTAAATGTGTTTTTCAACACGTGAAATAAACTACTCCAAGGTAACAATGCATTTAAAACACTAAAAAAGACAAAAACTAACAACTATGTGTATCATTTATAGATAACTATTATATTACCTCCGAATAGAAATTTCCACAACATCCTAATAGCTCATTTTGAAAGAATTCGTTTTCCAAAAGGAAGGAGGCCTCAGCACACCAAATATTTAGTTGGGAGATATTTTGCCAACGAGAAATTCTAAAAGAAAAACAGCAAAGCTCAGGCCAGCTCCTACGCCATATACAATGAAGATTCCCTGAAGATGGTAAAAGGCCAGACTTTTCGAAACCTCACTTGTGTCCTCAATAATAGTGGGAGAATCAGTTTGTTCAGTCTGTAATGGGACAATATAAGTTAATAAGGGTCTTGGTTTGTAGTTACTCTTCATTCGTGGAATTAAATAATAAATAAACAAAGTTTACAGGTTACCTCCTGTGAAAGCCTTGAAGCTGTTCTCGAAGCTCCTTTCTCTATAATATCGGTCAGCCATTTTGGCACAAGCCCAGCTTCCAAAAGATGTAGAATGACTACATCGAAGTTTTCCTGAGTGAAATATTAGAAGTAAAGAGAAACATATCCTCTTGGAACAGATTTTCCCAAATATTGACACTATTGCAAATTCATTGAACTATCTAGTTTGTAGAATGCGATAAGGATGGTATTAAACTTAACTGCATCCACTCGTCAATATGCAAAGCACAAGATTAGTTCAGAATTTAGTTGCCCATTTCAGATGCGCTGTTAAGAAAATTCCTTACTTTTTAGCATAATTGCAATGCAAGCTGCATGAAAGAACACAATTTTATTAAATATGTATACAAACTGGTTCCATGCCTTCAATGATGATCCCTTTTGTAGAGCAAATCCAATGTCACTTGGAAAAAAGTCTTCTCTAGCTAGATAGATCAATGCTTTTCCATTTCTGCCTTTAAAGTTTTCTTCAATAGATTCTCTCATGTTATTTCGCCACGATATAAAGGCATATTGTTCTTTAGCCGCCCTCTCTAGACACTCTTTAGTTGAAGGGCAAAGCTCCATACCACGATATAGTGTATTGTAGAGAGGAACCTAGTGTAATGTTAGTAGTTATTAGATTTAACTAAACTCCGGGCTTAAGAGCTTAGTTCTTATGGCAAAATATATTATATAATTTACTCGAAATTTCTAAGATTCTGATATTACCTTACTTGTCTTAAAAAGTTGATAGTTGGAGGCTCCATAGTCAGCTATACCCCACTTAAATTCACTTTTAACCAGTTCCTCAAGTGTGTTAATCACTGGTGAGAGCGTAGGTACCATCAAGTGAGCGACTAAATTACCGACGTAACTTTTGGTTGCTACCAATGAAAATAGCATCCAGAATCCCACCAAAAGACGAATCCCACTCGATGAATCCCAAATTCGACTCTGAATTAAAGGAATTTATACGATTTTAGAATTTGGATGACACTTAAGAGTTGTAAAATATAATACTTCAATGAATAACTTCACAGCATTTTTTAAAATTTACCTGACATATCATTGAGCCAAATATTTCAAGCGAGGAGTAAGCGAGTGATCTTATTTGCTTGCCAGGAACTACTTTAAGAGCTAGCCAATAGATAGGTCCAGCTAAGAGAAGGGCTAAAAGAAAATAGGTCCAGACCATTCCGCTGTATGGGCGGATAAGTGACAACCATTGAGGTAGTGGCTGAAAAATGACTAATTGTTAGTGTTAATTAAGAAATAAAATATTAAAATAATCCCCTTAAAAATATTTCCCAGCCTACGAATTTTCATGAGCAATTTGAGAGGGTAGCAAGTAAATATCTAAAAAGAACAATCTTAAATACTTAAGTAAAATTGATTTTATTAGTGACGGATCTATTAAAAACATGAACCAACCTCTATTTTTATTTGTTACCTTTGGACTGGCGATAGCGAAGGTCAAAGGATCATCTAGGTAACCGCACGTGAAGTCAGAAGCGGATTCTCTTTCAGCCGTAATCAAGAGGTTCATAGAAAAATCGGCTTCTCGTCGGCTGACGGTTCCCAAGACCCCGGTGAAAGATCCATTTTCAAGCTGATATCCCCATTGTTGGTCAAAGGGCTCCACTAGCTGTACTCAATGATAAATACGATTGCTGAACTGCGACATGAGGTTCTATTGGCGCACAACTAGTTTTGATATTACAGGACATATTCGTAATGAAATCATAGCAAAAAGCTAGAGGTCATTGCCGATTATTTAATGAGAAAAGAAATCAATATGTCAGATCTTATCGAGTACACCTAGAAGGTTGCTATCGGCAATAGAAGCCGACAGAGATAATAACTTTAAGAACATGTACCGGTAATTCGATAAAGTCTTACTTCAAAGGTGAAGTTGTATACTGCTGCAATCGTATTCATAATTCTAATATCGAGACTATCTTCTGGTATTAGTTCCTGGTTCGGTCCTTTATGATATGTAATGTAGGGGGGGAACTTCAACGTTACTCCTCTTTCATTCCATGAAAATATAAAAACACACCAAATCAATGACTACCACTTGAGCAGATTCTGTTAATAGTATTACTGATACTAAAGAACCATCGATTATAAAGATACAAAAACATTTTAGGCATCAATTTATCATCAATTAATATACTTAAACGTATGTCCTTTGAAGTCTGTGGTCATTTTGGCCATTACTGGAGATATAACATTCAAACCAACACCAGAAATCCACTCTCCAAGAATAGTCACGCCATCATCTCCATTTTGAAAAAAATGGTTAATTCCTGCCAAAGAGTCAAACATTTTATTTGCAGCTTCATGATTCGTTAACGTCAATTGAGAGTTAATTTAAATTGTTTTTAGGGTATCAAGATATAAAACAAAGAATTATCTTAAAGTATACGCTATATATTATTCATTAACGCTTGGTTTAGACAAGGCAAGTTTTGGAAAAATGTATTGGAGCAGGTGAACTGATATACATTTTTAAAATCAGTATACTCGTAGTATACTATACTAAGCAGTATAGTATTTGAGACAGTTTTATAAATACTGTATATTCACGAGGTAGAGTTTTAAATTTTAGAGAACTAGCATTTTTAATGGCACTAAAACAAAATGGCCCCGGACAATTCGGTACCAAAATATATGAAAAAAACATGTAACCTAACCGAAACGAATTTAGATTTTGGTAACGAAACTTCTAGGAATCAAAAATTCAATATTTTAAAAAATATTTTAGGGATTTTAATCTAACTTCATTTTAATATGGGACCTAAATTGAATGAGACTTTAGCTTAATATTTGTAATTGCAACTTTTACACTTGTGCTGCTGTCGCACTGTATTTATGATTTTCTAATGCCTTTATTACATCAAAAATTATCATATGTATTGATCCTAGATTTGCTTAAAACGCCAATATACTTTTGAAACGTCTGCAGTTTCTTTATGTTTAGGGTAAATGAAGTTTCCTCTTGTCACTTACAAGTGACAATAGTAATAAAACAGATCGTTTGCAAATGAAATAATAATAACTCCCGATGCTACACTAACACCAGAAACACGGAAAATATTTCCTGATGAGAGTTGCCAGAGGTACTATCAGATCATAGTCGTGAGAGGTATTATTAGATGCATTCCCAGATCAGAGTTACTAGAGGCATTATTAGATGCATCCTCATATCAGAGTTGCCAAATGAATTTTCAGATATATTCCAAGATCAGAATTGCCAGAGGGATTTTCAGATGCATTTGAAAATCAGAGTTGCCAGAAGTATTTTCCAATGAATTCCAAGAAGAGAGTTGCCAGAGGTATTTTACTATGCATTCAAAGAACAGAGTTGTCAGAGGTAATATCAGATGCATTCTCAAATCCGAGTTGCCAGAAGTATTAACAGATACATTCCCAGATAGGAGTTGCTAGAGGTATTTTCAGATACATTCCCAGATTAGAGTTGCAAAGGTATTATCAGATGCATTCTTATATTTGAGTCTCCAGAGGTGTTATTAGATGCATTCCCAGATGAGAGTTGCCAGAGGTATTATTAGATGCATTCCCAAATCAAAGTTGCCAGATGTATTTTCAAATGCATTCTTTGATCAGATTTTCTAGAGTTATTTTCAGATGCATTCTCAGAACAGAGTTGCAAGAGGTATTAGCAGATGCAGTCTCTCATCATGGTTGGTAGAAGTATTTTCAGATACATTCCAATCAGAATTGCAAGAAGTATTTTCAGATGCATTCCCACAGTTGCCAGAGGTATTAAGAATGCATTCTCAGGTCAGAGTTGCAAAGGTATTATCAGATGCATTCATATATCTGATTTGCCAGAGGCGTTATTGGATTTATTCCCAGATGAGAGTTGCCAGAGCTATTATTAGATGAATTCTCAGATCAGAATTGCAAAGGTATTATCAGATGCATTCTTATATCTGAGTCACCAGAGGTGGTATTAGATGCATTTCCAGATGAGAGTTGCCAGATGTATTATTAGATGCATTCCCAGATAAAATTTGTCAGATGTATTTTCAGATACTTTCCAAGACCACACCTGCCAGAGATATTATCAGATGCATTTAGGGATCAGAGTTGTCAGAGGTATTTTCTGATGCAATTCAGGATCAGAGTTATCATAGATATTTTCAAATACATTCCAGGATTAAAGTTGCGAGAGGTATTATCAGATACATTCTGAGAGAAGAGTTACCGGATGAATTTTTTAGATGCAGACCCAGATTAGAGTTGTCAAAGGTATTTTCAGATGTATTCAAAGAATATAGTTGCCAGAGGTATTCTAAGATTCATTGTCAGATTAAAATTGTCACTGGTATTATCAAATGCATTCCCAGATCAGAGTTGCCAGAATTATTTTCAGATGCATTCGCAGATAAGATTTGACAGATATATGTTCAGATGCATTACAAGATCGGAGAGGCTAGAAGTATTTTAAGATGCATTATCAGATCAGATTATCACAGATATTTTCAGATGCATTTCTAGATTAGAGTTGCAAGAGGTATTTATAGATGCATTCTTACAACAGAGTTGCGAGAGGTATTCACCGATGCAGTGTCACATCAAAGTTGCCAGAGGTATTATCAGAAACATTCCCAGATCAGAGTTGCTAGAAGTATTTTCATATGCATCCCTAGATGAGAGTTGACAGAGGTATTTTCAGATACATTACCAGAACAGAGTTGCCAGAGGTATTATTAGATGCATTCCCTGATCAGAGTTTCTAGAAGTATTTGCGGTTGTATTCTAGGATCAGAGTTGCCAGAGGTATTTTGAGACGCATTTCGAGAACAGAGTTGCCAGAGATATTTTCAGATGCATTCACAGATCAGGGTTGCTAGAAGTATTTTGAGATGCATTTCCAGATCAGAGTTGCCAGATGTATTTTCAGATGCAATCTCTGATCAGATTTGCCACAGGTATTTTCAGATGCATTCTCTTATCAGATTTACGGGAGGTATTTTAAGATGCATTCTCACAACAGAGTCGCAAGAGGTATTAGTAGATGCAGTCTCACATCATGGTTGGTAGAAGTATTTTCAAATACATTCCGATCAGAGTTGCAAGAAGTATTTTCAGATGCATTCCCAGAACACAGTTGCCAGAGGTATTAAGAGACGCATTCTCAGATCAGAGTTGCAAAGGTATTATCAGATGCATTCTTATATCTGAGTCACCAGAGTTGTTTTTAGATGCATTCCCAGATGAGAGTTGCCAGATGTATTATTAGATGCATTCCCAGAACAGAGTTGCCGGAGGTATTCTCAGATGCAGTGTCACATTAGAAGTGCCAGTAGTATTCTCAGATGCTTGCCCAGATCAGAGTTGCCAGAAGTATTTTCAGATGCATTTGCAGATAAGAGTTGCCATAGATATTTTCAGATGCATTCCCATATCAGAGTTGAAAAAATTATTTTCAGAAGCATTCTCAAAACATACTTGCCGTAGTTTTTAATAGATACATTCTCAGATTAGAGTTGCCAGAGTTATTTTCAGAAGCATTCGCAGATTAGAGTAGCCAGATGTATTATCAGATGAATTCTAAGAATGAGCTTCAAGATGTATTGTTAGATGCATTCCAAGATCAAAGAGGCTAAAAGTATTTTCAGATGTATTCTCAGATGAGAGTTGTCAGAGGTATTTTCAGATGCATTCCCAGATCAAATTTGCCAGATGTATTTTTAGATGGATTGTTAGTATTTTCAGATACATTCCTAGAACAGAGTTGCCAGAGGTATTTTCAGATGCTTTTCGAGATCAGGGTTGCCAGCAGTATTTTCAGATGCCTTCTCGAATCCGATTTGCCAGAGGTAATTTTATATACATTCCCAGATAAAAGTTGCTAAAAGTATTTTCCTATATAATCACAGATTAGGTTTCACAGGGATATTATCAGATGCATTCTCAGATCAGAGTTGCTAGAAGAGTTTTCATATGTATTTCCAGATGAGAGTTGTCAGAGGTATTTTTAGATGCATTCCAAGATCAGAGTTGCTAGAACTATTTCCAGATGTATTTCCAGAACCGATTTGTAAGAGATTTTAACCGATGCATTCTCAGGTCAGAGTTGCCAGAGCTATTACTAGATGCATTCTCAGATAATAGGTGACAAAGGTATTTTCATATGCATTGCCAGATCAAACTTGCCAGAGGTACCTATTATGAGGTTCATTCCCAGATCAGATTTATTAGAATTATTTTCAGATACATTACTAGATCAGAGTTGCTAGAAGTATTTTCAGTTGCTTTCCCAAAGAAGAGTTGCAAGAGGTACTTTCAGATGCATTCTCAGATCAGAGTTGCCAGAGGTATCATCAGATGCATTCTAAGATCAGAGTTGCCAGAGGTATTTTCAGATGCATTTCCAGATCAGAGTTGCTTGAATAATTTAGTACCTTGCTTCTAAAACCTTTTTCATTCACGAACCTTTTGCGTCAAATAAATTTGTGCGTATTATAAATGAAATTTTTGCTAAGAGTGTATAGATTTGGTCCTAGGTAGTAGCTTAGCAGGGATTAAACATATAAACCAGTAAATATAAAAAAAAATGAAAAAAAAACACTAATAATATTCCCAATGAGCTCGGTTTCATTTTTCACAAAATACTTCGAACGTGGGTTAAATATTCGCGCGTTCTGGCCGGAGGGCAGTTTTTGTGTGTTTCAGATTCAAACTGTATTTTGTCTTAATTGCTGTAAATTTTGAAATTACTGAGTCTCACAATAGGTGAAAACAAAAGGCAGAACTGATACAATACAAAATCTGGCAGACAGTATTAAGAATTGTATTTTAACACGAAGCCAAGCCAATAAGTGTTGGTGTTCTTTCTTGAAAATACAACACTCAGATCTAAATCAGACAAAAGCTCAGCTTCTCCTCTCTGAGCTTTAAGCAAGAGGTGTTTCCCTTTTTCTATTTCCACGATAAATGGATTTTTGATCAATCTAATTTAATATAGTTTAATCCTGGTAGGTAATATTTCTCTAAAATTCTTTTTTAATCATACCAAATTATCAATTATGATCGGCTTAATTAAATCGAAATTCAATTTAATATCAACAATTAATTCATCTGCACATTTCAAATGAATTATGCATTTCTTAATTAGGTTTCTATATATTTAATCTCTCTATGACCGCCTCACGTTTGTTCAGCTATTCAAACAAATCGGACAAATCCCATAATTTCAACAGCCAATTTTCATTATGAACAAATGGGCAAAATATGAGTTGTTTTTAGATATAGATTTACTTCATTTTTGAACACAAACAGCCGTCGCACCTCTGTATGCAGTAAATGCGAGTTAAAATCAGATCCCATCAGTTTAAAATAGTGCACAGCTTTTAATAAAGCTGAAAGTTGACAACTTTAACTGCACATTGTGCGACCGCATTTAGATATGACGAATTTTACTTGGTCACTAACGCCCCTAGATAAATAATACAATCGGCAAAAGATCCTACTAATATTGAGACCTAACTATTTTCCTGCCATTGCTGCTGCTCCGCTGGTACACACTCCAACATAGTTATTCCCTTGTAACTCTATACTTCCTTAAATTAAAGCATCCACTTTCAGAAAAATAGCCTCGCCCTTTGTCCAACGAAACAGTAGGTGTTCATAACCTTCCATATTATATTCTATACCTGACATATGCCAAGAGTTGTGCCAAGTTTGTAATGTCACTCGATTCACCGAGCGAAATTGCAAATTTTGGACATGAAAACTGAGACGGTTGCAAAATTGAGTTGCATGTATACATTTTAAGCATACAGTGTGTGTGTGTGTGTGTGTGTACTTTTGGGGTGCTCCTAGTCACTTTTGTTTGTTCTATAAAATATCAGCTAGCTGTGGGTCGAAAATATTCAGTAACGATGGGCGAAAAAAACACTAAACCACGGGACCGTGAAAGATACATTATTATTATTTTTTTTTTGGGGGGGGGGCAACGCCAAAAGGAAAGAGAAAAGTGGTCGAAAGATTTTGACAACCCATCAAAAAAGTTCTAGGTGAATAATATGTCTTTTAAAGTCCCTGATAATGATAAGGAAAGGCATAAATAATGCTTACTATGTTGATGAAACCAAATAAGTGAATGAGTTATAAATAAAAATATATGACAAAATAAGAACATATGAAACAAAACTAAAATGTAACCTGAAAAAGGCGCAATCTTTGACTAGACTTGATTTTTCCACCAATCCGCTTCGTTCTTTTTACTCTCATCCAATCATAAAAGTTCCTTCTTTTTCAACCAATCAGAATCGCCTTTTCTTAACATGAAGAAAAGTTGATTTCTCGATCATTATTTCAACTTAGGTTTATCAGAATAATTTAGATATTAGTATTTGGTAATAGATTTGGGGCGCATGGTAGGTGGCGCTATTAGTAGACTACAATTTTGGGCTACAATATATCTCTTATGACGTCAGACGGTAGCTTCAGATGTGACCAATTACGGCGTTATATTTTTTTGCTGTTTTGGGGTATTTGTAACTTTTAGTCTGTATTATTTACTAAATATCTGCACCTCTATATTGTAGCCAAAAATTGTAGCCTATAAACAGCGCCACCTACCGTGCGCCCCGAAACTGAAGTGTTACCTAGTATTTTAACTCTAATATATTTTTATATGCATAAAATGAATTAAGCGTATTCGTAGTTTTAGAAAAAGTCCAAATACACAACATATATAAACACCCTAAAAGAAAGACTTTAAAAGAGATTAAACTAACAGATTCAATAGCACACAAATAGATAATTCTCTGCGACCTCCTGATGTTTGAGACCGAGAGTTTGGGTTAAATATTGGAAAATGCCCGCCTCGATCTTTTCGATAATTCATATATATTTGTGCCTAAAAACAAGGTATTGTTAAGTTTAGAGACTCCTTTCTCTTACGCAAATTCCCCAAAGTGCTTTTTAGTTGGTTTTTGTTAGGTTATTGGAATCTCATCGTATTGTATTATATATAATTTTGAAGTGAATTTCGAAATGGGGGCTTTGCCCCCATACTCTCCTCTTTAATTTTGAAGGGTCGACCCCTTCCCGCTATTTAAAAAAAGAAATCTAGTAGTATTCACAATTCGAAAGCCTTGCATTAGATTCGAATTCAAAAGCGATTGCCAGACGTCGTTAGGCGCTCTAATGTTCATCGTTTTTATGCCGTGTTTCTTGTCTTCACACATATAAGCCCCTCCCTCGAATGCTATTTAATCAATAATATTTTATTTAATATTGATTAATATAAAATGTTCATATCATATTTTAATTCATAAAAAAATCCCTTCAAAATGATATATAATACAATATGATACGATTCCAATAACAATGTAGATGCCAAGATGGCTGCCAATCTATTTTTTGTCATAACATAATAATTAGAAATTTCCCCGCCTTAATTAGTGAAGAGCTTTACTATATATAGCATTTGCGTATTTTTTAAAAATAAAGATATTTATAATAAAACGCCCACAAAAATCGAAGGCAGGTATTTTCTGAAATTTAACCAGAGTTTCATATGTTATCATCTAGTGCACGCAATCAAAAAATAATCCATAACGGTACCTAATGGTCCTGTACGAAATTGCCCTATAATCGAATTGTCTGGGCCCAAATTCTCCGGGGCAAAATTGTTCAGTACCTAATTGTGTGAACGTCGGGTTTGATAAGTTTAAATTTGCCCGACATCGTTCAAACCCTGCATGTTTGATATAATGTCTTTTGGGGAGTTAATTCAAGTCTTATGAAACTATATAAAGGTCAAAATTTGAGTCTTTTTACTCGAAATCGCGAAAGTTGCCATTTTTTCCTCATGAGCTATTGATGGAGTTTTTTGGTTACTGTTGATTCTTGAAATAAAAATGATGTGGACAATATGGCCGCCTCCTTTCGAAAGATTACTTATTTCCTCTGGAGATAGTTCTTCGTTTAGAAAGAAGATCAAATAGCGAGTTGACCCCGGGAACCAATCTACGGGAATTAAAACATAAATATGAACAAGATGGGAGCTGGTAGGATGCTATCAAACTAATAAATTAAAATCACTAAAATACTCAAGTTACAACTATAAACCGATTTCGATTTCTTTCTATTTACAATTTAAAAAAACAAAACAAAAAAACAAATAAATTTCATCAAACTATAAACCCCACATTTGCCAGTAATCGAATTGGCTCAAAGCAAATCTAAAAGGCAAAAAGTCTGACGCGGGGTTGCCTAAGTTAGAAAGACAGCAACTAAGTATACTATATTACAAGGGCTATAATAGGCTGTTCGCGGATTCGATCTTGGCTGAGATTTAAGAGACTTAGAGATTTAACGGCAGTGTGCGCTTCGACAACCGGCGGTGATTTAGAGATTTTTTGCTGCTTCCAATGACTGGCTCTCATGTGCACACCGTTGTGCTGTGTCGACACCTGAGTCTATTTTATTACTCGCATTAAATCTACTCTTTTTATTTCTTAAACATTTTCGCCTAGAAATATCCTATATTATATTTATTATTTAGCACACGAACGGCTAAGGTTATTGCTACAAGTCTTTATTAATAAAAGTGAGGATATTTTTAGTATTTACTGAGAATTGCAGTATGGCAATTGCAAGGCAGGCAACTTTTAAGCCCGGTTTGATCTCAGTCCTTATAGGCTTATCTATTCCCAATTGGATTAAACTGCCTATTCACTGCGTCTCGAATCTCGTCATTGTCCCAACGCGTGTGTAGTGTTAGAACAACATTGTAGAATCAAATAAGACTCCAAATGAGCATTTTGTAGTTTTATAAAGGGTTCACACGTTGAACCAATAAAAACTGACTGAGGGAAATCTGCAGAGTATGGATTCCCCGAGGTGTCATTATATCTCCTTTTTAAAGTCCTAAGAGGGACGTCGGGTCATAAGACCGAATTTTTGTCCATAGGACGGTTAGTCTTTTAAAATACCTGATTTTTGCATCCTAAGCTGGTGAGATCTGGACAAGCGGGCAAACATTCTAAGTTATAAGGACTAGAAGCAAGCGCTCAAAAGTCTACTTAAGATAGATAGAAGAAAAGGTGCGTAAGAGTAAAATGTTAGTGCGTCCAGAGCTACCCAAACCCTTCCTCTCTCCTCTGGCTCCTTTTCGGGGACAAAGGAGAGGAGAATGGGCGGGATAGCCTGGACTCCCCACCTTCCCCCGTTTTCCTCCTCCCTGTGCACTGTGGCACCGGGGTGAAGATTACAGGGAAGAGAGGAGGAGAACAGAAAGAGAGAGAGAGAGAGAGAGAGAAATAAGAGAGGGCGCGATAGTACAGCGAGAAACTAGTAAGATAATAGACAGGCGACCTAGGTGGTCATGGCCCTACATCTAATCGCTGTGCTCATACCGCGGTGTGTATCGCTCACCCTTGTATGTAAGTAGAGCCTGTTTTGAAAGACAGTGTTAAAAGTGTTAGTGAGGAATGGAAGGAAGTTGGAGAGTTACAAGATGCTTGGAAGTCAAGCTAATCTCTGGCCACTGTTAAGTAGTTATAAGAATGAATTATAGTCAAAGAGATCCAGATTTTTGTGTATTCCGTTTATTTTTTCTAATATTTAATGTAGGCGTTCAAACCGTTCTTAGTTGTAAGTCTGTTTTTGGTAAGTATTTGTTTGTTTTACTTGCATGTTTTTGTTGTTATCTAGTTGATTTATTTTTAATGTGTATGTTCTCTGTTCTCTTTAGATTCCTTGATCGTTATTTTCTTTTATTTAGAAGTGATTATTATTCTTTTTTCCCCTGTGTCGTAGTTCGGTTTTCTAATCGGTTGACGTATTCGTGGCTTAGCCCTTGCAATGTTGATTCGTTTTCGAGTTGTTGATTATTCATTCTATGTGAATATACTTTCTACCTCTTCTTCATATCTTATCCTCATCCTGCTTGTGAACAGTTAGTGAGGTATGCATCCTGCTCTTAGTAGTATTTGATTGGCAAGTTCTTCTCCAATCTCTTCGTGTGTCTTTTCAATGACCGCTTTCGCCCTTTTCATGTTAAGGGCCTCGGTATTAGATATCCTGTGTAGGTCTTCTATTTTTCTTATCTCTATCCTTCTCGTGTTATTTATTAGATACATTTCTTTGTTTTGTTTCCTCTGTAATTTGAGAAGATTACTCCCCGAGAATGTACACATCGCAATTGCCGGATAGATTAGTGTCGGTTGGATTATTGAAGTATAAATCTTCTTTTTGTTTCGTTGGTTGAGCGTGCTTAATTTATATAAAAGATTTAGTCCTATTTTGCCTTTACCTATTCTGTCGGTTACATGTTTCTTCAGTTATTGTTAGCCCCAGTACTTTAAATTCATTACTGTATGTATATCTTTTATTATCTACATGTATTTCCGCTGTCTTTCTCCTGAATATTGGTACAATTTTGAATTTTTCGCGGTTCGTACAGATCTTCTATCTCTGTTCGTACTCGTTTATTCTACGTATCTCTTATCCCGTTGCTCTCGATTGGAACTGAGCATACCTGTATGGTGATACAACAAATTGCGTTATGTCATCCGCAAATTGTATATTTATGCACCCTTCCATTGCTGGGGGTGGTATGTCTGCTGGGTAGACAGCATATTATTAATAGCATACTCAGGCAACCGTCCTGGGGCTTCAATACGACCTAGAATGTAACTAATTCAAATTAAACGAGCAAATACCGTTAAAGTAAAATTAAAATATCTTCTAATGTTACATAACACAGGGGAACAATTTTAATCACATTTTCTGGTGACTTAGATTTATCTGCCAATTTTAATTCGTTTTTTCATGCTGATTTCAAATATAAATGGTCTTTCAATAAGGTCGCTCGATTTTCAAATGTAAATAAAACAATTTGTGTGTGATATATGCACTTAATTTATTTTAAATTTGAAAGTAAATTTTATGGCATTAAGTGTGGAATATGACATCGTTCAAATGTCCGCTGCGGCTTCGCTTGGTGTAATTTATTCGAGAGGCCCAATTTTCGATGACTTTGTCGCATAAATCTGGCTGAATTTGCTGGATGGTGTTCGTTATGTTGACTTTGAGGACATAAACTGTTTGCGGATTATTTGCATAGACCTGCGATTCAAGTTAGCTCCAAAGAAGTAGTCTAATAGCGTTAAATCGCATGATATCGGTGGCCAGTTGACGTCACCACCACGCGAGATGAATCTGCCCTGAAATCGCTGGTGTAAAATGTCTATCGTGGCGTGAGTAGTGTGCTACGTAGCGTCGTCCTGTTGGAACTACAAGTCGTCAGTATCCATATCAGGCATATGATCCAGTTGAGGCCACAAGAAGTTGCTTATCATCGATCTGTAGGTCTCGCCGTTGATGGTTATGGCAATCCCATCTTCGTTCTCAAAAAGATACGGACCGATGATTCCGTTAGACGAAAATCCGCAACAAACAGTGACTTTTTGGGGATGCAATTGGTGCTAGTGTATCTCATGTGGATTGTTTTCGTCCAAAATCCGACAATTTTGCTTGTTCACAAATCTATTCATCCAAAAATGGGCCTCGTCGCTGAAGATGATTTTTTGGGGGAAATTTGGAGTAACTTCCAACTGCTCTAGAGCCCAATCAGCGAACACACGGCGTTGTCTATGGTCGTTTACCGTAAGTTACTGGGTAACTTGGATTTTGTACGAGTGCAAACCCAATTTCCTACGCATAATTCGCCAAACTGAAGTCGCAGAAAGACCAAGTTCTTGTGAACAACGAGAAATTAACTGCCTCGGATTTTCCCGTACACTCTTATTTACAGCAGCGATGTTTTCAGCAAACCTTGCGTTTCGGCGACGTACGGGTGTTGGTTGATTGTTAATCGACCCTTTTGCCTCAAATTTGGCCACCAAGCGTCGAACAGTGTACTTGACAGGACGATTGTGGCGAGGATAAAAATCACGTAATGCGTGGAACGTTTGTCGAACGGAGCACTGATTTTGATAATAACATTTGATGATTTGCACACACTGTTCAACGCTATAACCTTCCATCGTGACTTGCCAAGTACTACTTAACAGTTCTTAGCGAGGTTGCTAGATGTCACTTTAACAACATGGCTACTATCGCCTGAAAAAACTCGAGCGTCCTTGTTGAAAGACCCTTTGTAATCTATTTTTACCTACATGCTATAGTTATTCTGTAATTTCTATTTTCTCGTTTCCCCGAAAACTGCCCTCTGGATGGACAGAGAGGGTGCTTGAAGAAAGCAAATACTTCACAGTACATAGTAGTAAGATAGTAATAAGTGTTATTGGGCAAAATATTGACATTATTGTTTCTTTTTTCAGGTCTCATGTTAGCGTGATGGCTACGTCAAGAGGAAATTGCGTTAATGATCCAGACACCTTCTGCTACATATGTGGCTGTTACATGCTAGTTCGTCAAAGGCGCAATATATCAAACTTTGTGATCCGCACTTATAAGGCATATTTTGATGTTCCTCTTGGCGATCAAGATGTGAAACATTTTCGTGAGTGGACGAAAGGAAAGAAAAATGGTCTTCCTTTTGGAATCCCCATGGTGTGGCGAGAGCCAAAGGACCATGTATCGGACTGTTATTTCTGTCTGGTGAATACTAAAGGAATTGGCAAGAAAATTCGGCACAAGATCGACTACCCCAACATTTCCTTGGCGATCCGGCCTGTACCTCATTCTGAGACCTTACCAGTTCCGATTTTCAGTGGATTTGCTTCCTCCGAGGATGAAAATGATGTACCTGATATGGACGTCCACGGAATAGATTCAGAGTCTGAAGATTCATCATCAGATGCCGAACAGTCATTAGCTCCTCACTGTTTCAATCGAGAGGATTTTAATGACTTGAGTGAAAGACATATGCTTGTCAGGTCGGTACGGGTATCATATTACCGAACAAGGGAGAGTACATATGTTAACTATTTCTCTGAGGACAAACAATTTGTATACTGCCACGATGTACCTGGTCTGTTTACCGAGTTGGGACTTGGCACCTATAGCCCTGCTGAGTAGAGAATGTTTGTGGATAGCTCCAAGCGTAGCCTCGTGTGTCCTTTTGCATAATGGCAATGACTTTGATGCAGTTCCTCTCGGTTACTCTGTCCAGCTGCAAGAAACTCACGTTGACATAAGAATGGTCATGTGTGTAGATCATATGTGTAGACCTTAAGATGGTCAACTTCCTCCTTGGCCCGCAGGAGGGATATACAAAGTTTCCATGTGCTATTCGTATGTGGGACAGTCGAGCCCGTGACAAACACCGGTCCCAAAATGAGTGGCCAGTTCGGGAAACTTTGGAAGCAGGAATGCCAAACATTGTTAATTAGCCAATCGTAAATCGAGAGAAGATCATTTTCCCTTCCCTTCATCTTAAACTGGAGTTGATGAAGCAGTATGTCAAGGCGTTGAGCACTGACAATGATTGTTTTCAGTACATAGTATCGGCGTTTCCTGCTTTGTCATACCAAAAAATAAAAACAGGAGTATTTGATGGTCCCCAAGTCCGAAGACTTCTGAGTGGTTCTAGATTCGTGAACACCATGAATGAAAAAGAGAAGGCAGCCTGGCTCTCATTTCCTGCCGTTGTTCGTAACTTCTTGGGAAACAAAAAGGCGCATAACTAAGAGGATCTGGTTACTAATATGCTTTTAGCATATCGTGATCTAGGATGCAACATGGGTGTGAAGCTTTATTTCCTAAATAGTCACCTCGACCGATTCCCAGAGAATCTGGGAGCCGTGAGCGACGAACAAGGGAAACGCTTCCATCAGGATTTGATGACAATGTAAGAGCGCTACCAAAGTCACTGGGATAAACACATGATGTCGGCCTACTGCTGGACGATTAGAAGAGATCAGCCAGAGAAGACTTACAAGAGAAAGAGTTACAAACGCAAATTTTTGCCTGATTGAAATCAAGAAGAGCTCCTCCAGCCGGATGTACGGTCATTAATAAATTAACATCTATTTGATTACAGTATTTGTAATCCTAATGTGTAATTCAAGTTTCTTATCATATGCAATAAAATGTTTGTGCAAAAAAACCTGCTTTACTATAAATAACGCAAAATGATGATTCAAAATTACTTCAGTGCATGATGATAGGCGTGATAAAATGAATTTATTGTATAATATTAGTTATTGATATTACCGAAAAATCTGCAGCATTTAGAGACAATCTGATTTCAGATTTGAATTTAGTATTCTCGAATTAGGTAGGAAAATGTACTTTTGTAAATTCACCAAATACATTGTTCCCCAGTGTTATCTAAACAGCCCAGTAAAAATACTTCAAATGTCTCTCATTTTCCTTAACAAAGTTACATTTGTAAGAGTAACTAATTAAATTTTTCTTTTCTCTATTTGAATTTTTTTAAATGAAATTAAAAAAGAAACGCAACAGTGGAATTTAATAATTTTTGGTTAGTAAATATTAAATTAGTGTTAAAGTCAACAGAGAATAATTACAATCTTATCTTTTCAATATATTTAATATAAATCGGGCTTAATTGATGAAAACAAAGAGCATTTTGTAATTTAAAATTGCTTAAATGAGAGATATGGGCGCATATAGAAATTATTGAACAAATATGTTCCAGACGGGATTGGTATATTTACTTAGCCATCAAATGAGTTTAACTTTATAAGTAAACAATTAATATAATAGATTTGTTTTTATTATGTTATTATTAAGATATTTATGATTAAAATCAAAACAATGTACTATGAATTAATCTCGAAAACTTCTATTTTAATATTTTAAAACGCTTTAAATTTAGCCCAATCCTATCGAAAAAATATGTTAAATGAAATTTATTAAATCTTTAAATTGTTTACGGTCAATGATCCAACAATTGTAAGGTTGAATAAATATGTAAAATCGGTAATACTTCCGATTAGGGGCGCATGGTAGGTGGCGCTGTTAGTAAGCTACAATTTTGGGCTACAATATATCTCTTATGACGGCGTTATATTTTTTTGTTGTTTGGGGGATTTGTAACTTTGAGTCTGTATTATTTACTAAATATCTGCGCCTCTGCTCGTTTATAGTTTTTTCTAAGTTAGGTAAGGTTTCTTGATGTCTTTTATTGTTTTATTTTTGTTTTCGTATTTTATGTTTCACAGCGAACGATAACAGCTTCTTACTGGCAACGTCGTAGCTATAAATAGAATTCGCTTAGCAGTTGTTTCTCTTTCGTTATGGCTTTTTCGTGCTCTAGTTGTGCTTCTTCGTTATTCGAATTCGGGTTTATTTTCCATGACCGCGAAAAACTTCTAGATTATTTAAAGGCGCATAAACTAATCAAGAAACCTATAAAAGTAAGTATTGTTTGTCATTAGGTTTGGTTTTTCTGCCAGTAAAAAGCTGTTGGTGAAAAAACAGTAAATTCAAGGAGACTGCTCATGGGGAAGATATCACTGCGGGGGGACTCCCCCCCCCTGCGATGATTCTGAGTTTCAATCAATTGGGGGGTCTGGTGGGCTGCGCCCCCCAGTATATACTCATATACAAAAAATATAACGCCGTAATTGTTCACATCTGACGCTACCGTCTGACGTCATAAGATATATATTGTAGCCCAGAATTGTAGCCTATAAACAGCGCCACCTACTGTGCGCCCCGAAACTGAAGTGTTACCGTAAAATCTTGTAAAATAATTAAATTAAATAAAGTGAGAAAATATATTATTATGTTAATTTAATATTGAATGTATTAAGCGGTGTAATATAAACTCGTTTTTTTATTTGAGGGCTCAAAGGGGTGAGTCATTCTTTCGTCGTGAGATTAATGAAAGTGTTTATATTAATTCCTTGTATTATTATATAGCAATTGTAAGACTTAATAGTTGTGTAAAATATGTTAATGTAAGTTTAGAGAATAAATTTAATATTATGGGAACTAATCAGATATATAAATTAAGATTAAGTTGATGTTAAAATACCACATTCATTTATGCGAACCGTTGATGTAAAGCTATGATTATTTGTGCGTGGCGTCCGATTCTGTTTGGTTCCTAGCCACAGATGAGAATGGTCTTGTCCTCAGCATAGGATTTTTTTATAAGCTTCTGGAGATTTTGGGTGGGCGTGGAGGTGTAGTTTATGTACATGATGTAGAGTGTCGGTGACAGTACATACCTGGGGTACGCCTGAGAATGGTGTGAATGGGCGTGATGTATTGTTGTATTTTATGTCACATCTCAGGTCTGTGAGGAATTGAGAGAGAAGCCTTCTGGTGCAGAGAGGGAGCTCTATGCTGTGGATAGTTTCCAACGAAGTTCCTCATGCCATACCTTATCGAAGGCCTTCTCCACGTCCTTACTGATGGAGTGTTTTCTGTCGTGCTTACGCTGCTATCTGTATTATGTCGTGAACGATGGTCACAACCGCTTGAGTGGACCGATCCCTCTTGAAACCATATTGGCAGGGGAAGAATTAGTCCCTCTTCCCCAGAAAATTCCGGAGACGGTTGTTGACCATATGCTCAAGTATCTTGCCTAGGTGCTCTAACAGAGCAATAGGTCTGTAATTGTTTGGTTCTTTGGGGCCTTTGTTTTTCTTGAGTAGAAGTATACTGTGTGTGATTTTAAATGGTTGTGGGAAGTGTCCAGAGGTGAGTGAAACATTGAGTAGGTGTGGAAGTGTAGTAAAAATGGTTTCTGGGGACGGGGGGGAGATTATAATATCTGGGAGGCCGGAGGGGCCGCGCCGCGTTTTGGTGGTGATTTGATAGAGTGTTTTGTTTCGTGGCGTATGTAGGTTGCGTGTGGTGTTTATAATGGCTATTTATGAGTGTACACCAGTGGTCGTCTATAACGTCTAGGGCTAGTGTTTTGTAGATTGAGGTTGTCTGGTGTGTTCGCAGTTATATGTTTTTTGAACTCCTCCCAATTCGTGTTGTAATCGAAGAGAGGGGGGGGTATTAGTATAGTTGATGATGAGATTATCATGCATATAGGAATGTGATCGGATAGTACTTGGGGACTTTGGGCAATGTGGATTTGGAATCGTGTTCCATGGTTCTTGCGAAAGACCCTCCCCCGGACACGAATTCCTTTTGCGATGCCCATCAAATATGAGGAATGCCGAGCGATATGCTCGCAGTGGAAAAGATGTAAGGCACCGTTCAGATACCTTCTCGCATCATTATTGATGTTTGGAAGTAGTGTGGGATGGTAGGCATTCAGATCACCCGCAAATAAGAGAGAAAGGTTGTTGTTAGATAGAGCCCGGAGTGGGACGTCTATGTGTAGTTGTTGTCGTGGTTGGTTGCTAGTGGTTGTCACTAATATTGGGTCAGAGCTCGTGTACCTATATCGTGCAGGCTAAAAAAAAGAGTCGTCTTGTGTGTTTGTTAGGGTGTGGTGTATAGAGTGCTTAACTATGATCAATGATCTTAGTTGCAGGCCTGTAGGGTAAGGCATGTGCTAGTAGAGGGTGTAGGATGATGGAGTTCAAAAGTAGGATGTCAGGTCTCTTGGTTTTGAGTACCCAGTAGGAGACGGTATGGCAAATACAGTGCCAGTTAGGTACGAATATTTGAACGACACTAAGTCTATCCATGGTCGGGAACGAAGTGCGCGGAAGCTGTGTTTGTAATAGCCACTTTACTGTCTTTAATATCTGGGCATTGCGCCAACAAAGTGAGGGAGGGGATGGGGGTGGCTACCTCCACACATGACTGTAGCGGGTGGGGTTTGGTGGAGGCGGAGTGTGTTGGTTTAATGCTAACTGGTGCGTACGATATGATACTGGGTGTAGAGGAGGAGACAGTAGGAGAAGAGTGGGGGCAGTGGAAGGGGTGGGGGGGGGAGACAATGGAAGCGAGTGAATACAGAAGGAGGATGGTTGTATACAGTGGGAAGAGGGGTGAGAGCAGTGGAATGGGGTGGGGAGAGTAGGAAGAGGGGTAGCGACAGTAGGGGGGAAGTTGAGGAAAGTGGAAGGAGGAGTGGGCACAGGGCAAGGAGTCGGGGCAGCAATATGAGAAGGAGAGGATGCAGTGGAGACGGGGATGGGGCCAGTGGAAGGAGGTTTGAAAGCAGAGGTGCTCAGAGGTTTGGAGGAAGGGAGCTGGGTGGGTGGTGGGGGTAGGAAGTCTAGAGTTGGAAGTGTGTGTTTGTGGGTTAGTGCTGTCTAGTGTTGAGAGGAGCGAAGGTCTCTTGTTTTTTGTGTTCTTGTATAAGGGCGAACACCTTCTCTTGTAGTGTTATTTGCCTGAGTCCATTAGCGGCATAGAACGCGTTAAGGATGTTAGCGTATAGGCAGAGGTTCACCCAAAACATAACTGGCCACCGTGCTCTCCACGGTGGCCAGTTATGTTTTGGGGCTGTTTGTGGTGTTTGATGGCGTTGAGTGGTGGTGTCAGAGTCAGTATCGGTGCGGGGGCCGTGGGGAATTGGGTGTAGGGGTGAGGGGTCCCCCTGCTGCCAGTAGCGTTGATGAATATTTTTTAAGGCGAAGGAAGGGGGGTAGGAGTAGAAAGGATGGATGAGGTAGTGGTGTGTTGTGGTGGGGGGTATAGGGATCTCCTTAGCTCCGTTACAACGTCCGCACGCGCTTTCGAGAGGTATGGGCATCTTATGCTCACGGCGATATTGTCGCCGCCGCAGTTGATGCATAGAAGCGTGGTGCTCTTACAATCACTGCTCTTACAATAGTGCCCTGATACACTACATCTGAAGTAGACAAAGTGTCCCTGGCACCTATTTGTGTCAAGTCCCATTTTTTAGCAACGGCGACACTGTTGTGATCTGATGTTGGGTTAGTGTTCAATATTCTGAGCGTATGTAAGTATGCCCCAGACCTTGATACCTTGGTCTAGCCTCGTATGCTTGTGATGTTCCTTTGGGAATGTAATAATTGTCCATCTATTGGTGCGGAAGAAATAGAGGTCTTTTAAGTATTTTAGGTATTTAATGGGGAATGACGATCATAAGGGGTTGGTCCTACGTACACGCACTTGGTAGCCTTTGATGATGGCATCAGGTTGTCTCGTATGGTATTGTTGTTCAGTGAGTGATTCTTTAGCGAGTAGGTGAAACTTGTGTGCGTCCTGTGAGAACCTGAACACGAGTGTTTGGCCTAAATGTGTTTATTTTACATGTGATAGGCGTATCAAATGAGTTAGAGAGTTTTAATATTTCTTGCGGTGTTAGTGTGCATATTTTATTTCTACTTGCATTATGCGAAGGGTAGTTACTGACCCCATTATGTTTACTATGGCAGAGTTTTTCTTTAACCTTGACTTGTGGTGAGAAAGTTCCTCACCCCGTTGTCGACCGCCAATGTGAACTATGACTCCGATGAGAGTTGAATTGATGAATATGGACCTGGATGGGCTCATCAAGAAGGTGTAAAATCATGGCGGACATAATGATAGATGAAAGCCAAATCAACGCCTTCCATTCGAGGGTTAAGCCCTCTCAAACGTGTTTAGGTTATTCAGAGTTACTTCCAGCATGCACATAGACAGGTGTGAGTTCCTCTATGGTTCTGGCTGAATCCACTAGGCAGGGTAGAGTGACCTCCCCGCAGGTTGTAACTCCGTCCCAATCCAGGATGCCTCTTGGCTTCGAGTTACGCAGTGGGCTAGACCACAAACTCCTTTCCATAAAGCTTGAAATTATGCCATCTCACAAGAAAGGCATAGTGTTAACCAGCGTATGGGTAAAGTCTTCGTTTAGGAGCGTTATGCCGTTATATTAAAACACGACAGCCTAAGGAAAAAGTATTACTCTTTCAGGGGGGGCTGAGGGGAGTGGGGGGTCGATTGTCGGCGAGTAGCAGCCTGGTAACTCCTTCGGATGTCGCACATATCTAATATGGATTAGGGGGCGAAGATATTTTTCCAGCAACTTACCTACTCACTTGCCTCCTGATTCCGAGGCCCTTGGAAGAGCAACGTTGTGTTGTCCAGATAGGCATTTTCCCTGGTGATTTGCTTATCTATACTCTCTTTTGGTAAAGTAATAAGAATACCACTACCATGGCGTCAACTACACGTCGCAGTAGATGACTAAATATTAATGCAGCCAAGTGTGAAATGGGCTGAGAGGTTAGGTTGAAAACCTGCTTCAATATAATAATCACACGAATTAAGTCGTGTTAGAGGTCTCACCAGCCATTAACAGTGTAAGTAAATTCTATCTCCGACACTTTTTTCATCCTATTGCATTGGAGCTTATCAGTAGTCAGATTAAAAAAAAATACCAGATCTCGTTTTCATTTGACTAAGGACAAGTTTCAACCTACCTCTGTCATGAACCTGTGAAGTAGATTTCTGTAGATCAAACTAATTTTCCCGTTTGTTTCTTTATTACTTCTTTTACACGTTTGTGACAGATCAAGAACAATTTTAAGAAACTCACTGTACTCCGGAATCTCCTTAATAGCTTTCTTGACCATGAATTTGGGGAGAAAAAGGAAATTGGCGACGCAGTAATCATTGGTCGAGTCTTTGAGGAAATGAGATAGGTTTTCCATTGGCAAAGTTCGACGAAGAATTGTCTGCGGTGGGGGCTTCGACATGGCTGACCACTCATAAGAGAGAATGGGCAAGGTCATTGATCTAACAAACTGTGAAACAAATTGAAAGAGCACATAGGTTAAAATTGATAAAAATATATGTTGCAACCGCATAAGACCGGTTGTTTATATGTTGTAATTAGTAAGGTAGGCAACTTAAGTGTAGACTACAGAAGCTAAGCTAGAGAATTAGACAAGGGATGAAGACTGGTTACAACTCTTTTTCACTTCTTTTCGAATACATTTAATTTTATTAATCTTTCTTCTTTCCTACAGGGAGGAGATTAACTATTTGCCTCATTATCTACTGGATTTTGCCTGTGTTTGGGGCGCGTGTTGTAGAAAGTAACTAAAACATGATAGGAGCCGCCGGCCTAGGAAGCCGAGCCCCCGAAAGTTTGTTTTGGGAAGCTTGCCAGTCAATGAGGGTAATGGATGGGGGCGTCACCAACCCCCTCATCTCATCATCCCATGCCTATTAATCCACATCATTGTGCGAAGCGACTGAGTAGTCGTAATGCGAACGGTATATGTTAATAATGTTAAGATTATAACCTCTTGCACCGTCTTACACATGTGTCCGTCTGAGCCTGAACACATGTCCGTGGATGGGGGACAGCTTGGATTAGTTTCTTTCCTCTCTGGCCGCGCTGTTCGTTAGCGATCGGACACGGACCCGAGTGGTTTATGGTTATGTGAGGGGGAGAGTATGTTTTCGCTTCTTTTGGCCGTCAAGAGGCCTACCGCCCCCGCTCTCCTCCCACCATTTACATACCCCAACTCCCCCTCTCCCTGGTTCCTTGAAAACCCATTTGCAGGAGGAACTCGCGCTCAGAACAGTTCCGAAGCTGGAAGAATAAAGAACTATCAAGCTCAACTCGAAACTCTCAAAACTCTCCCCAAACTCTCTGACTCTTGGATTCGGCCGGACAGAACACTTCCGAATTTTGCGGCACCTGGAACCACTACTTTCTTCGAGTAGGGTCCTCGCCCCTTGTTCTCCGACCAAGGTAAGCTTATTTCTATTTTTTCGAATTCGTACATATCAACTCTCAAACTCATTTTCACCTCGCTCTCCCCTAAATTCATTCTAACATTCGGTCCTTCAAATTCATACATAACTTTCTATTAATTTTGTATTCTTACACTAAACTCTAACTAACGACAGCATTCAGAACTAAACATCGTTTCAGATAATCTTTGAAAAGGCAAAATTATCTTTCCAAATCAATCGGAGACGAACACCTCTCATCTAAGCGCCACTAACTTGCTTAGCCCTGCCATGTTTTCGGGGTAATAAACCTAACAAGGAAGGGATAAGTAGTGAATATTTTAAAAATAGAATACAGTTGTGTGCGCTTTGTGAGATAAATATGAAAGAGAAAGAAGAATTTGTGCACTGGTGTGGATTAGATATATAAACTCAAGAATACGAAAGTGTATGTATTAGTATCGAAGGGCGAGAAGGGTTGGTTGACCGCGTAAAAGGTACCCGGGTTGATTATTCGAATCGTGTTTGAGAGAGAAACTTTTGACTGAAGAGGTAGAGATAGATGATGTGTAAGAGAGGTATATACGGAGTGGGGTTGGTGTGTGTGTGAGGGCGGGGGGGGGGGCTTAGGAGTATAAGCCTGAAAACGAACAGAACAATCAATCACTAAAATCAACCAATCAAACGAATAAGCAAAAAAAACTGCATAGAAGCTTATAGAATTGTTGAGGAGCCTACTAACGCGTAGTTGCTACAATTAGTCATGTCACGCGATCAGCTGAATTTCGTTAAGCGATGCAATTTAAACATCATCATTTGATGAGAATGAAGTGTTCGGGGTAGATTTATAGATATACTAAATAGGACGTTTACCAATAAAATAAATTTATTCAAATTCTTTACGTTGTTTCGCTTCGAAACAGGGGTGCCAAATTTCTCAAATGTGGACTTTTCCTTGCTTATTTAGCTTTATCTATTCATTTATTTACATATTCATTCAATTTTACTTATGAATATCACTAAAATATTTTAATTAATATTTGGGAAAATATTAAAAAAAACGGGGCCCCAACTTTCGATAGGCTTCATTTCTTAATGTTTTGTCGAATTAAGAAATGAAGCCTATTGAAAGTTGGAGCTCATTTTTTGAGGATCATCCTGTATTAGTTGGGTAATACAGCACAGCAAAGCCTAGCGGCAGTCATACAAAACTATTGGAGGATTTCTAAAACATAAAAATAATTATAGCGTAGTTAGCTTACTTTTATCCAAAATATTTTGAAAAATGTAACTTGATAATTTGAGAAACTGTCCTTTTCAAGTCACTAAAGCGCTTTTAATCATACGTTTGACCCCATCCACATGGGGCCTTTGTTTCACGTTCAAAATTTCCCCTCTTATGTTCGTACCCTTAGACCATTTTGCCCCATGTCCGTATATGTAAATATAAACCTCCCCTTCGGGTTCGCACATTTAAATCTACCCTCTCCTTTGTTTAGTCCATTGGCTCCTTTGTTCGTACGCTTAAAACTCTTGTTATTTCTTTCGTAACTTAAAACCTACTGCCTTTTTTGTTCGAAAATTTAAAATAATTGTATCTTTGTTCGGGTCCTTAACCACCTAGACTCTCTGTTCGCACCATGAAACCTCTCGTGTGATTTGTTGGCATAACTTAACCTAACCTAACCTAACTTCATGCTCCCCTTCCTTTCCCACTTTTATTTTCATTGATTTTGGGGTGATCCGAAGAAGCCTACCATCTCCAGAATTTGAGCGATGTCTTCTGGTTCTTGAGGAGGCCTGACCAGAACCTGGTGGCACAGATTGAGCTGCTTTTCGGCCAAAGAGCTCAATATTGATGCCCCATCTTCAAGGATGGGGTCATTGTCAGGTTGGGGCAGGAGCGAAGGGGCGGCTATGCCATTTGGTAGTGTCGGCAACAACATAAGCAGCGCCCAAATCGGCACTGATCCACTCATCAGAGGAAGCCTCGTTTCTTTTACCTAAGGAGAAATTAATGGCCTTAAATTCCTCCCTGAGAATTGGCTAACCGTTGCCATGCCAACCGGATCTTCCCAGAGGATCTCAATTATTCCGTCTCTAAAATTTGATTAGGAAGAATTATAATGACTGTGTTTATTTAAAATAAATTGATCGAGGAGGGGGGGAGGGTGTCTTATTAAAATACACGTCGTTCAGCTGACATTTGAGGGTGTAATTTTGGAACTGAATAGGTCGCTTACATCCAAGTGTACTGTATATTTACTCATTTGCATTTGAGAATGATGACTGTGGCCACACTGGGGTTAAAGTTTATACTTTTGAATGCAGTTTTTCTTTGGCTTTAGGGAGTTTTTTCTCTAAGCTACTCAATCTATGTAATTTTCACATATTTTCCCTTCCCCTAACATCACCACTTTCTTGAAATGCCTTTCTGGCCTGTTGGTCAGGGTATTCTTTGCCTCATATATGTAATTAAATAATAATATAATAATAATAATAATAATGATAACAAGTCATGGCTTCGCCACTCGCTACCAGACCTTAGGGCTGTTGGCCTTCCGCCAATTTGATCTTTCACATCAATTGTGATCATCTTTACCACTCTCACCTCCATGTTTCCCTACCCTCTCATCTCCCTCTTCCTCTAACCCTATCACGTCACCTACTCATCCCCCTATCCCCATTCCCTCACCTGTCCCGATTCCTTCCCCCCTTCCTCCTGCCTATCTTCCCTAATCTCTTTACCCCTTCCCCTTCCCTCTCTTCCCCTTATCAACAGGAGGGAGGGCAGGGGGAGGGGGAACTCATTCATAAACTAATCCATAATAAAATTTAAAATTATTAAAAAAAGTGTATATTTCTAAAAATATACACTTTGCTCTCTCTCCCCCTCCATTTCACCAAACTCTACCCCTCTTCCCCTCCCCCTTCTCCCCCCTCTACAACATTCTACCCATAGAAGAGAAGAGGGCGAGGGGTAGAGGAGATAGTTATAGATGGAGTTATAGATATAGCTGAAAAGAGTGGGGATAGGGGGAGTGTGAGAGAGAGGAAGGGAGACAGAGAGGCTGTAGAGGGGAAGAGAGTTGGGTAGATGAGGATAAAGAGGGGTATGAGAGAGATGGGGGGAGGAGGAAGGTATAGGACGAGGGGGGGGACAAGGTGGGGGATAGAGAGTTAGGAAGAGGGATGAGGGAAAGAGGGGGCAGGGGGAGAGGATGGATGGAGAGGTTAGGAAAAGGGGAGATCAAGGAAGGGAGAAAGGGGGAAATGGGGAGAGAGAGGGGGTAGAAAAATGCACTGTAAATTCATACCAGTTTACCTGTCCACTTTTTGAAAAAAAATAAAAAATTCAAAAATGACGTTCTAAAAATATAGGGCTATAGAGGATAATATCAATAATGATAATTAAAATAATAATAATAATAATAATAATAATAATAATAATAATAATAATGTTGATTGATGCTCCTTCTGCAAATGTATCTTGGGCGCTTTGAGTGAGCCCTTTCTGGATCGCCCGAACCGTGTCGGAAGATGTCTTCAATCCCTTAAAAGGAAGGAGGATCCTGCATTATTCACGGATCCTCAGTGAATTTGGTGTAGGTAGAACATGCCTCGAGAGATGTCGAAGGCGACTCGACTAACCACTAACCCTCGAGCCTTACAATGAAATTTCAAAAAGAATACTTGCATCAACCCCAAATTCTACATTATTGATAAAATAAACCCTTAGGAATGTTTTTTTTAATGAAAAGTTCTGTGGGCATCGCTTTATCTGTATCAATACTTATTTTCAAAGCAAGGGCGCCTTAGGCAATTGCACCTTAAATCACAATGCAAACTTATTGATGGCTAGCTCTGAAATTTCAACCATCGCCATGAGATTAATTGCTCAGTATTGCGGCAAAAAGAAAATCTGCTGACACTAAAAGCAGTGATAAAGTTTCAGGCATCTTTATCTAGATAATAACTGACAATGGATTTACTGTTGATGAAATTTACAATGCAGATGAAACAGACATTTCCTGGAAATGTTTGCTAACTTTAATATGAAACGAAAGAAAACGTGAAACAGATTTTAAGTGCGACAAAGAAAAGTTAACTGTTGTTGTCTTAGAGAACGCTTCAGGTTAACATACAATGAAACTGTTAGCGATTGCAAATTTAAATTGGTCACATGATTTCAAAGGTTTGTCTCACTTTTCAGTAACTTACAAGGCACAAAGAAATGCTTAGATAGACAAACAAATATATCGCGGTTATGTTTTTTGTTTTTTAAAATCGGCCCATTAGTTCGATCTAATTTTAAGGAGTGAGGAAACCAAAAAAAATAATAAATTTTTACTCCTTGAGAACTGTAGGAGGACAACATCAGAGCAACACCTTAAACCCCCATACCACGTTTTCGAGCAGAGACTGCGTAGTCTCAAACAAAATCCTAAGGAAGGACAATAACGAAGACTCTCATATGGAAGCAGGTGAGACACCCCACCTCAATCAGCCGATTCCCCTTCCCCCGCCATGACCCATCGTAGAATAGACTCTCGACGATATACCATATATAACTATTCGTTGAGGGAATTATTCAAATATTTCGAGTGCGTGGGAATCTGATTGACCGAGGTTATTTATCTTCAATATGCTTAAGAAGTGGAACTGAGCTCAAGGATAATAATATAGCTATCATTAATAAAATAGAGTTTTATTAATTAAACTATCAACAACACACACAAGAAAATCTTTACATAAACGGAGAATGGAAAGGGTCGTGGGAAAATCTGACTAATCCGAGGATTAAGGTTAGGAGAGATTTAAAAAGGTAAACAAATAAAAATTAAAGGGATGGGATGGTTCGCTAAACCATTTAAAGCACAGGGTAGGGTTAACAAAAGGTTAGATAATTAAAGGTAATGCTCAGCTTACGTAATTACACAGTTATTGTGCAGAGGAAGGCGATGCGAAGGAATCTTCGGTCCACTGGCGAGTTCCAGCAGAAGGGTTCTTCGGGGGTTGTCCTTAGCGAAGGGGAAGGACTGTCTTCGAAGAGTGAGAGCGAAGTCGGACTCGGAGATACGAGCGATCTTTGTGACAGCAAACTGGGGATGTTCTAGATGAACAATCGACGTTATTGTTGAAACCAATCGTTCTCTTGAAGAACGTTAAAAAGGGGGAATTGAATTATCCTGACGTGATGTCTTGGGAATGAGAACCGTTTCTTGACGAACGGGCTTGAAGAACAATTGCTGTTCTAACGTTGTTCTCTTCTGAACAACATAAGGGGTGAGAACCGTCTCTTGTCAACGGGCTCAAAGAACAATGACTGTTCTTACGTTGTTCTCTTTCTGAACAACAGGAGGGGAGGGTGAGAACCGTTTCTTGTAAACGGGCTCAAAGAACAATGGCTGTTCTAACGTTGTGCTTTTTCTGAACAACATAGGGGGGGGGGGCCTTATTGAGTTAGCGTCTCGAAGGCACAAACCTTGACACTCAAGGGATATTGTCCTCTTCTGGACAATAATGGTGGATCTCGAGGTGCACAAGGTGAGACCGGATCGGCGTGATGCCTCGCGAAGATAATTTGGATCTGATCTGCTCTTATTGGGAATTGCTATTATATAAGTACCCGGAGCCGTCTCCTTGGCGTAGGGGACAATTGAGTGGGAGGCTCGGGGAAATGCTCCGGTCGCGCCTGGAAAAATACCTTATCTGCCCATAAGCCTAACTCAATCTGGCGAGATCGCCATATGGAGGCTAAACGGGGAAATAACCTCCTTGGTTAAATATTGACTCAGGTGGCGATAAACGCGCCCTGCTTCCTCCCGATGATGCACGTGGGTAGCATGTGTTCGTTTCTAACATGTGATAGCAGCTGAATTTAAGTGGCCTCAGACCGTTCTATCACACCCCTCCATTCCAAGGGAAGTTGTCACTTCGAAAAAAAAGTGAGAAAGGACAACCATAGAGCTCCGTTGTGAAGGACTCGCTTTCTTGCACCCACCGTACCTTCATGCCTTAGCTATTATTACCTCAAACAATATGATTATGTTGATCTTTTGATTATAGGGGAAACTAACCTTTAATACAAACTTAACCATAAAAGAGACATGGAACAATGAAATAATATAAAATTAGTACATATGGAACAAAAGAATTTATACGTAATTTAATGGATACAAATATATACACATACGAGAAAAAAAAATAGACATTGAGCCACAAAATTCAGACATATACATTAACGAATTATATTACAGGAGAATCTAATTTAAGTCATACAAGACGGTATATACATACATGGAGATCCTAATCCTACGAATTTCAAATTAATATACACTATTTGGTAATGCATTCCTACTGAGTGCGTCAGCGACCTGATTATCAGAACCTTTTATATAATTTATCTTAAATTGGTACTCTTGCAAGAGTAGACTCCAGTGCATAATTCGGCCGTTGGAGTGTCGTACATTCCGAATATAGGCCAACGGGCGGTGGTCAGTTCCTATCTGAAATTCTTTTCCTATCAAGTACATTTTAAACTTGTCAATAACCCATAGAATTGCTAGAGCTTCCTTCTCTATAGTGGCATATCTCTTTTTGCGTGGTAATAACAGGCGACTAGCATATGCAACTGGATGACTCGTTCCGTCATCCTCATATTGAAGGAGTACACCTCCAATGCCCTCATTGCTCGCGTCGGTCTTAATCCCAAAGGATTTTTCCGGGTTGGGCAACTTTAAAATGGGGGCAGAAATGAGCTTACTCTTGAGCTGATTAAAATGAGAAACAGCGACATCATTCCAACCTAGTCGATCGGGGAAATTCTTTTTTAAAAGGGTGCTGAGGGGCGCCGAAATCGCAGCGAAATTCGGGACAAATCGCCGATAGTAAGAAGCTGATCCTAGGAATGATCTTAATTGCTTCTTAGTATTCGGGAGGGGCATGTCGGCGATTGCCTTAATCTTGTCCTCCTGTGGACCTAACTGGCTTTGTCCTATTTTAAAACCCAAGTATTTTATAGTTTCGTGGGCAAAATGGCATTTGCTGGGGCTAATGGTGAGGCCATTTTCGCGTAGTCGCTCGAAGAGAGCCAATAGGGTGGTTAAATGATGACTCCATTCACGAGTAGCGACGTAGACGTTATCGAAGTAAAAGGAGACATTCGGAAGTCCATCTAACAACCTTCTCATGAGACGGTTATAGTTACTACAAGCGGTCACGAAGCCAAAAGGAAGAAGCTTAAATTGCATTAAGCCTTTCTCCGTTGCAAAGGCGGTATATGCTTTCACATCGGGCCGGAGGGGACTTTGATAATACGCCTTGCACAAATCAAGTTCTGAGATGAACTTGGCGTTTTCAAAAAGGTGGAGGTTTTGGTCTACCAGCGGGATGGGCTTGGCGTCAAACACAGTTACCGAATTTAACTTCCGGAAGTCGATGCACATCCGATAAGAGCCATCAGGTTTCTTGACCATGACGATTGGGGAACAATAACTAGAGGTGGAAGTTTCTATTATGTCTAAACTAATCAAATTATCAACTTCGGCGTTAAAAGCTTGGCGTAAATGAATCGGCATGGGATAGGGTTTTGAACGGACATGTTCTAAGGTTGTTAATTTAATATCATGCTCGAAACTAGTAGCGCATCCAGGCTTCTCTGAAATAACGTCGTCGAACTGACATAATAGTTCTTGTAGCTGACTCTTTTGATGTGGTGTCAGCTGCGCGTCAATATCCGGGTCAGAGGGTTCAAAAGACTCGCCTGGCAGTTAAGGAAGAGGGTAATCGGCATCAGGTTGAAAGCACACTGTCTGTATGACATTAAGGGACTCCGCGGGGTAATCCTCTTCAAGCGCCGATGTTTCGTCCAGTGCTACGAACGTATCTCCATGGGGGCGTTGGTGGTACTTTTTTCTTTGGGTCCACGGACAATCTCCGTGTCCTTGTTTGGGGCCTTATCCCATAAGGGTGTTAGTACTTCCCACTCCTTTTGTGCCGACCTAAAGTACTGGTTAAGGATCTCCGAGAATTCAGACGGTATTGGGGTTCTGAGGGGGACGGGCTCCTGGGCTTCTTTCTTGCTCGGCCTCGAGGAACGGTGGCCTGGGACACAGGGTCGGAACTTACTTAAGGGTTCTGTCCTATAAGTACGGAACAAAATTGTATCGGTGCTGAAATGACTTCAGCTCAGCCATTATAATACTGACACTGCAGGTAACATCTAACGACGGGGAATCGGTTCGCCCACCCAAGGTAGTCATGTACCACCGCAAATTTTTCGTGGTTAGGGTCCACTGGGGGGAGGAGCTCGTCGGACACGATGAAACACGTGCACCTTGTGTCCCTGACGAGAGTCGATACACGGCAGCCGTTCACGCTGCCCTCCTCAAATTTCAAAGTTCCCGGGGAACTTTTATCAAAAATAAAATTTACCTGGTGGCCAGACGGAGGAGGAGAAGTTGCTGCTTGGATATGCACCACCGGGAAAGCCGGGGTGGCATTAATTTGGTAAACTTGGTGGGCTGGTCCACTTTTAAGCCTAGAATTTTGGGGGCAATTCCAGCTCATGTGGTTTTCTACACCACAGGTGAAGCATATGATTGGTCGCTTCGGGAAGAGTGATGGAGGAGAAATCTTAACGGGAGGTTTGGTGTCCCGTCGTTGGTTTGGGGGAAGTCTTTGAGGTTTTACATGGGCCGGAAACTTCGTCGGCTTTCCTGGGGAGGGGCGAGAATCCTTCCTTCTTTCCTGGTAGGGGGATTGGTGAGAAGTTCAATTCTCCTTGGGGTATAAATTATGGCTTGCGGCATAGACATTCGCTTCTTCGGTACACTCTTTAAAGGTATGGCACCGACGATCCTTGACGAACGCACGGATCTCCGTCGGGAGAGACGCCAAAAATTGATCCCGCAACACGAAGTCTGTTAAGGACTCGTAGTTAGGATCAACCTTTGAGGATTCTGACCAAAATTTAAAATTCCTCTGAAGAATGTATCCGAATTGACGGAACGTCTGTCCGGGTTTAATACGACCTCCTCGAAATTCTTGTCGGTAGAAATCGGGAGTCATATTATGAGCGGCCAATAACTCAGCTTTTAAGGTCTGTAGTCAATTGTACATTCAGATGGTAAAGATACGAAAATGTCGCGCAATTTACAATTTAACAGTGGAAGTAGTCTTACTACACCTTTAGCCTCCAGATCCAGGTTATTGATCTCGAGGATCTTTTCGAAGTGTGCTAAAAATGCTCCGAAATCCTCTCCATCCCTGAAATTGGGGGGCATAAGTGGGAGATTGGGCGGGGCTTCTGAACGTGAACTGACAGATTGTATTTCGACCTGTACTTTAGCTATTTCAAGCTTATGGTGAAGCTCAGCTTGTCTTTTCCGTTCCTCTCTTTCTTCTCGTTGGATTTCTCTTTCTTCTCGTTGAACTTCACTTTGCCTTTCTTCTCTTAACTTTTCTCTTTCTGTTCGTTGCTCCACTTGAACGTACTCAACCAATTCTCTTCCGGAAAGTCCCAAGGATTCTCCTTGCGCTTTGAAGATTTCAAACTGAGTCATATTTGCACTTGGTGGCGCAATAGTCAACCAACTAAATTTCTTGCAATAAGAATTATGCCTTCTAGAGAATTAGTCTACCTAAAATATGGGCACTGACCTATTCGTAATTGGTTTCTCGACCTAGATAACCACGGACTAAAATAACACAAAAAAAAACACACACAAATTATTATAACAGTTCCTTGAGCTACTCCAGCTTCTTAAGTTTCAAAAAGGGGATAGCAATCGTTAAAACAAAAGGGAACTACTATACTCTATTCTTATAACGAATAACACTATGCTTTACTCGACTGAGACCAGTGTTTGCAAAGATATAGCGTTAAACCTTACACACTTGATCCTAAATTTAAATAGTATATATATATATATATATATATATATATATATATATATATATATATATATATATATATATATATATATATATATATATATATATATTATATATGTCATAGAATAGACTCTCGACGATATACCATATATAACTATTCGTTGAGGGAATTATTCAAATATTTCGAGTGCATGGTAATCTGATTGACCGAGGTTATTTATCTTTAATATGCTTAAGAAGGGAAACTGAGCTCAAGGATAATAATATAGCTATCATTAATAAAATAGAGTTTTATTAATTAAACTATCAACAACACACAAGAGAAAATGTTTACATAAACGGAAAATGGAAAGGGTCGTGGGAAAATCTGACTAATCCGAGGATTAAGGTTAGGAGAGATTTAAAAAGGTAAACAAATAAAAATTAAAGGGATGGGATGGTTCGCTAAACCATTTAAAGCACAGGGTAGGGTTAACAAAAGGTTAGATAATTAAAGGTAATGCTCAGCTTACGTAATTACAAAGTTGTTGTGCAGAGGAAGGCGATGCGAAGGAATCTTCGATCCACTGGCGAGTTCCAGCAGAAGGGTTCTTCGGGGGTTTTCCTTAGCGAAGGGGAAGGACTGTCTTCGAAGAGTGAGAGCGAAGTCGGACTCGGAGATACGAGCGATCTTTGTGACAGCAAATCGGGGATGTTCTAGATGAACAATGGAGGTTGTCGTTGAAACCAATCGTTCTCTTGAAGAACGTTAAAAAGGGGGAATCGAATTATCCTGACGTGATGTCTTGGGAATGAGAACCGTTTCTTGACGAACGGGCTTGAAGAACAATTGCTGTTCTAACGTTGTTCTCTTCTGAACAACAGAGGGGGTGAGAACCGTCTCTTGTCAACGGGCTCAAAGAACAATGGCTGTTCTTACGTTGTTTTCTTTCTGAACAACAGGGGGGGAGGGTGAGAACCGTTTCTTCTAAACGGGCTCAAAGAACAATGGCTGTTCTTACGTTGTTCTCTTTCTGAACAACACGGGGGGGGGGGCTTATTGACTTGGCGTCTCGAAGGCACGAACCTTGACACTCAAGGGATATTGTCCTCTTCTGGACAATAATGGTGGATCTCGAGGTGCACAAGGTGAGACTGGATCGGCGTGATGCCTCGCGAAGATAATCTGGACCTGATCTGCTCTTATTGGGAATTGCTATTATATAAGTACCCGGAGCCGTCTCCTTGGCGTAGGGGACAATTGAGTGGGAGGCTCGGGGAAATGCTCCGGTCACGCCTGGGAAAATACCTTATCTGCCCATAAGCCTAACTCAATCTGGCGAGATCGCCATATGGAGGCGACCGGGGAAATAATCTCCTTGGTTAAATATTGACTCAGGTGGCGATAAACGCGCCCTGCTTCCTCCCGCAGATGCACGTGGGTAGCATGCGTTCGTTTCTAACATGTGATAGCGGCTGAATTTAAGCGGCCTCAGATTATTCTATCACATAAACCTTTATCTGAAACAGAGCTAATCCGTTCGGCGCCAGGATTTCTTTGAGGTCGCAACCGTGCCCGAAGGCCTTTTAGCGACTTAGCCGGCTGAGTATATATATTCAGGGTCCCCCGTTACTCGAGAGAGAGAGAAAGAAAGAGAGAGTACAGCTCACGTCCCTCGAAGATACGTCTCCCTTCCGTCTCGAGTCGAGCCCCTGAAATTTGAAGGTCTCGTCGGCTAGATCACCACCGTGAACTTCTGACTATCCTCTATTGGCAAGTTCGTGAAGCGGTTTCTTCGAAGAGTTCGTGCGTCATACTCCTCTCATCCCATTCACAAAAGTACGTCGCCCCGTCTGAGTGCACTCCCCTAAGCTAAATGTATCTTGCTACTCCGCCCACGAGTAATTCATCTTGCTCCAACCTCACCTCGCTCTGCCTTGAGTTAATCGACTCCCATTGTAAGATCTCATCGCAGCAATGCAAGATCTTCTCATTCCGTGCAATCCGAGTCTTGGTTCTGGCACTGCCTCACCCTTTTCCGAGAAGCTAGTCTGCAAGGTAAAGGTCCTTCCGCCCATTTTTTTAAATCCCCCACTGGAGGTTATTCCCCGTTGTCCATAATTTGTTAATTACCGAGTCTCATTTTCATTTCCCTATCGCATTAGTCCATGTCTGATCTGCTCATTGTAAATGCATAATACCTCAATCTTGAACCGTGTATATATTTTGTGATTACGTTTTTTTTGTAATTAAATCATTTATTTTGGGGTAGTCTCTTTAAATAACCTTGAATAAATCTTGGCATTTTACAAACTCTTTAAGGCCAACCTCTCGCACTCCCATTGAACTGGAGCGAGGCCTACCTCCCCACTCTTCATTCACGCGCGGCCTCTCAGCTTTCGGCCGCCTATTTATGCGTGTACGGACCCACGTACTAGGTTGTACACCCATAATTCCTCGAATAAAACTCTAAGCGCCATCCGCATGAATCTGAACTAGTCTAAGACTATAATGGCATTTTTGCCTGTTACTCACCAACAAACGTGTCAATTATTCACCCTATGAATCAAAGAGTGATTAAGAATTTTAAATATCACTACAAAAAGAACTCCATGATGCATATTCGCCATTAAAGAGGCATTTTTTGCTTAATGTTGCATGGAATGCAGTAAAACCTACGACTCTTTCGAAAGCATGATGAATTTTGTGGTCTAACATGATAAATCGAAGGCAGAATGTAACTTGAACGACTATTTCATAAAATCTGTATCAAAGTCAGAGAATCTAGGAGTATAGATTATGACAGACCACTTAAATTTGTCTAGAAGATGATCATCTAGGCTTATTAGTGATTTAAATTATGGCAGAGACCCTTAAATTTGCTTCCTTAGTTTTAATGATTTAGAAGAGTAGATCCTCTCAGATGAGGAAGTGACCTTCCATTCCAAAGAAAACGAACACTTAAAATGATGTGTATCAGAGATTGATTTAGAAACTTCTATCCATACAAAAATCTTGCTTAAAAATGGAAAAACTTAGACGACAATTGAAAAACGATTCAATTCAGTGAACAAAAACAAAATATTCAATCTTAAAGAAAAACAATAAGCGCACGATGCGCAATGTATGGAAAGGGTGTAATAATAACAGTACAGGGTGTGATTCAAGTATGGATAAACTAGTTCAGGAACGTATAGTTCTAGCAAATCGGATGGAAACAACAGAAACATGTGTGGAACAGACCTAGGAATGATGTTCAGAGCAGTTATTTTTGTTTGTTCAATTACTTTTTTACAAAGTTAATTTGTAAATTCAACAGAGAATGATAGGTTTAGTTTGTTGTTTTTTTTCGAAAGAAAGAAAATAATTGTGTTATTATCGTTTTTCCTGAGTTTATATAAAATTTGACAATATATCTACAGTTCCGAATTTCCGAAAATCTGGCTTCTCAAGGCTCCAGATTTGGGGACTTCTACTCTAATTGGTTAAACACACTTTATGGACCATCGTACAGAATATTAGAGTGTTATATCTACCTTTTAACTTATACTGTTGTCAGGTTATACCTCAATTCAATTAACCACTTACGCTTTCAAGGAGACTTTATCCTACCTCTAAATTTCGAACCTCCTTCTTCGACATTGGCTTCTTGTCTGACAAATATGCCCGAGAAACCAGAAGACTCCCTCTTAAACTTTACCTTTCAGCCACTAATTAACTTTTAAGAAATGCATGGCATTTTTAGTTATTCACCTAAATTAAACACTTATCTTCATTTACGAAAATATAATTTTTACAAAGATATTATGATTGTAGTAAATTCAGCATTAAATGAAATAGACTCGTTGCATTTTAAATGTTAGTTCGTTTATCTGAAAGTTAAAAGAACTGCAGAACCCCAATTAGTACGGTTAATTATTTCCGCAAAACCATCATGCTAATTAAATATGTAATACATAGGAAATACAAGAACTCTCAAAATACTCCTTTAAAAGAATTTTTTAACATATTTTAAGGTAATATAATATAAGTTAATAAAAATTACCGCAATGCAAGGATTTATTGAAAATTAAATATATGGTTTACAAGCCGCTGTTCTCTTCCTTAACAGGAAGAGCTTGGTTAAACAGGCACCCCTGCGGGGTGTGGCCTACGGCCTTATTTCCTAATCTTAACCGCTTTTTTTAATCTCCTTTATAGACTCTTTATTTTAATACCATGAACACCTTTTTCTTCTTCTTCTTCTTCTTCTTCTTCTTCTTCTTCTTCTTCTTCTTCTTCTTCTTCTTCTTCATATTCTTCATCTTCATCTTCATCTTCTTCTTCATCTTCATCTTCTTCTTCTTCATCTTCATCTTCATCTTCAATTTCTTCTTCTTCTTCATCTTCATCTTCTCAATTATGTTTAAAATCACCTCGATCCCATACATTATTGAATTGCCAGACATCTCGTATTTAGTTCATTTTCAAATTTCATATATTTCGGCTTATTTATAGTAACTTTATGAATTACTAAAAGTACATGTTCAATTCTCGGTCGGTCAGTTAAGAAAATTTGCAATAACTTTTTCAGCTTTCTTTTTATTTGATTCCTATGAAACAAAATTTTCAACATATTATCTGTATTGTTTGCATTATTAAATAATAATTAAAAATATTTTCCTTTACATTTTTATAATCTTGCTTTTGAATAAGAACTTTGCCATGATTTCAGGATATTTTTAGAATTTCTTTTAATTAAATTTATTTAAATAATTTTCAAATGATTTTACTTTTACGTTCTTCGTAATCATAATCCATTAAAATCGTTGTATAATATTTCTAACTAATGTGTCTACTTTTATTTTATTTCTTGTTCTGGGTGTGTAGTGTGTAGACATGTATAAATGTATATAAATTGCAGTATGGAGATATTTTAACCTTTAGGTTGCTGTCATATGACGATTTCAACATTTTTATGTATTTTTAAAGTTTAGCCTAAATTTCTTTATGGGAAACTGCTGAAATTTTTAATAATATTAATTTAAAAATTTTGTTTTGGGATCTTTCAAAATCATGAAATTTTATGCAGGTGTTTTTCACCTGAACAGAAAGTTGCAAGATAATTCAGCAACGTAAGGGTTCAAAGAGTCCCATATTTCTAGTTTTTATATCTGGCAACTATATTTACACACAACAGCCAAAACAAATACAAACTGTTTATTCATTTGTATCATGTTACTAATAAATAATAATTTTTTTTTTCAGATATTACCCCTATGTATGAAATGAGTAGTACAAGTAGTTAAAAAAAAAATTCGTCAGTATTCGGAAGAATATTTGCAGTTTAGATTTATACCTGTCGTTCATGATGACTGATTTCATTTTTTACTATTATGCCTAAAAGAGGTTGGTTGGAAGCACATTTTAAAGCTAAACATATAATTCACATTAATTCATCATTAGATTTTTTCAAAAATACAAAAGGAGGCTTGAAAAACAAGCAATATGAATTTTTATTAAAACAGTTCTGAAACAAGATGATAATGATGTTTAAAATATGCCTCGCAGCATTAATACAGTTTTCAGCAGAATAGATGAAATAGGTGCAGATGTTGAAGTACAACTTGTTAAAAAACTGAAATCTAGGAAATTCTCAATACAGATGATTAAATCAACTGTAGAAACAGTGAATCTCAATAATAAAGAATTTATTGAGGAGTTTCTGTTTTGTTAATCGATTGAAAGTAAGATTACCACAATTGATATAAATAATAAGCTTTAAAAATATTTAGATAAACACCAGATATCAATGGACAACATTAAATCTTGTGCAGCAGATGGTTCTCCAGTTATGATGGGCGAGAAAAGTGGCTGCTTAAAATTAATGAAGGAAGACAATCTAGAAATGTTGTTTGTGCATTGTGTTATTCACCTACATAAAAAATCAATGCAAAATGTGAACGTCTCTTCCCCAAAATTTGTGAGTATATGAATGTATACCATGTAAGATTGTTGTTAACACTGAAGTAAGGTGACTATCTAAGGACAAGTGATTGAAAAGATTCATGAAATAAATATCCTTGTAAATATTGATGGTAAAGCATATTTCAGGTATTTAAGAGATATTTTTGAATAAAATGAATATATTAAATAAACAGCTACAAGAAAATTATGACCCTGGTAGATTTAAAAGCCAATATATTTGGCCTCATCAGTGATGCGGGTCTCTAATAAGATGCAGACGAAATACCCAAATGTAACAAGTTTAGCAAGAAAAGTACTATCGCCATTTTCGAACTCATAGTTGGTAGAATGTGGTTTCAGTGCCGTAAATAACTTGTTACTGAACAAGGTCTGCTGACCAAAAAGTCGCGTGCCTTCACTTTATAGAATATTATTGCATATCCTAGTATAGCATAGCACACACAGCATAGTATAACATAACATAGTATAACATAGCATAGTATAGCATAGCATAGCATAGCACAGAATAGTATAATATAGTCTAGCCTAAAAATAGCATAAAACAGCCATATACGTTAGCATAGCATAGTATAGAATAGCCTATTCTAGCATAGTGTAGTATTGTCTAGTATAGCATAGTCTAGAATAGCCTAGCCTAAACTTGCCTAGTATAGCATAGCATATCATAGCAAAGCATAGCATAGTATAACCTAGCATGCTTTTGCCTAGTACAACCAAGCCTAGCCAAACATAGAATAGCTTAGCCTAAAATAGAATAGCCTAGGTGTGCCAGGCCTAACCTAGCCTAACTTAGTATAATCTAGGTAGCCTAGTATAATCTAGCATAGTATAGCCTACTTTATCCCACCTTAGCCTAGTCTATCGTATCCTAGTGTAGCCTAGCCTAGTTTAGTAGACCCTCGTGTAACCTTGCATATTTTAGTATAGCCTAGCTTAGTCTAGCCTAGTATAGCATTGCCTAGCGTAGCATTGCCTAGTGTAACCTAGCTTACTATAGCCTAGCCTAACTAGGTATGTCTTAGCATTGCATGTCAGAGCCTAGACTAGCGTCGTCTAGAGTAGCCTAGCCTTGTATAGCCAAACTAGAATAGGCCACTATAGCTTAGCCTAGCATACTATAGGCTAGCTTGTTATAGCCTATCCTAGCATAACCACACCTAACATAATATAACCAAGCGTATCATATTATAGACTAGGCTAGTATATCCTAGACTAGTATAGCATACTATACCCTACACTAGAATAACCTTGAAAAGCTTAGCCTATTATAGCCTTGGTTAGCTAGCCTATCTTAGCCTAACATAGTGTTACCTAGCATAACATAGCATAACATAGCATAGCACAGCATAGCCTCCCCCAGCCTATTATATTTTAGCCTATCGTAGCATAGCATAGTATACCCCTGTCTAGCCTAGCTTAGCATAGCTTAGCCTAGACTAGCCTAGTATAACATAGCCTAGCATTAACTATCCTAGACAAATATAGCCTAGTCAAGCATAGCTTAGTATTATCTAGCCTAACATACTATATGCTATCCTAGCATAACATAACAAAATCATTCCCGGGCTAACCTTGGGAAGACTTTCGCAATTATATCATTCGAAAGAGAATGTAAAACAACATAAGGGTTTCAATTTCGTTAGAATCGGTTAAATAATTATGATATTATTGCCAAAACAAAATCATTCCAGGGCTAACCTTGGGAGGACTTTGACAATTATATCATTCGAAAAAAATGCAAAACATCAGAAAGGTTTCAAATTTCGTTAAAATGGCTCAAATATTCATGATATTATTACAAAAACGAAAAAAAGCAAAACGGGGACCGACCGACCGGCCGACATATTGAGATGTAGAGTCGCTCGCAACTAGATTTGCACGCGACTGAAAAAAAAAGACGATATTACAAAATGAGGATGTTTTAGGCTAAAATTAACAAATTTCTTGCGTGGAATAGATGTACTTTGCACTAAAAATCAAGCACATTCATCTCATTGAATTGATTATTTATTTAAGCTTGATATATTATGCTTTATATTTTTTACTGATAGCAGATTTTTTTTCAATGATTGCATTTTTTCAATCATATTTTGTTTGAAGGATTTTATATTTTTTTGCAAAAGATTTATAAGTGGAATAAACTTTACATTTACACAATATAGCTTAATTCCTTACATTATGGGGGAGACATATCAAATTTTAAGAAGCTGAGGTGAGGCATGGAGCAAAAAAGCTTGGGAAACACTGGCTTAAAACCTTTGTTTGAAAAGTTATGGTGGTTAGGGTGAATTACTGTTTGTTTGGAATTCTCCGTCCACAATCATAAAAGATATTCCATTTCAATTATCATAATGCTTTTATTCATTGTTAACTGCGTAACTAAAATCGTTGTAGCCTTTCCTTCCCTATACTACTAATAATAATAATAATATTTCTTAAAGATAATACCCGAAAGGATAATTCTTATAGTATGATTTATTGGGATTTATGTTTTTTTTTATATTCCAATTCATAAATCTATATTTAACACTTGTCGCCTCTCAACCCTTGAAGTTGCCTCGTATGTCTTTCCTATAGCCATGTTGGTTTAAGCGTCGATTACCTGTGTAATGTTAATCCGGGTTTTAGTCTATCTGTGTGATTTACGAGGGGCGGTCAATAAGTTTTGCGAATCGGTAGGGCAAAACAGAGGAAGGGAAATGGCTGTTTGTGGGTGTGTTAGCACAAGTTATGACAAGCCAGTACCTGCAGCCGCACGCTCCTGCCTAGTATATTTAAGAAGAGTAGCTGATCGCAGATCGTCAGTCACAATTTTTCAACAATGGAGAAGGTTGAGCACCGCGCAGTGATCAAATTTTGGACCAAAGAAGGCAAGAATGCAAAAGAGATCCATGAACGCATGGTTGCAGTGTACACCGACACCGCTCCTTCCTATGCAACCATTGCTCGCTGGAATAGGGAGTTCCGCCATAGTTGTGAGTCCCCTGAAGATGGCCCTCGGCCAGGACGCCCGTCAGACGTGACCAACAAGGACAATGTGGCCCGTGTGGAGAGGATCATCCTCGAAAATCGACGGGTGAAGGTTGAAGAAATCAAGCGGGAGCTTGGAAGACCACATGGAAGTGTTATCAACATCATCCACGACAATTTGGCCATGACCAAGGTCTCTGCCCGTTGGGTCCCTAGAAACCTCATGCCCCATGATCGACTTCAACGTCGTCAAAGTCCACAAGGCCAGAGCTGAACAAGCTGCCCTGCGTGAGGGCGGATTTGAGGAGCTCAACCATCCCCCCTACAGTGCAGATTTGGACCCTAGCGACTACTTTTTAGCCCGCCAGCTCAAGACTGCACTGCGTGGACGCCAGTTTGGGGACGATGAAGATGTCCAGCTCGCGATCCAGGAGTGGATTGAACAGCAGTCGGGAGATTTCTGGTTGTCTGGAAATCGAAGCCTCAGGGACAAGTGGCGAAAGTGCGTTGAAGTCGAGGGTAGTTATATTGAAAAATAATAAAACACTTTTCCTGATATCTCGTTTCCTTATATCCGAATTGCAAAACTTATTGACCGCCCCTCGTTTGTCGACTTTATTCATACAGAAAATTAGGGGAAAATGACAAAGTCGTTGGGCATAGGGGTCGGTGCGGGGTGATGGAGAGAAGTCTCAGACCTTGGTTCGTGCGAGTATATAAGTAGGTTGGGCTGACCGACTTATCGATGCGAAATTGTGGGCAAGGTTCCTGAAGGGTTAAGGGAATTACTAGGGGGTTTCTCACGAGAGTTGTAAGCTTACAGAAAAACTTATGCTACCTGTTAAATGGGGGGCAGGGGGGAAGGGGGGGAGGGAAAGGAAGGGCTCTTCTCGAATTACTCTCGTCAACGTGTCCATTTGGCCAGTGCTTTCGCCGGGTAAGGCCAATATCGGATGTCTTCTAGCATCAGGAAAGACGCCATTCTTTCTGGGGACCTGTTACTTGTTGAAGTTGCAAAAGTGCAAAAGTGAAATAAAATAATTAAAAGAGATGGAAGGAACTGAGCGATAGAGGGGGGCGTGGTTCGGAATCTACGATAAAATCACTAAGTCCACACAACGCAGTTGTTCCATTCTATCAAATCTTTCCGCCATAAAGAGGTCTAAAAAAGATCAACTTACACTCTCTTTTTACCTTTCACACTTCATTTTATTACTCATTCTCTTACACCTCTCTACCTTCACTGGCTCCCACCGACCTTTCTCAATCTGGGTCCACTTAGACCCTTTGGAGAGGGAATAGCAGTTATTGAAGGGTCGACTTTGGGTCACTTTCCACCATCCTCACACTCGGGAGAGGGGTCGAGAGGGGATTGTGCCAGCGATGAATATTCTCCTTCTATTATAAAAAAAATACAAACGATGTTAAATTGTAAAATAATTCGAAGGCTAAGCCCGGAATGCCCAACTTACATCAATGATAACGTGGGATCAAAACCCGATATCTGCCTGTCAAATTTCAAACTTCCCTTTAACTTCCCATTAACATCCAAGTTAGCGACCACACAGCCTCCCCCCTGCTAACGATGAACCGGTTCCCCATACAAAAGCAATCAAAAGAATAGAAGGCCTCCCACTCGGCAGAGTGGACGAAATATAGAGATCCTAAGGAAATATGTACCCCCCCCCCAAAAACCCATCATTGAAGCGACGCTTCAAGAGATTGACGAAGAGTTATAGATAAGTAGAGGATCGCTGATAAGTGCAATAATGAAAAATCCTTAAAAGAACTTATAAAACCATCCGGAACTTAAGATAGACACCTGAAATGGTTGACAAAAATAAAGAAAAAAAAGAATGATTTCGGAACAGATACGTAGAAATAGACTATTCAAAGAGTTATGCACCGAATTGAGAGGGATAAAAGAGAGAATTCACCGAAATGATAACAGATCAGCAGAGCAAAGAATGGAACGAGCTAATTCATAGATAGACAAAGAAATATCACCCAAAGGATTTTAAAAATGGGTTAAGAGAATGAAGGAAAAGCCAGCCAAGGAGAATATAAGAATCAAAGAAGAAAGAGGAAGCATGCTAAAAGATGAAAGTGAAATTGAAAACATATTCAGAGAACACTTGAAAGGTGTTTTTAAAATCAGCTAAGAAGAAAACGAAAATTTCGACATTGATTTCGAAAACAGGATTATAAATGAACTCAGCCAAATAATCAATCAAAGATACAAACACCACTTTATCGAAATAAACAGGAATACCAAAAGATAATCGAAACCATTATCAGGACCAAAGAGATTAGAAGAACCATAAGCTGTTTTAAACAGAAAGAGCCAGGGACATCATGACTTACGAGAAGGAATTACGTTGAAGCCCCAAATAAGATCTTAGAAGGGCTAAAGAATGTTTTCATGCGTGCCTTAACATAAGCTACTTTCCCGACGATCCTAAAGTGGCGAAAGTTAGTTTCAGCCCAAAACCTATAAAATGACCAAGTCAAGAAAAAACTTACCGATCTATTTTCCTACTAAATTTTATCAGGAAGGTATACGAAAAGATCTTGAAAGGCATACTTGATCAACACCTCGAAGAAAACATTCTTTACAATGAGTTCTAATTTCAGAAATAAGCAGCGATGAATCTGCACATATAGCGAGAGTGAGCAGGAGACAGAAACAAAACCACCCAAATTTAAATCAAAGGAGAATCTTTCACCCAGAGAGGAAACTCCAGCTCCATCTAATTTAACCAGGCGAGAAGCAAGAACAGAAGAATGAGGGACGGAAAACGCCAAAGTCTATATCACAAATAGAAGGAAATTACAAATTCTATAGATTAATACAAACGTATCAAAAAATCAACAGAACATATATAGAATTCTTTTTAGAAAACAGATCCTGATATAATTCTCATCTCATGACATGAAGCAGACTTAGAAGAGAAAATTAATGAGAATATACTGATGGAAAAATTAGCGAAGGAGAAAAGCGAAAATATGACCGTTGACATCGACTGTTGAGACATGTTTAAAGCTTTCGACAAAGTTTGGCAGAAGGGTATCCAATACAATATACTTCAACTAGGCCTACAAAATAAAATATAAAGGATAATATGTGACTACGTCATGGGGTAATATGCGAATATTGACTCAGGAAATTACAAAGGAGAAAGATTTAAGCTGGAAGCCGAGTTTCCCCAATGTGGTTGCCTCAGCCTAATACTATACGCTGTCTACACCACAGATATCCCTCCTTCTGGCACCGAAGGGTGTATGAACATACAATTCTTGGATGATATAATACAATTGATTCTGGCATAATACAGGAACGGTCAAATACAAACAAGAGGAAATAAGATGAATCAACTAATATATACAAAAAGGGAAAACAAACACAAGCAGAGGAAAATTAAAAATAGTACCAATCTACAGGAAAAAGCTAGCTGATATAAACGTCGACGATAAAAGGTATAGATACAGTACCAATTACAAAGTGTTTGGGATGACGATAACGAAATCTGGTTACAAGAAACATGTAACCGGCAGAAGTAACAAAAGAAAAATTAGATTGCATCTTCTATACAAGCTAAGATTGCACAATTGGAAAAGAGGAAGAAAATCTACCAGGCATTTATTCAATCCACACTAATCTACCCGACAGTTTCAATTGTACCCTCTCTAAAAGGAACCTTCTGAAACCCCAGATAGTTCAGAACAAAGCGATGTACCCAATAACAAATGCAAGAAGAATATAAAGACGGAAACTGAGAGAATTACACAGGGAAGCTGGAATCGAGCCCTTAAATAAGATAATTAAGAAATGAGGAGAAGTAGTTATTGAAAAAAACAAGAGAGGAAATTGGCTGGGAATTAGGCAATCAAATAACGCAAATAGTGGTGTAGTGAACCCATCCACTATTTACAAGTAGCATGGTGGCAATGGAAAGAGAAGAAGAAATAATTACGTGGCAAAGAATGAAGACAACCATCGGATACGACAAAAACACTCCTAAAAGTGAACCCCGATTATGACAAAATTTAACGATTTGACAACACATATATTAAGATAACCGATGATAACGTAATATAAGTAACAACAAAAACAAATTTAGAATAGTACCAGTATTCAAGAAAAAGAATTCGGACATCTACGTAGGAGAAACACAGATGCAACAACCAATGGAAGTATTAGGATTAACAATAGCAAAAACAGGTTACGGGAAACAGGTAACGGAAGTGTAAATAAAAGAAAGATGTGTCTTAAACTACTCTTCAGATTGAGGACTTTTAGTACAATGAACAAAAGAAAAATATACCAAGAAATAATCTATTTCGCATTACTTTACCTTACGGTAACAATATGCACTATCTCAAAGATCAGTCTACAAAAGATACAGAGGATCCAGAATAAAGCAATTTACATAATAACAAACACGAGAAGGACAGAGCACAGAAGCCAACAACAGTTGCATAGAGGAGCAAAGTTGAAACCAATTAACAAACTTATAGAAAAGAGAGCTAAGGAGACGATAGAAAAGATACAAGAGGAGTTGTGAGAAGAAATTCACAACTAGATTGAGCACTTAGAAGGCTAGAGATCCTATCGACTATTTCCAAGTAATGCATCAATGATGGAGGGAGAAGTGGCAGAGATATTCACATAAATAGAAAAGTAAAAATATAGAAAACAAAACAAAAGTGAAAATAATTCTCCCAAAGAGGTGAAACCGAAATTGTAAATTGAACAAAATAAAAATATCTTAATAGACTCAGGAAATAACTAAAATATAAAGAGGGAAACATTCGAAGAAGGAGTTACGAAAGAAAAGTAAATACGAAAGAAAGTAGACCAAACAGTAACAAATTACAAATGTTAAAAGTAGTTTGAACCTTAGAACTTTATTATTATTATTATATTAGGTGTTACCCACTAAACTACAATAGAAAAAGAACTTAAGCATGAAACTAAAAAAAAATTAAGCTTATACTACTAATATGTACATATTAATTATAACTTAAATACTTAGACAAAATGGCAGACCTCCTTAATCTTCAGCCAACCCAGCAACACTTTAAACCTCTTACTTTCTTTAATTTGAACCTTGAAACTTTCACTCTCTCTCAACTCACACTCATCGGGCCTATGTACATATGAGACAGATTGAGATAGAAAAGAGATGGAAAGAAAGTAGATAGGAAAAAATACACTTCTCAGCTCGGATTTAACATTAAACTGTAGGTTCAGTGACTATCGAAGTCACCTATTTTTCACCCTACTTTACTTCTAGCTGTTTTATCCTGAACCTTTCTTCTTCCCCTCTCACTCAATCGCCCTTCCGTCCGACCGCCTTCCAACTATGACTACCAAGTTGCTTATTCTACCTCTTAACTAAACTTTATCTCTTTTATTTTTCATTTTTCCATCTTCTACTATAAACCATATACGAAACCTTGTTGCGAACTTCCTACCAATTATTTTCACTTCGGTTCACTCGAGCTGATGGTCTGAAGTGTGGGAAGTTTCTCAAGGAACAAGTCTGACGCAGGCCTTCTCCTCCCCCCCCCCCCCCAGCGATCGTGGGTTGAGGACCGAGGGAGCGGGAGGACCTACGAGCCGTTTTTACACCATTAAAAAAGTCTGACCCTTATGTCCTCGAAGATGACATAGTATGTACAGTCAAACTCAAAATACATCTTGGACTAATAAAGAAGATGGATTTAAGCGGCCTTTTGAATAGTTTAGAAACACCGCCTAAAGTTCTCTTCCAACACAATGAAAGAGTAAAAAAAGAAACTCAATTATGCTTCCCTGGCTGTTGAATTTAATGAATCATGTATTAAACCTCGCCTCCTCCCCATATATATATATATATATATATATATATATATATATATATATATATATATATATATATATATATATATATATATATATATATATATAGATATATGGGCAGTAGATTCTTTTTAAGCAGGTTTCATTAAAAACCTTAGTATATTTAGCTCTCATTATTTTTTTTCAGTTTGCCATCAAGAAGTTAATAAGAAAGATACAAAACTGTAAAAGGAAATTAATAGAAGCAAAATATAATGTTTTCGTTGAAACGGTCTAAATAGACATTCTTAAGATTGTTCCCGGCTCTTATGAAATGAATATCTCATTGCAATATTTATATTATACTTCGTATCTCGTTATAGCATGGCTTGGCATGCGCTTCTGTTCTTACATATAGAGTGGTGTAAATAAGCATTCAGCACACGTTTGGAAAAGACTTTCTTGCATTAATTATATGTTTTTTAAGTATATAAGGTTCTTAGGATGTATGAAGGTGGAATTAAGTTTTAGAAGTTAGAGGGAAGCGTTGAAATTTAAAATAAGTGTAGAGAGGTGAGTTGTGAGAAGATGTGTGTATAGTTTTAAGGTGAGTGGACGTTTCTTTTCCTTTATTGTAACAGTTTATATCTCATACAGACTATGCTCTTCTAATCTTTATCTAAACACTCGATATTATACCCTTTTAAACCTCTCATTTTACTTTTACCTACTGCGTCTGCAGTCTTTCTCTTGCCTACTACTTGTAGGTTTGCACAAAGTTTGGAACTATATTCATTCCTATCCTAAGCCTACTGCTACGAAATTGAAATTTAGTCACAATTCTCTCTCTTAATCTCAATCTGTCCTCCCAACCATTTATCAGTTCTTACTCGTAAATCCTCCAGATCTTCTTTGCCCTCTCAAGTAGCACTATATTGACCGGTTTCATTTTAACTTCTCTATGTAATTCTTCCCTCCTTCTCATGTCCAACCTTCTAGTGTCTGTAATTTATCGAGTACCCTGGCTTTGTACCCTCTGGAATGTGGTCATAGCATTCTTCAAAGTACAATGATGCAGAAGCATTGGGTACAATAAGGTTGCTCTGACCATCGACAAGTAAAGTTTCCTTTTGTGTCTGAGCGACAGTCTAAAAAACCTCCATAATTAAGCCAACGTCACTTTTAAGCCTTTTTTTATCCTTTCCGCTACATGTATGCTGTAACCGGTTTCCCTATTTTAAAAACCATTACATTAGCTTCGTTCCTATACTCGTATCTCTTGACCTCAAACCCTTATGCTCTCTACCTTCCTCCTGTTGATGAGTATTAATAGGGACCTATCGCTATTTGTCTAAATTTTCTATTTCCTCTCGTATCTATTTACGAGTAAGTTCAGGATCTCTGGTGCTGTATTTTTGGCCGCTTTAATTGTTGTTCTCGTTAAGGTTTCAATAACCTGAGTGACTTTGTTTGCAAACTACCGATAGGCTGTTTCACGGCTAAGGGGGAATGGCAAATCCTTTGTATAAATGGCGTAGTTAACTAAGGATAGACATCTCCCCTGAGGGAGCACCTCATTTGTATTAAAGGTGGCCCTACAAAGCAACCGAATACAATATAAGCCTTCCTGTCGCTCATGAAACAGCATAACAGCCTGGTCATTTTCTCCCCAAGTTTCATCCTTACCAGCTTATACTTGAGTCCATCCCTCCATAACTTATCAAACGCCTGTTGCACGCCTCGCGCCACTAAGTCAACCATATTACCTACATTATTTGATTTAGCCAGTTTCTCCGTTATCATCGCTAGGGCTAGGACCATCTCCGTGCCTTTCTTTCTCCTGTGCCCGTATTGTTGGAGGTTTAACTTACGGTTTGTCTTCAGGTGGACCATCAATCAGCTGTACATATTGTTTTCCCTAAATTAAGCAGCGAGTGGGTCTATACCCATTGACAACCGTAGGTGACCTACCCGGTTTCGGCACAAATACCATTTTGGCCACTTTGAGTTTGTCCGGGAAGTAGCCGATGTTCCAGCTCTCATTGAAAATTTCCAACAGACCCTCAAGTACCTTGTCCGGGGGGTAACTTATGCTCGCTCTCGTCAGGTCTAGATGGCCCGGGTGCTTTCTGTTTGAAGGCTTGGACTACCGTTCTTATTGCCCCCATATTTATCATACCACCGCCTCCGCTACCTTCCTAAACCATGTTATAACCCAGTTGGAGGTTCAATTCTTTCATAATCTTGGTTTCATTGTCCTCTCCCATGATATTAAATATCTAGCTCCAATGGTTCCTGAATAGCTCCTCTATTTCCTCTTCGGTCGTTATATAAATTTTAATTTCTTCAGTGGTGGAGCATCTTGCAGTTTTTTGATTGATTGCCAGAATAATCTCGGCTTCCGTTATCTGTCTAGCATATTAATCAAACTCTCCCATAGTCTCTCTTTCCTCACTCTCATCAATTCATTTATTTCTATTTGGAGCTAAGGTTTCCCGTCCTCAGATATAGCTCAGCAGTTGGGCCTATACCTCACCTCAGTTGATTAATAGTTTCGATTTCTCGCATAGCCGTGCTTATTTTAAGTGACCATCCTTCCGCCGGGAGTGCTCTCAGCACCACCTTGGTATATTTACTTCCTTCGCTGCCTTAATCTTAACTTCTATTCTTTCTATTTTACGGTCATTATTTTTAAAGCCACCCAGGCGGCCGGTAATCCCCAGCACATCCCGGAATTTGCTCCAATCAGCCTTCGCATATTGTTTCCTGACCGGGCATGGCACTTGGATTGAACTAGGTGCCAGTAATAGCGTAATGGAGTTGTGATCCGTAGGGAACACTGGGCATAGTAGGACATACATATTCCTGTAGAAATAAATTCTTACTAGTTAGAACTATGTCTGGCTTAGTTACTGCTCTTTCCGTCACGTACGTGTGTCACTCCGGCCTAGCAAATACCACTATGCCTCTATGAATCAATAGATCCAGTTTTTTCTCCATCCTTTTCTCTGAAGTATACCCTGAATGCCTTGAGCGCACATTCAGGTCGCCAAGGAAAATCACCGGAGTGTTCCATCCAAAAACCCTAAAATAGTTATGGAGGAGCACATAATTTCTTCTAAGGGGTTAGTAATCCCCCTTACTACCACTGTGCCCGTCTGACTATACAACTTTATTTACATACAACTTTTGTCTAACTCTTCTAACTCTATGCTCAATACCATTCTTAACAGCTATTATTATACCGTCGTACCTCTCATTAGAGTGGCTTTTCGTGTAGGTATAATAATTTTCACCTTCAACTCATATTTCTCTATACTCAACCTGTGTTTGCAAATACCTACTACATCAGGGTCCTCCCTGACTAATACTACAGAAATGGTTTCTCTTCTCTTTCAGTCCATTTACGTTCACCCCAACTATTTTCAGTCTATTAACTGTAGTGCCCATTATTCTTTAATTAATTACACTCTAAATCTCTTCTGTTGCCCGTTCCTTAACTTTCTGAAGTTCTCCGTCCTCAGTAAATGGCATTTATCTGCTGTTACCTGTAGACTTCTGAACAGTAGAGCTCTTTGGACTACATCCGACGGGTATTCAGATTGGTGAGAGTACTTGAACTTCCCATCACCATCAACTATGTCATCTATAATATTCAATATGTCCAAATCTTTTGTGAACTCATTTCAAGACTGGTGTAGAGGTGTAAGTCTACCTCCTCACACGTTGGCAATGCTTCTTTAGCTCTCTCGTTCTCGATTTCCTCCTCCCTTGCTACAACCATTTTTTTTAATTCCCTTAGGCCCCTGTCTTTTCCATTCTTCGCTTCCCTTGGGACTTCTTCCTCTAAACAATCTTCACTCTCAGATTCCGAAGTGGAGGCCTCTGAGTAGGAGTATTTCCTACTATACTGCTTCTTCTTGTTCTTTTTTTTCTTGCCCTCTTATATCGTTCTTCTCGAGTAGGATGTTAAATTCCGTCGAGAAGAACCTCGGGTTTGCAATATTTGTTATTTAGGCGTATATTATCATTGCCATGATCTCCATTCTCCGCTGCTGCAGGTACTGCTTGGAGGCTTGTAACCACTTGAGGGGCCGTTTTCGCTGCTCTTGCGCATTTCAAGTTCTCCTTCCTCTTTATTTCTACTATTGCTTTTTGTTTCTTATTTTTTTTTATAAGTTGCCTTTTAGCAGGGCACTTCTTTTCCGCGCTTCTACACTCTCTAAACCTATGACCCACTTGGTTGCACTCTGAGCACTTCTTTTCTCTCCAAAAGTCATTATTGCTGTGATCCTCGATTGGAAAGCAATTACTATTTGTATGTGTACATACTCCTCTGCGTCAATCCATGCGGAAGTGATTTTTAAATTAAATGCTAGGAGGCTTTGTTGTTTGGCTTTACTAGCAGTCCTGTCATCCGTGAACGTGATCTTGAGCAGATTATTGAATTTACCTAGCTTAGCCACATCCGTCACCTTTGCCCAAGTTTGCTTTGACTCAACTTCGTTTTTTGATAGCCTCAGCTGAGTTTTTCCCTAACTGCTGGTCTATCTATATGCAAATTATAACCATATGAGACATGATCATAGGGGGAACACAGGGTACAGGTCGATCTGACTTAACACTTTCCTCATTTCCCCTCCCGTGAGCTTTTCCCTATGTTCATCCTGGTGGAACATTGTGACATACCAGGACTAGGAATCCATGACTATAATCAGGGCGACATTAAACTAGGGATTAATAACTTCTGTCACCTTTTCCCTTGCTGGTTTTGTCCCAACCCTGAACACCCGTAAGGGCAGTCTCTTCCACTTGTCACAATCCTTCCCGCCCACCTCACTTATACATGAGTAGAGTGTGCAGTGTGTAGTAGAATAGGAGAAATCAGAACCTTCCCTCTACTTAAAATTTTATCCTTTCACTGTATCCTTCTGATTGGTGACACTTCACTTTAGTCACTTTTATTTCACTACTTCACTTCTGCCTTAAATGTACGTTCTTACTTCTCCTTTCTTTTCAATTAATAGCTTCCAAGGATTTATTCAAATGATTTTAACGTTTGGCGAAAAATTTCCCCTTGCCTTTGCTGCCTTTACTCAATTTGACTACGCTCGCGATAGAATTCCAAGTAAAAATGTAACTGAAAATGAGGAATCGATGAGATCTAAGAATAATAATGTTGTCAGTATTTATTCCAAATTTGCACTTTACGCGGCTTACATCCTTATAATAATAGTTACCAATTAACACCCAATTATGTATAAATATGCATAGCAATGATCTCAAAACGACATGGACCAAATGTATTAAATGCCCCAAAACAGTTCTATCTAATATTTGCTGAATAACCTTTGTTGGTAATGACAACCTCCAATCTCTCTTTTAAGATGAAGTTAAATGTATACATTCTTTTGCACGTAGATCTTTAGTTCTTTGACATTATTGGATTGAAAACTATAAGCACGGACCCTCAATTAACACCACCTCTTTTCCATCGGGTTTAGGTATAGAGACTTTCTAGGCCATTTCAGCTTATTTGTTTAACCTATTATTTTCTAGCCTTTTTTTGTTGACCTTTGCAGTATGTTTCGGATCGTTGCCTTGCTCAAATACACTTCATCTTAAAGGGCTTGGCTGAAGTGATGAAGATTTTGGCAATTATATAACGGCACATAGCTAAGGTTCCTGCAAATATGGTCTTCCTCTTTCATGTGAAGAAGAGACATATCCATTACCTATTCCTTTATATTGATGCATCATTATTCACAGTACTCTAGGAACTCTGCTTTTAGGCCCGTATACTAGAATTTTCCTCTAAACTTGACGTGGGTGAATTGAGGACAAATATCTCGAGCTTGGTCTTATATAACCGAAGGACGTTGATCTAAAAGCTATCTGACATATAACTGCTCCTTAGCAAACATGAGACGTGCACCCGCGTAAGATTTTTTCAACAACGGTACTTTTCTCGATCCACAAGGCATGATCGCAACCCATATTGAGGGACCGCGTTTCGAGCAGTCTGAGGTGTAACTGTCGGATTAGCTATTGGGAGGTTTTACACTAATTTTCTATATATACTTACGTGCTGCTGAACCATGTTTATTTACTTTCACTTGCGAAATATCGAATCAACGGTGTATTATTGAAGATTTAGTTCATATACTAATTAACAACGTCATCACTGACATCTGTAGAATTTTCTTTAATCTTCGGCAATGTGACTCTTTTTACAACGATGGCAGATGGCAAACTTCCTGAACGCATATTCAATTATTCCAACTATGTTGATCATTTGTAAAATATACTTAGTGTTACAGAAATATTTTAAATCAATTATAGTTGTCTATTAAAAACTTCAATCATTTATTGATATTAGATACTTTTAGAATGGGCATTGATTTTTTGTAACTCCCATATTTGGTGAACTTCTTGTTCGTATTTGTTATTAGAGACATTAAAACTACGTGTGGTAAAATTATGAGAAAAATAAGTTCAATAAGAATATGTATATAATATATTAAGTTGAAACAAAAATAATGTGCGATTTTCTATAATTAAGTTTTTGAGAGTATTTATTAAAATAGTGCCTCTTGTTATCGTATAGGAATGCTACCAATGAGTAATTTATACTCGTAGCATTTTCTTTCAGATTATAAAAATATTGTTCATAATCTTCTTCGCTATTCACCCTAATATGAGTTTCTAAGTGGTTTACAATGCAAGTGCAGCAGAAAAATCATCCAGAGCACTTATGGGGATAATGCAGTAAATGAAAGAAGTTGCAAGAGGTAGTTTTATCTTTTCTGAAGTGACGATTTCAGTCTAAAAAGAAGGACCAAAAAAAGGTTACCCAAAAGAATTTACTTCCGAAAGGTTGGAAGCTGTTTTCACAGCAAATCCAGCCACAACTTCTAGGAAACTCGTAGAACAATTTAACGTAACCCATACGAATGTTCTACGTCAACTGAAAAGGATCGGAAAAGACCCAATAGATGGTAAATGTTGCAGGAATCTGCAACAGCCTGATACTTACTGTGACTCATTCCTTTCACGACACCTTCAGTCACTATTTTGGGGCAGGCTTGTTACTCGTGATGAAGAGTAGATCCTTTTTCATAATGTTAAACGCTGCCGTTGGTGGATCAGTCGAGGAAGCAAAATTTCTCAACAACCAAGATGATGACTTTATCCCCAAAAGATCATGCTATGAGTGTATGGTGTGATATTAAAGGAATGTCCATTACGACCTGTTAAACAACAATCGAACAATTGATGCTAATCTCTACTGCACTTAACTTCATCGTTTGTAAGCTGTTTTGGTTCAAAGGCGACCCTCCTTAGTAAACAGAAGGGGTGTCTCCTCCATCACGATAATGCCCGTCCTCGCACAGCTCGAATGACCAAAGATCTCTTGGAAGAGCTCGGTTAGAAAATAAGGCTTCATCCTCCACATTCTCCTGACCTTCCTCCTTTGGATTATCATTTGTTTAGGGGATTACAGAACTTTTTGACGGTTCTTGGGTTGAAATCAAGAGAAGAGGTTGAAAACGAGTTGGATTAATATTTAGCATCAAAACCTAAAGAATTTTATAAGCGTGGCATTTAAAAACTTGTTGACAGATGGAATGAGGTTCTAGGAAGCAATGGAGGTTATGTTTATGATTAAATATTTCTCTCGTAAAGCGTGTATTTACTCTTTAAACATTGGCGTAAAAACATATATACAAAGTTGTTCGAGATAAACAATATATAGCGAACTAAAATTTATCATTAATTTAAACAATTCCTAATTATTTTCTTTAATTGTTAAATCTAAACAGATCGTTTTTATCAAATGATGTTGTCATTTACAAAGAAAGATACTCAGCTTTTCGGGAACCATTTCATATTCATTGAAAATAGACGAGTTTTAATTGAATTGTGAAGAATTTTAGATGATTCTGGATTATTTAGTGGAATGCGTTCTCTGCCTTGGTTTATTCGTATGGAAGAAGACGAATAGAGGAATAAAAGAAAGAAGTATGAGAGGAATTCTAAACTATCAAAGACAACGATGATATCATTAATTTGCCCTAAATTCATATGAAAAATTGAAATTTCTCAGAGGATATACATATGTATACAGCATAAGAAAATTAATAAAACTAATCAAACGTTACATTTTGTTTTAGTATGTTTGTGTCCTAATTTGAAGGTGAAATATACAAAAAAAATTAGAGCTCAAACTCATTTTATGAATAAATACAGTCAAATGATGCACGCATTCAATGTTTACAATGATGTGCTTTGTTCTTCGGGATTGCTTCAATTCGTTTCGACATGCTGGAGCCTAAATTTGTGATGATATCTTGACTGATATTGCTCTATTAGGGGTCAATAAGCACCTGTAACTGCCTATAACTGGATGGCTTCTGTTTATAGGCCGCCAGTTTGATTATCGTCCACAAATTCTCTATTGAGTTCAAATTTGGCGAATTCTCGGGCTAAGGTCCAAAAAGTTCGATGTCATTTTGAGCCAAGAACTTTTTTTTGCTATTTCTTTGTGAAAAATACAGTTCTAATCCCCAAATTGGTCAAGAAGTGTTGGGAAAAGATGCTGATGAAGTACGTTTTGAGACAATTTTGAGTTCATAGCAGTGTTCTTGGGAAAAAAATGTCAGTGCTCCAGTTCTCTTAGATGAGAAGCAGACCCAGACATGGAGAGTGTCCGGGTGCTTTGCCGTAGGAACGACACAAGACTCAAGAAAGCGCTCCTTTTTTCTCCTCCTAACGAGGGATCTTTTAGAACCTTCAAACAAGCGGAATAGAGTTTTATCAGAGAATATCACTCTGCTCCAGTCTTCAAAGGTCCATTCTAAATATTTACTGCAAAAGTAGAGCCTATCCTTAAGGTTCTTCTTGGCCAGTTGAGGCTTCTTCGGAGCCCTTCTCGACTCGAGACGTTTGGTGAAAGGCCTCCCCCTCACTTTGCGCGCTGAAGCGTTCACCCATGACTCTTTCAAACCGTTTACAAACCTGGCACTCGAGGCAACCTGATCCTTGAGCTGGGACTTCATCAGGAGGGGATCTTGGCGTTCATTTGAAACTCTCGAGCGTCCAGAAAACATTTTCAACAGCAATGTAATCAGTCTTTTTTTAAAGTTATCAATGATCCTAAAGAAGGTGCTCCTTAATGCAATACCCTTAACAAATATCTCCTTGCATTTCAGACCCCTTTTGTACAGAGCAACAATGGTTGCACGGTTTTTTTTTGGGGGGGGGAGGACTATTTCGGAATTAAAACAGATTCAAACATTTATTTAAAAAAAAACATAATACGAAATAGAAAATAATTACACAACTTCACTTATTTACCTCATATTTGTCATCATTTAACCCTTTTGATCGAATAGCAAAGCTCCAGCGACTGAAACTCACCTCCTCCAGATACAGTCGCAGAGCGCGATTTTGGATTCAGCGAAGGGATACATTCTTTTCTTATTATTTTTTAAATAATGACTGTTTAATAAACTTGCATAATTTAAATATTAGAATAATTATCCCTATCACATAAATTTCAAAAACTAAGGAAAAAATAAAAATATATGTTAGTCTCAAAACCTTTGGCCATGATTGTACATATACCAGAAAAAATGTCGAAAACTGCCATAGGACAATAAAAATGATTGAGAAGTATTGGTTTAATGTGGTGTCAATCATATTTACTTTTCCGTGCCTGCTAGATGTTTAAATAGTATTAATCAATGCAGGATATTCTCGACGATGCACAGTCACTCTTGACGCCGCTGATCAACTCTATTTTTCGTATCATAATTAAGAGAGGCACCAGCTCTTATCCTTGTTTCACTTCGCTGCTTTTTATTTAATCTCCACCTTGATAATGTTTGTTTTCAAGCAACAAATTTCTAAACTTCAACATTTACTTCCTTATGATCCCTATTTGATCAACTCTAATTTAATTATTTAATCATAATTCATCGTGGTTATAATAATAGTGCAGTGATGTGCATTTTCGGCTAACAGTAAGTATCCATTATCCAAACCTCAACAATTGATATGGTCAATCTTCGAAATTGTGTGGATATGTTTGCTAAACAGACCCATTCTTTCTAGTTTCTTAAATTTAGATCCTATTTATGGAGTTTTTGTTTTCATGTTGACCATTAAAAACAATACAACACTGTCAAGTGGGCAGCATTTTAGCTCTTGATTATTAGATAGTTAATTGAGGATAAAAGAACTAATCGAAAATTTTGTTTGGATATGAAAATATTTACTCGCTATTATTTGACAAAAATAAAAGTAAGAACAATGAGTGAGGCTGCAGTGGAATTGATTGCTTGACTTGTAATTGAACAAGAAATCGACTGAATGCAGTGTTTTAATTGAGAAAAGAAAGTTAACTGTTACAACCAACGAGGGACTCATTCGAGAAAGATAGGGAAAGACAGAAGGAAACGATGGATAAACAGAAAGAATAGAAATCATGATAGAGATTAACGATGATTAAGATTATAATTGCAAATATCGCTATCCCTAAACATTGTGAAAGAAGGGGATACTATAAGCCTTTTAATTAATAAACTCGTACAAATATCCTAAACATTCAAAAGTACGAACCTTACACCCCCCTTTTGAAAAAGTACAAATCTTATAAGAGAGTACAAATCTAATGTAAACAAAGATAATTAATTAATAAAATTATCTCATTCCAATTTCCTCTTATGGGCGTGACTTTGGCATCTAATGGGGTTCTTTACAATAACTTCATCAGCTTAGCCTCATATTGGCCCCCAACGGTCCTTGCCTCCACCTCACCAATACCTTTGTGTCGATACTAAAGAAACAAAAGGACAATACAATAGGGGGAGGAGGGAGAATATTTCAATGGTTATTTGGGTCAAGAGTATCAAGAAAGGACACGCGCTGCCGAGCAATTAATGCGCGATCAGTCCCACGGCGACTCGCCTCCATTTAATCGGGAGGGCCGATTCGGGCCCATTTTTGTACCCATTTTGAATGATTCGATCCGATGCTAAGAAAAGGAAAACTTGAATAGAGGAATAACATAAGACCTCATAAGGGGAGTCAAGTTCGCATTTAGAGGGTTCTGTAAGCGATTTAAATCCGTAGTTTTAAGTGTGTGCTTGTTACGAACTTGTACCGCGGAAAGGGGTTGGATTTTCGCACCAAGGCCCAGGACACAGAAATTTCGGCGCTCACAGGGAGCAGCCGCCACTCAGCCTAGTTTGACGCATGCAGGTGTAGACAGCTCTCAGATCGTATTGGTCATCACGCATATAGCCAACCTCAACATCGCTTACCCCCCGTCCCTCCCTTTCTTTCGCATAGAAAACACATAAATCTTCCGCTAAGGACCTGTTGAAGGGGTTTTATATATATATATATATATATATATATATATATATATATATATATATATATATATATATATATATATATATACTGTCCTGACGTGAAATGAGTGGCTCACCCTTGGGCCAGAAAGTGTTCCTTGCTCACTGGTGGCGGCAAAACACAGTACTGCCGCTTTTCCTGCATTTCATCCCAGACAAGGGCCGGTTCCTGGGTCTCTCAGCCTAACCACTGATTGTCATTCTGATCTTTATGAGAATTTCTTTATCCAATCGGGGGACCTAGTCTACAATTGAGAGAGGGGGTGCTAAAAATTATGCCCCTCCTCATCGTCGGGAGGGTAACGAGTCTTACTAAGGGAGTCTTTTCTATCTATCTATCCTCATTTTTCCTTTATCAGTCCTACCCTATCCGCATTCCTTTTCTCCACGCAAAAATGCCTTCGTTGGTTACACCAGGTCCCTTACATATTTTTTATTAAATAAACAACAATAAAAAGATATTATGTTAGTTAATTGCCACCCGGTCCCTCTTTTTCAATTTTGAACCAGGTTTCCGACCGGACGAAATTCACATAAAGATCAGGATGACCATCGCTGGCAAACCTATGATCAACAGGGGCTGGTCCTCGTTTTAAAGTGGGGGATGCAGGAAGAGCGATAACACTGTGTTTTGATTTCAATCAATGAAACGGCTGGGGGGGAGGGGGACTCGAATTTAAGAAAAGACAACGAAAGGACCTCTGTTAGAAAGTTTGTAAAGAGACCTTCGTAAAGAAAGTGGTAAAGTTAGTAGAAGTGAACATGTGTGGAAGATATATAGCCGAAGATCCTCTCACCCACCCCGCAAGTATTGGGGCAAGTGGGGCAAAATGAACGTGTTGAGGCCAGGGGGGGACGCCTCAGGGAGGGCCATCCGTTCTAAATCAGGGAAAATGACAGGTTCCGGGACGGAAGAGTGATGTGTTGTATGTGCGAAGGACGGAGGGACAAAAGAGAGAGCAATGCTGTGGTCAGCTGTGTGAGGACGTGTTTTTTTGTGTTTTACATAAGGTTTGAGTCATCTTCTCCCCTCCCCCTCCATTCAGGGGTCTATTCTGAACAGGTCTTTGTCGTTTTTATTTTCGGATTTTAAATTTGTTTAGATAGGTCTGGGCTTTTGAGGCGACGGCAAATATTGTTAGGATCCAAGTGTCAGATCATTTGTTGGCGTTAGTTGGGACACTGGATGAGCAGGTGTTCAACGATTGTCCTAGTGCTTCACCTAATGCATTGTGGTGGTAGGGAATTTGAAAGAGGAAAGTTGTGAGTGAACGTAATGTCACCTAGGCCCAATCGTCACAGGATTACCTGCTTTCCCTTCCTTTCTTGAAAAGGAAAACCACATAGTGCTGGCAGTAGAAGAGGAGGTACCATTAGAAGAGGATGTTACCCGAGTAGCTTTAGATGTAGTATTTGAAGTAAGGGGGCTTCAGGAGCACTGGCCGATTCAAGTAAGGAGGCTTCGGGAGCACTGGACGAAGATGTGCTGCATATTTTGCTTCTGTATCTACTGCTTTATACCTGCCCTGGGTACCAGCAGAAATGTATTTCGTGGGTGAGTTCGCTTAGTTGATTTAATATTGTGATGGCATTGGGTGATGCAAGTGCATTACCTGAGCCGAGATTACTGTAACGCTGTTGGGTGAGTGTGGGATGATGAGCTCGAGAGCTAGGGTGGATGGCCTCGAGTTCAGCAGAGAACGCAGGAGCATTTGCTGCAGTTGAACAGATGCGTTATGGCGGGGAAGGAGTTCTGAATCGCCATCGCCGCAACAGATTTAGAGCCATCTGTAAATGTTCTGATGCTACACCTGTGAGAAAGGTGGTGTTGTTTTGGAGTTTGTCAGGTTTGGTGGAAAAACACTAGATTCTGAAAGTGCCAAGGAGGTTTCAGAGAGGATTGCAGGAGGTGTCTAAGTGGTGGAGTTGAATGTTTCCATTATACTTGTAATTCGAAGTGTCTGGTATTGGAGTGAGTCTAATGCGTTGATGCAAGTTGGTGATACTGTACCGAAAAGGTGATCTGATAATAGGCCTGTTTGATGAGGGAGTAACATGGCATTGCGGTCTACTCTACAGTACTGGTAGCAGACTTGTGGTGAGAAGTGGAGTAGTGGAACTGATCACCTTTGCACATGTGCGATGTGAGGCTCCCATGACATTTTACTGTCATAAGTTAGGACGAGGAATTTAACCTTGTTTATGAACTGGATGGGTTTCTCTTGTATACTGTGTAAGTTTGGTCCCGAGTTTTTTCTTTTTCCCTGGGGAAGGTTGTGGCTCTAGTTTTCTCGGCTAATATGATAAAGCCATGATTGGTAGTATAGATAGTTTTGAGCTTAATCATGACTTCCAACGCATCGGGCCCGGAGAGCCAGAGGGCAAATTTGTCCAAACAAACGAGGGAAATTTTATGCAAGGTGGAACTTGGAGAGTAAAATCATTCACCACAATTAGGAAGAGTATAGCGATCTAGGAACCGGGTTCTATGGAGGTTTTCATACAACCGCCTTTCAACTTTTAGATAGACGAGTGTAAGTGGAGATGCATACACCGATATTGAAGACAGTGCGTTGCCAATAGGCAATTACCTCCCTACGTATGCTGAAATTCTTTTTTGTCTGGTGGGAATGAACCAAGTACATACCTAGGTGTGGTGATCCAACGCTCTATCCACTAGACTAGTGCAATAATAACAATAATAATGTTATTATTATTATCATAGCAGTAAGCCCGTTATCCCTCGGAGACACTCTCAAAATGCCTGTAAAATTAGGCAAATATGACCTATAAGGAGGTGGATTCGTAGTTTTCAGTACTTTGTCCGATCCAATAATTTGTTCCTAGGGTTTTATTGTATCCTTTCTGTTCCAGCATTAATAAGTATGGTTTTTGTTTTTTTCAGTGACCTATATTAGTACCGTTTTATTAACTACTGTGTTTTCGGTCGCTTTTTTCTTGTTCTGTCTGATCTATCTCCATCCCATTCTCTCCTAAAGCTCGATAGTCCGAATCTAAGGAGAGAGAGGGCGTTAAGTCCTTTAAAAAGGACAAACGAGTTTTGAAATGCACTGATGGAGTGATAAAATTTACTTGAAGTGAAAAAAAAAAATGAACCAAGTAGTTATTTTGGCAAGCTACAATAAAAGGGGTATTGAGTAGAAAGAAAAACATGAAACATATTCATCTTCCAAATTTGACTCGATTTTCTACCTCTACCTGGTTTATGCTTTAGTCCATTTTCCATTAAACTTAATACAACCTTTAAAATCAGTCACTTTATTTGAATGGAAATTATTTTACACAAATACACCCAATGAGTTCGAATATTTCTGTTTTTCCCTTGAGGGTTTGCTCGACCTCATCACTTAAGGATGCTTGATTATCACTTTGTCTTGACATCTAGTTTTATTTTCAGTAAACAATAATTTCAGGAAATATTTTATTGATACTGAATGTATTTAGATACATAAATCAACATATGTTAACAATTTATATTTCACATTGAATGAAAATGAACAATACGGACGATTATTTTACATACACCAACTGAACTTTCGCTATAATTATTTTGTCCCATTTAGGTCATTTAAAAACGAAGTTGTTAAATAAAACAAAATCATCATCATCATCATCATCGCCTTGTGAACTGAGCTTCCCATCTCTGAAAATGACAGAAAAGGTAAGATTGTTGCCCACATTCATTTAGAAATTAGAATATAGTCCATGGACCAGAGTCGAAATTAGTCCCGCATGGACTGTGAACCTCCCCATGATATTGATTGGATAGTTTGATGTCTAAAAATGATTAAAAAACATGATAAGCGTTTGGAAGGAGTTTCCTGTTGGTAGGTATCACCATTTACACATAGTGGAAAGACAAACTTTTAAAGGTCCAATATTTATGAGTATAGGAAGGAGAATCAATCATAACTACAACAAATCAACATATCATCACATATTTATTATAAATATGTATTTAGTACATATTTAGTCCACAGGAGGTAGAAATGTAATAAAATTCATAAAAATCTTCCTATTACTGCTATAAACGTGCGTCTGTGGAGGCACTGTAGAAGAAATTTAGTTATAGCTGAATATTATTATTCTAACTATACTTCCCACAACAAATGATAAAAATATATAATTTTATAATAAGACCTACATCCAATATATGTCAACCGGCAGCTCTTAAAATTGTGATATATGGATATTTTAAATGTGATAAATAACCTATTTTTTTACATATTGATATGTTAAATTATGCCCCATAGGTAACAAGAGATCTGAGTGGCATCCGAGATGGCGAAACAGTTCCGGCGCTAAGATATGTGTCTATCACACGATTATAGTATTGATATTGAGTAGCTGAGTCAATCACACGATGATAGTATTGGTATTGAGTAGCTGATTCAATCACACGATGATAGTATTGATATTGAGTAGCTGAGTCAATCACACGATGATAGTATTGATATTGAGTAGCTGAGTCAATCACACGATGATAGTATTGATATAAAGTAGCTGAGTCAATCACACGATGATAGTATTGATATTGAGTAGCTGAGTCAATCACACGATGATAGTATTAATATTGAGTAGCTGAGTCAATCACACGATGATAGTATTGATATTGAGTAGCTGAGTCAATCACACGATGATAGTATTGATATTGAGTAGCTGAGTCAATCCCCCGATGATAGTATTGATATTGAGTAGCTGAGTCAATCACACGATGATAGTATTGATATTGAGTAGCTGATTCAATCACACGATGATAGTATTGATATTGAGTAGTTGATTCAATCACACGATGATAGTATTGATATTGAGTAGCTGAGTCAATCACACTATGATAGTATTGATATTGCGTAGCCGAGTCAATCACACGATGATAGTATTGATATTCAGTAGCTGAGTCAATCACACGATGATAGTATTGATATTGAGTAGCTGAGTCAATCACACGATGATAGTATTGATATTGAGTAGCTGATTCAATCACACGATGATAGTATTGATATGGAGTAGCTGAGTCAATCACACGATGATAGTATTGATATTGAGTAGCTGAGTCAATCACACGATGATAGTATTGATATTGAGTAGCTGAGTCAATCACACGATGATAGTATTGATATTGAGTAGCTGATTCAATCACACGATGATAGTATTGATATTGAGTAGCTGAGTCAATCACACGATGATAGTATTGATATTGAGTAGCTGAGTCAATCACACGATGATAGTATTGATATTGAGTAGCTGATTCAATCACACGATGATAGTATTGATATTGAGTAGCTGAGTCAATCACACGATGATAGTATTGATATTGAGTAGCTGAGTCAATCACACGATGATAGTATTGATAGTGAGTAGCTGATTCAATCACACGATGATAGTATTGATATTGAGTAGCTGAGTCAATCACACGATGATAGTATTGATATTGAGTAGCTGAGTCAATCACACGATGATAGTATTGATATTGAGTAGCTGATTCAATCACACGATGATAGTATTGATATTGAGTAGCTGATTCAATCACACGATGATAGTATTGATATTGAGTAGTTGATTCAATCACACGATGATAGTATTGATATTGAGTAGCTGAGTCAATCACACTATGGTAGAATTGATATTGCGTAGCTGAGTCAATCACACGATGATAGTATTGATATGGAGTAGCTGATTCAATAACACGATGATAGTATTGATATGGAGTAGCTGAGTCAATCACACGATGATAGTATTGATATTGAGTAGCTGAGTCAATCACACGATGATAGTATTGATATTGAGTAGATGAGTCAATCACACGATGATAGTATTGATATTGAGTAGCTGAGTCAATCACACAATGAAGGTATTGACATTAAGTAGCTGATTCAATCACACGATGATAGTATTGATATTGAGTAGCTGATTCAATCACACGATGATAGTATTGATATGGAGTAGCTGAGTCAATCACACGATGATAGTATTGATATTGAGTAGCTGAGTCAATCACACGATGATAGTATTGATATTGAGTAGCTGAGTCAATCACACGATGATAGTATTGATATTGAGTAGCTGAGTCAATCACACGATGATAGTATTGATATTGAGTAGCTGAGTCAATCACACGATGATAGTATTGATATTGAGTAGCTGAGTCAATCACACGATGATAGTATCAATTGATAGTATTGATATGGAGTAGCTGAGTCAATCACACGATGATAGTATTGATATTGAGTAGCTGAGTCAATCACACGATGATAGTATTGATATTGAGTAGCTGAGTCAATCACACGATGATAGTATTGATATTTAGTAGCTGAGTCAATCACACGATGATAGTATTGATATTGAGTAGCTGAGTCAATCACACGATGATAGTATTGATATTGAGTAGCTGAGTCAATCACACGATGATAATATTGATATTGCGTAGCTGAGTTAATCACACGATGATAGTATTGATATTGCGTAGCTGATTCAATCACACGATGATAGTATTGATATTGAGTAGCTGATTCAATCATACGATGATAGTATTGATATTGAGTAGCTGAGTCAATCACATGATGATAGTATTGATATTGAGTAGCGAGTCAATCACACGATTATAGTATTGATATTGAGTAGCTGATTGAATCACACGATGATAGTATTGATATTGAGTAGCTGAGTCAATCACACGATGATAGTATTGATTTTGAGTAGCTGAGTCAATCACACGATGATAGTATTGGTGTTGAGTAGCTGAGTCAATCACACGATGATAGTATTGGTATTGAGTATCCGAGTCAATCACACGATGATAGTATTGGTATTGAATAGCTGATTCAATCATACGATGATAGTATTGATATTGAGTAGCTGAGTCAATCACACGATGATAGTATTGATATTGAGTAGCTAATTCAATCACACGATGATAGTATTGATATTGAGCAGCTGATTCAATCATACGATGATAGTATTGATATTGAGTAGCTGAGTCAATCACACGATGATAGTATTGATATTGAGTAGCTGATTCAATCACACGATGATAGTATTGATATTGAGTAGCTGAGTCAATCACACGATGATAGTATTGATATTGAGTAGCTGAGTCAATCACACGATGATAGTATTGATAGTGAGTAGCTGATTCAATCACACGATGATAGTATTGATATTGAGTAGCTGAGTCAATCACACGATGATAGTATTGATATTGAGTAGTTGATTCAATCACACGATGATAGTATTGATATTGAGTAGCTGAGTCAATCACACTATGGTAGAATTGATATTGCGTAGCTGAGTCAATCACACGATGATAGTATTGATATGGAGTAGCTGATTCAATCACACGATGATAGTATTGATATGGAGTAGCTGAGTCAATCACACGATGATAGTATTGATATTGAGTAGCTGAGTCAATCACACGATGATAGTATTGATATTGAGTAGATGAGTCAATCACACGATGATAGTATTGATATTGAGTAGCTGAGTCAATCACACAATGAAGGTATTGACATTAAGTAGCTGATTCAATCACACGATGATAGTATTGATATTGAGTAGCTGATTCAATCACACGATGATAGTATTGATATGGAGTAGCTGAGTCAATCACACGATGATAGTATTGATATTGAGTAGCTGAGTCAATCACACGATGATAGTATTGATATTGAGCAGCTGATTCAATCATACGATGATAGTATTGATATTGAGTAGCTGAGTCAATCACACGATGATAGTATTGATATTGAGTAGCTGAGTCAATCACACGATGATAGTATTGATATTGAGAAGCGAGTCAATCACACGATGATAGTATTGATATTGAGTAGCTGATTCAATCACACGATGATAGTATTGATATTGAGTAGCTGAGTCAATCACACGATGATAGTATTGATATTGAGTAGCTGATTCAATCACACGATGATAGTATTGATATTGAGTAGCTGAGTCAATCACACGATGATAGTATTGATGTTGAGTAGCTGAGTCAATCACACGATGATAGTATTGGTATTGAGTATCCGAGTCATTCACACGATGATAGTATTGGTAGTGAGTAGCTGAGTCCATGAAAACACTATTCTGTGTATATTCCTAAAAAATATGCCTCTCTCTGTTATGCATTGATATTTTCATCCTTTTTCCTCGTTAAAAATGAAAAAGTGGTATAACAATGCTAACGTTAAATTGCACTCGCATGTGTATGATTGCAGCCATGAACAAGGTTTACATCCTACGTCGACCATGTTGCTGATGAGACAGGTTAAATTGCAGCTGGACGAGGAACGTGGTAAGAACACTGATGATGAAACAAGAATGAACCCCAAATAAAGAGATATTGTTAACATACATAGATTGCTCACATGAAGAGACTATAGACTACAAGTTAGCATAATAATATACAGAAAGGTATATAGTTATCATAGTTTAATTTACAATATGGTCTTATTATAAAATTAGAGATTTTATTGATTGTTTTAGGATGTATAGGTAGCAGAAATATTCAGCTATAATCCACTAAATTACTTTAACGCTGCCCCAACATATGATTATCGCAGCAAGAGGGAAGTTTTTTTTACATACCTTATCATGAATTTTATTACATTTCTACTTCCTGTGGATTAAATATGTATTCAATACATATTTATAATCACCTTGTAAGTAGCAAAATATAATCATAGCTAATACATTATAGGTGATGGTATGTTGATTAGTTCTATTAAGTGTTGAATGATTTCTTTCCTGTACTCAGAACAATTGGACCCTTAAAAAATTGTCACTCCATTATGTGTAAATGGTAATACCTTCAAAGCGGTTATCATGTCATTTTATCAACTTTAGACAGCAGACTATCTAAAAAATAGCATTGGTTTTTGATAGACCATGCGGTACCAATCGGCTAAAATTGAGGGTCTGGGTCATGGATTAAAAATAAGCATGTACATATTTATATTTTTTTAATGCTGATATTTTGCTAGTGCTTTTGGTGTATCACACAGTGTGGGAATAACAACTTCCGAATACCAATAAATTGCAACAACTTTATTTTAAGCTCCCATCGAAAGAATGAAATTTGACTCACAAACACCTTTTGACTTGGAAAGTTGTTTAATATCAATTCTAATTATCCGTTTTACCGCTGGTAAAACGGATTAACCCAAACTTCTTGTATATTTCTAACATTTGTAAAAATGAATGAGATAATAAGTAACCAATTTATTGATTTATAAATTCAAATAAAACGAAACTGATCTATTTCAATACCCCTATCGTTTTCTTTTGATTGAGTAGATTTAAGATGGCATTTAAGTTGCTTGGAAACTGCATAAAACGTGCTATTGAATATTATCTTCAAAGGTTTTGCCTCTTAACTCATACCATCTAAATCATCAAATTATACTCACGAAAGAGTTTAGGTTGTAACATTTGGGAATAGCTTACATCTTCCAATACCTAATCTTCCACATCTAACTTGTAAAAATTATTTCTCAGGGAAATGTAAACTTAGCTTTTCAAGAAGATGAATCAAGTGGAAAAGAAGAGACCATAGATCTTCCATCATATAAAGATATTTTCAAAAATTCTCCAGTAAAGGAGGATCCAAAACCCAAGGTAAGATGTAGAAAAGGTCGAAATAGGACTTTAAGAAAAAATGCAGGAAATTTCCCTAGATGCTACTCTCCTCCAAGAACTTTATAGCGAGGTGAGAAAGGTAAGAAAGGACCAGCGTTTTACTGTTTTTAGATCTTTTGTCCAGAAAAATAAATAACTAACCTAACATTTATACGAGTACAAGGTCGAACCAAATATCAACAACAAGAAAACTATTATTTTTTTCCTCGTATCTTCGATCTAGGCAGTGTTTAATGGATTCTTGTCTTGGCTTGAAGATTCTGAATTCTTTAAATTAAATCATATCTGTGTGTCCACTTCTTTGCACTAATTTTGTAGGCGCCATTCGTACTTGCCGACACTAATTGCAGTCAAGTTGAACCTGTTTACTTTTCATTTGATTCACCTCTGAAAGAAACGAGAAAATTGACTGCTTCGGGTGTGTCGTAAATTAGCCGAGATTATATATATATATATATATATATATATATATATATATATATATATATATATATATATATATATATATTTATTTATTTTATTAATTTTTAATAAACCAAATAAACTTGGACATGAGGCGTACTTTCGCGCCTCGGTGATCGCTTGAGGATCGTCCTCTAAGAGTGCTAATCTTTATTTTTATTCTAGTGAATGAATAAACGGGGTTTCTTTCTTGACTTTATCAAATATTGCCACTTCAAGCTCGTTCGAGGATAATTAAAACAGTGCTTTTACCAAAGAAATAGACTTTACTGAACATAAACCATCTCACTAAATAACATAAAACAAATACAGATCTAATACACTTAAAAAAAAGAAAAATGGAATTACGGGGTAAGCTCTCGAAGCTCGATCTGAGATAGAATTTTACGGGGGGAGACAATTTTTAAGTTAATATCTTTGTCCTTGGCCAGACATTCAATAAACTAATTATTATGCACGGGGACATAAACAACAGGATTATTCTTTACTCACATAAGGTAATGGAGATTAAATACTCGCGACCCGTTAGACTATCTTCGGAGATTTTGATCCAGCGAGGCGTTGCTGGAGCTATTGCGGTTTCCTCCCTAGATAGCGTTCGTCGACCTGCCTTTTGATTTGACGGGTGACGTCACGAGGGATCTTGGGTGGAGGCGACTTCGAGCGAAAGCTTAGTCCTTCTACTTTACTTCCGGACGAGATGAAATCGTTGTCTTCTTTTTTTCTGTCTAGTTGGGTTTTGTCCAACTCAGATAGAGTAAGATTTGGAGTCCTCAAACTGGCTAGCTTGATATTTAATATCTTGGGGGCTCGAACGGCGCCGAGCTTCCTTGGTACAATCTGTTTTTTTTACAAGGACTGAAGTTCTCCTTAACTTGCAGAAAACTTTCTACCGGTGATTTTTCTGTTTCCTTCTCAAACTCGAAAAATCTCTCAACCGGTGACTTACTTGTCTCTTCCGTTAGAACGAACAAAAATACCCGTTTCCTGGGGTCAACCTGTTATATACACAAATTAAACCCGTGGAGTAATGGGGAGGTGGAGGGGGGACTCGCAAGGTGAGACCTCAGGTTGGTCTCCCGCGCTTGGCGTCTTGTAGCTCGGAGAGAGGGTAATTCGAGATCGGTAGTTTGCACTTTTGAATGGATTGTTTATAAGTACACCCTCGAAGGGCCTGCCTTTTGAGCTGAGGTCAGGAATCTCTCTCGTAACATTTACCCTTTTGCCCGTTCTCCTATGTTACCGGAGAACATCGGAGGGGCAAAGCTAAACCCAGATGTCTTTTGTTATTATTTCCTTGGCCTCAATATATATATATATATATATATATATATATATATATATATATATATATATATATATATATATATATATATATACTAAACTCTTATTATTCCTCTACAGGGTAAATTTAGAGGACATTCAATATATATTATTTACATACTCTGGAAGATAGCAAGGAAAGAGATTGGCATTTTTGTGCTTTATTAATTTACACAACCAAATGATCACTTAAACTATATTAATATAATGTTAAACGAAATGGTATCAAAGGAACAATAAAATTATTCACGTCAACGGAAATTGCTAATGAAAATTATTTTATTATTATTGCACTGAATATTTCGCTTCACTTTAGGCACTGTGAAAACATTTTAATTATAGGGAATTCGTAACACGCTTTTCACCATATTTTAAATTTAGTGAGAGAGTGAGAATTAAATGTTCTTTGAGTTCGGTGAATTTATAAGAGAAACGAGTGTGGAAAATTTGCCTGGCAATTGGAGCAGTAAGCTTAGAGGATTTCCGCTCGTCGGTGAGGGTTGAGTTAAGCGGTTGGCGGCGACCGTCACCTTAGATTCCAAGAAAGACGTAAGTGTTCGAGATTGAGGCAGGAGTTGTTATTGGCCTTCTTGGCGTATGTATGAAGTGGTTTGAAAAAAGATGAACTACTTGGAATTGGAATGAACTTCTTCTGAACGCCGCCAACTTGGCAAGCTGGTTTTATTCTTTACAAACTAGGGGAATTACGCGTGTCCTCTACGGGAAAAATAATTTCTTTCTTAGGGCAAGTTGATTCCAGTGGAAGCAGAAAGGAAATTGGAAGGCTCTAGTCTAGAGAAATGCGAAAGAGGTTCGCTTTTCTCCATTGTTCTCTCTTTTGCTTTGTCACTTTTGTTCCTTTGTCATTTTCTATTTAATTTGGTCCCCACCAACGTTTAACTTGTCCATAATGTATAGGTTTGGATTTTTTGGCAAATTCTAATCTATCCTTAAATTCACTTCGTATGTAGACATTACGAAAACAAAAATTTTTAATTGAAGTAACTTCGAAATTACATTTTTTCAAAAAACTTAATTTAAATATTAATTGCGCATATGATGGATTGGATATTGAAAAGGATAATTTAATGCAGGAAAATTTTAAGTTAATAATCTTGGTTAGTGACTTCCAATATTCTTAGTTGGTCGAACTTTACTATTGACATTAAAACTAATTTTATTTTTTTTAAGAATAAATAGGAATTCTAGGTTATTTCATTTTTAAGTGTTTTAGAAAACAAAGTGTACCCAAATAATATATATTTCTCAAAAAGTCTATATACTTGTCATGCTTTTAGGGTCACCCGCAGTATCTGATCTCATTTCTTTTAGACCTGTGACAGATTCTAAAGGGTGTTATTCTTAAAAGCACTGTTTCACTCAATAACGAGTAAGTTAAATGTAAAATAAAAAACAGTGTTTTGGAGCATAAGGTTTAATAAAACACGGCCGACGAGTATATGGGAAACTACATACCGAGACTAGTCCTGTTTTATTAAACTTTATGCCCCAAAACAGTGGGAGTTTTTTGGTGTTATTCTTGTATATTAAAGGTTCTGGTTTTAGAAACTGTAGAAAAAACCTTACCTATTTCCTATTTTCCATTTTGTGTGCCTATTTTGTAATGAATTTTGTGACCGTGTGAAACTTTAACCCTTTTCAGGCCTCATAAAACGTCTGCCGTATTGTAAAGGAGTTAATCATATTTCTTTTGTATTGTGTTTGTCGTTTTCTTCGTTGCTTATTGGGCAACACAGGCTCTCACTAAATTCCGGAGTGAATATTTCGAGTATAATTAAGAATTTGCGTCGTGCACAATAATTATCGCTGTGTTTGTTTGTTTTTTAAGTGAAGATTCGTAGGTCCGCCAAAGTCTACCAGCACTCCCGCTGCGCGTCTGAATATTTACCCCCCTTTTGTGGTGCTTTTCCTGAAAATTGCTCGAACGCGATAAAATGTCCTCATTATTTAACACGTTAAAGTTGCAAGGAGAGTCGTTTGAGTTCAGGGGCAATAACCTCCTAGCTTATATTCAAGAGGAGGAAAGGATCGAAAGAGAAAGAAAAGAGAAGGAATGAGAAGAAAGAAGAGAAGAACGGGAAGAAAGGAAAAGAATCCGCCTTCATGAACTTGAAATGAGTAGGGACAGGAACGAGACGCTGTCCATCAGCTCGAGGTCTGAAGCTCCCCTACCGCGTTTGTTAAGCTTCCGGTTTTCAAGGAAGGCGAGGATATCGGAGCCTTCTTAATCCACCTCGAGAAAATCTTCACAATCAACAATTGGGACATGGAGGCAGATCGAGTGGCTCAATTGTTACCCTTGCTAAATTTCCAACTCCGAGATATATTCATATCACTCCCCTAGGAGGCAACAATTGATTATTCGACCTTAAAATCGGAGTTACTGGGGACATATAACATGACCCCAGACTTTTACCGATCGAAATTCAGACATGCCAGCATTAAGCCAGGCCAAACATACCGTCAGTTTGGATACACCCTCCAGCGTCACCTCATCTTTTGACTTGATGCTTCTAAAATCCCGCATGACTACGATGACCTCGTTGACTTCTTCCTGAGAGACCAGTTGTTGGCTGCACTTCCGGCTGAAGTCAAATTTTTTATAAAAGACCGGGGGTGTCTGACATTCAAGAGGCCGACATTTATTAAGCAAGCCACAACCTTTATCCGGAAGAATGGAAGAAAACGGACCCCCTTTTCCCCAAACCTAATTCAAACAAAGGTAAATTCCCCCCCCCCCCCCAAAAAAAAAAAATGGAAACAAGTTTGTCAAGGTAATTGGGCTGTCAAAACCGAAACCACTCTTTTCGTCCGAACACCGGGATGTAAAACCATTCTCTTCAGGCCCCCTTCTACGTCATTTTTCCCTAGGAGACCCATCATTTATTTTCCTGTGGTGTGGAAGGCCACGTGGAAATGAACTTTCCCCAGAACTCTCAGTTCAGGAATAACTCTTCTCACCAGGTACACTAGATATGTGCCACGTCTGGGCCTCCGTCAACACCATCGGAATATTCTCCTCCCCCGAGCACCACAAGTCCCCGCGGCCACCAGGTAAACTTCTTGTTTGATAAGAATACCCATGGAGGACCTAAGTTCGAATCCTGAACGATTAATGGCTGCCGTGTCTCCACTCTTGTAAGAGATACCGGGTGCACCTGCATAGTGGTGCCGGACAAGCTGCTTCCCCCAGTAGCCCCGGACCATAATATATTCGTCATCGTGCACGAATAATTGGGGCCCGCCAATCGTTTCCCAATCGTTAAGTGTTACATCGATTGCGCTTACTTCCCTGGCTGGGCTAAAGTAATAACAGCCCATATTTAATTCTGTTCCGTCCTCTTTGAACAGTTGCCACGGGTCTCCCCCAACCCCGAGGCTCAACCCGTATACCTGTTCGCAAGCAGTAAAAGATTCGAAGATGCCCTCAACCCTGGAAACCTCACGTTTTTCAGATATAAAGGAGGTCATGACTGAAGACTTTGCAAGGAACCAGAACAACTGTGATTCCCTCCAACCCCTGTGGGCTAAGGCCCAGTCAAAAGAGCAAGAAGCCACCCGAGGAGACAAGGTGATCTCCTACCAAGTTACCCACGGCTTACTTTACCGTGCGCGCTCAGAAAATGGTAAACCTCAGACGCGAGTATTGTGTGTTCCGCGTTCCCACCTTCGTTACATTTTAACCACTGTCCGTGTCAGCCTCTTTTCAGGCCATTTTAGCCACACGAAGACTACCCAGAAGATATTCAAATATTTTTATTGGCCAGTTGCCCATGAAGAAATCCTTCGCTACTGCAAGTCTTGCGACATCTGCCAAAAGACTGCCGTCAAAGAGCGAGTTAAGCCCGCACCGTTGCAGATAGGACCCCTAATCTCAGAGCCGTTTTCTCGTGTCGCAATTGATCTCATCGGTCTGATCCCCCCACCCTCCCTGTCGAGTGAAGGGCACAGCCACGTGCTAACCTTAGTGTATTTTGCCACCTGGTTCCCCGAGGCCGTGCCGTTGAAGAATATAGACAGTATCTCCTGCGCGGAAACACTAATCTCCATTTCTCCCGCGTTGGATTATCCAAGGAAATCCTATCTGATCGTGTCCGCCAATTCACGTTGCAACTGATTGAGTACGTCGGCAACCTCCTGATGATAAATCCGTTTTTACCACCCCTTTTCTCCCAGCTGGTAACGGGATATGTGAGAGGCTCAACGGCTCCCTCAAATCCATCCCCAAGGAACTGTGCGCTGAACAACGCCGAGAATGGCACCGTTTCTTGCCAGTAGCCCTTTTCACATGCCGGGAAATTCCCCATCGCACCTCATGTTTTGCCCCAGTTGAGTTTCTATACCAGCAAAATGTTAGAGGGCCCCTTAGCATTCTAAAGGAGCTCTTCTCCAATTCGAAATTAGACCAGGAGATTTAATCCTCCACCGCTTACCTCCTAGACCTGAGGCAGAGGTTAGGGAAGTGCGCAGAGATCGCGCATCAGAACGCCGAGACAAACTCGGGCAAGTATTTTTTTAAACTTACTTCGACTGTAAGTTCCAAGAACGAAAATTTAAACCCAGTGACGAAGTCCTCTTACTACTCTCCACGGAGAACAACAAACATGTGAGCCAATGGAAGGGCCCCTTCCCAGTGATCGAGAGACGAGGCCCCGTCGAATACTTGATCCAAACCCCGTCTGGTACTAAGCTATTTCACGTGAACATGCTTAAAACTTACCATCGACGCGCTTGTGCCAACCAACTTGTGGTCCTGGCTGAAGAATGAGCCTTGGAGTCCAATTCTTTGCGTGACCCCTTGGTCGTGGTACAAGTCGCCTGCGTATAACAAGACGCGGAATATCCTCTTCACGTCTTGTCAAATGCCCCCGATTCCCCATCGACAGAGTTGAGTATAAAACATCAGCTTCCGATCCCTCCGAAGGCCCAGCTACAAGCGCTACTCACCAAATTCACCGATGTAATCTCGGATACCCCTGCTTGTGCTGCCCAGCTCGAGCACAATATTCAGCTCACCACAAAGAAACGTGCCCGTTCGAAGCCGTACTTCCTCCCCATTCACTTAAGTAAAGCGTTCAATGAAGAGGTAGACAAGCTAGTGAAGATGGGCATTGTAGAGCTCTCGGAGTCGGAGTATTGCTCCCCGGTCGTTATGATGAAGAAGTCGGACAGCTTAAGCAGAACCCTCTGGATTTCTGCTTAATTGTAACTTTAAATGGATTACTTTTGTATATATTCCTGAATAATTCTTGTAGTTTTGTGTAATGCCCTATAAGAATATGTGACATTATTGTTTTTTATTGTGTATATATTTTTGATGAGTTACCCTGTTCGTATGTACCTTTTTTTGTATTATGGAACATTTCTTTTTCTTTTAATCTTCTTGTATGTAAGCCCCTGGTTATTGAGACTATGTTGACCTCGGTTATTGATAACTATTCTTGTCTGTCTTATTGTATTATTACTATTATTATTATTTTTTTTTTTACTTGATGTTGTTCGGCAATAGGAATACCGAGCATTTCCCGAGTCCCCTTTATTTGACTTATTTTTGTGCAGAGTACCGGGTACCATCTGTGTTGGGTTCCCCTTCTCCTCCTCGCATCGCCTGATCAGCGCCAGACCGATGGTGTCGACGACTTTCGCGTGAGCCTATGATCTCCCTCCCCTTGGCGTGCCAAGTCTAATGAGATCCCCGTTTCCCCTATTGGGGGCCTATGGTGACCCGCTTCGAAAATGGCTTTGAGAAATTAATGCCATACAACCCCGTCTTAGTTAGCAGCCACGTACAGTCTCGTACACCCTGCTCCACGTCCCAACGGCTTTCAGCTACGAACGCGACGAGTCACCTCTCTACCTGCCCTCACTTGTACTCAAAGGCTAGAGTTCTGCCCGACAAACGATAGACACGGATAGGCATCTATCACTCGGATATCGACTTTATGCTCGTCTGGAGTACTCCCTGGTTCATTTCTCAGCGAGGTTAAAGAAGAAGGAATCTTGCAAGTTGAACTTTGCAGCGCTCCGCTTCCTCGACGTCTCCAAAGCTCCAATCGATTAGGCTTTACGTGAGTCTCCCCGTTATTTGTACTCTCCCACTTTGCCTGGAAGCAATCATCGTACATCCTCTCTTGGACACCCGTCCCCGTCGTGTCAATTTTTATCGCCCATCCCGTCTGGTAGCCCGAGTCTCATCTTATTTATTGTTATTTATTTACTTTTGATATTAATATTTTCTTTGTATATAGTAAAGCTATTTTTCTACAATCAGTTTCTCTAAACCCAGAACCTCTAAGAATTGATTATTCAGGCCAACTGCACTCGACTTTGATTATTTAACCCTTGCACTCGGATCTATATCCTCCCCCAATTTCTGACGTGCTCCCTCCCGCCTTACCGCATAGTCAATCTTCAGCTAGCATCGACGTTCGACTCTACGAGAATACTCTTTATATCATATTTTATACTTAAATAAAACAATATATTGTTATATCATATCACTTGAAGCATATTAATAACATATTAAAAAAATATTAACAAAATGCACATTATTATCATACTTGTTTATAAATAATATGGTAATTTTTTTTTTTAATCTAATTAAATATGTTAAATATATAAATATATGAGGGATGCTTTATACTTTTGGCCTTGGGTGTATCATTCCGACTTCACTACAGAATCGCAGAAAAATATCTTCTGAACTTGTTATGGAGTTCAATGAAGATATAAGTGAAAAAATATCACTCAGAACAGTTAGAAAGAGACTTAAAGATCAAGGGCGAAAAGAAGCCAACAGAAATAAATGTCTTCAGTGGGCCATAAATCACAAAATTTGGAAACATGAACAATGTTCAAAAATTGTGATCAGAAGAAGCCAACAGAAATAAATGTCTTCAGTGGGCCATAAATCACAAAATTTGGAAACATGAACAATGTTCAAAAATTGTGATCAGAATGTAATTATGAGGTATGTGAGAAAGACAATTGTATTGTTGTCTTACATCTATTCTATTTAAATATATATTGGAAGAAATGTATGTATTAATTTAAAAATATTGTAACAATCTTTTAAAGATTTTAACTACTTCTTGGGCGATCATTGTGAGACGAAGAGTTGGAGAAGCATTTTACCCTGTTTGTGTGGTATCAACTTTGAAGAATAGATATGGTTCTATCATGGTATGGGGCTGCAAGTCTTCTTCAGGTCCAGGGAAGATGTTTATATATCAGGGAAGAATGAACTTTAAAGTTTATACCACTGTATAATGTGAAGTTTTAGAACCATCTTTCCAGAAATTGCATACCATAACACCAAGAAATATAGTTATATTTCAGCAGGACAATGCGCTATCCCATACATCCGATCACATTAAGAATTGGTTTTGAGAAATGGGGATCACCCCTATGGACTGGCCAGCACAGAGCCCAAATCTAATAGAACACTTGTGGAAAGCACTTGGAAAGCAATAAGAAGTACTACACATACAAATAAAATAGAACAGTATGAAAAATTACAAGCTGAGTGCGGAAAGATGGCGTCAGAAATTTGTGAAAATTTGTTGAAGTCCGAGCCACGAAGAATTATGGCTGTGATTAAAGCAAAAGTGTGTCCAACTAAGTATTAAAATAATTAAAAATAAATAATGTATATATATATATATATATATATATATATATATATATATATATATATATATATATATATATATATATATATTAGTGTAGATGGGTAGCAGTCTGTAAGGGAAAAAGGGACGCCAAGAAGAATGCCCCCTTCTTTTGTTTCTTGAATTTCTTCCCTCCCTATGTCTCCTAACTTTAACTCCACGTGGATTAAAAAGCTATGTATCTAAGGAGAAAATAAAAGAAGAAAGAGTTTGAATATCAGTTAAGCTTGCTGCTAAAAGCTTTCACCTCGCCGATGAAACGCTAATCTCCGTAGTCGGGAAAAGGATAGCCAAAAGTTCCGACCCACATCGTTAGGAGACGATTAAGTTCGGGGTCGGACGACAAAAGTTAATCCCTCTGGGCGCCGGAAGCTTTATCACAGGCGTCTGTATCTTCCAGCAAAGGAGCAGCATAAAAATGGCCGCCATATAAATACCCTGGGTTTTTCAAAGATCGGGATATTTGGTTTGAGATCTCGTCGCCTTCGGTTGAGATCGTGTATCTGTTTCCCCAAGTCCCTGGTATTCGCGTATACCTTTGAGGTTGGATCTCACCAGTCAGGTCCATCTCTTTAGTCAAGGCTTACTCTGTCCAGAGCAAAGCCTCGAATCGTTTTGTTTACGAAGGACTAACAGGGATTCTTCTTGTCTCATCAGACCCCCCCTCCCCTTCAACAATCTCCAGTTTCCCGTGTGAGATTTCGCGCCGAGCCGCGTCAGAATCTCGATTTTTGGAGGTTGCACTTCTCTGGAGCAGAGATGCCTTTGTCCGTCTTCAAGAAGGATCGTGAACTCGTCTTCTGGTCTCCTCCCGTCCCCCCCCCCTCGCCTTCATCCTCGTCACCATCAGGATATTCGGCCTAGAATCACGACCATTTTTTGTCTCCATTCTCCCGCGCCGACTCTCTAAAGGAGTCCCCTTTCTCAAGGACTCCCTTTAAGGTAAAACGATTGCATCTCCCGTTAATCGACCCGCTTTCCGACTTTTAAATATTCCTTCTGTATAACTGATTTATAGTAACCCATTTAAAAGCTAATTAACAAGTAATTAACGTTACCCGATTGCCAATTTTCTATAGTCTCTCAGTATTATCCTTATTTACATTTCCTATATTTCCCATATATATATATATATATATATATATATATATATATATATATATATATATATATATATATATATATATATATATAATATATATATATATATATATATATATATATATATATATATATATATATATATATATATGTTAACTAGTGACTTATTAAAAATTATATTTTTGGTTTTCACTCTTTAAATATATCCTCGAACTGCAACTTGGTAAACTCATTAAACGCTATCGGCCCCTGTAGTAAATCGCACTCTTATACCTCATAATCAACGGATTATTCTTACGAAGTGAACGTACTTGTACGTAGCGAAGGACGCGTACGTACATTAGAGGATATATGTGTATGTAACTGTATATATATATATATATATATATATATATATATATATATATATATATATATATATATATATATATATATATATATATATATATATATACATATTCTCGGGGCTTTATCTCTTTCCTCCCAACCAATAGATATATATATATGTATATATAGACGCATTGTCTGTTGAGTGACCTATTCCTCGACAGTCTTTCTTGAATGTAAATTTTGTTGAAGACGATGGTATATTTTGCCTTGATCAATTTCCTTTGGCAACTTTCTATTCTTCTAACTGTCTTTTTTAGTCCATCTTGTAGATGGTAGATAACTTGTCCTATCGAATAAGATCGAAAGCCCAGCGATTTAGTTTGTTTTTTACCAAACGCATTTATCAAAAAGAGATAGGAATATAGGACAAGTTATCTACCATCTACAAGTTTAACTAAAAAAGACAGTTAGTATTTAGAAGAATACAAAGTTGCAAAAGGAAATTGATCAAGGCGAAATATACTATGGTCTTCAACAAAATTTGCATATATATATATACAGTATATATATATATATATATATATATATATATATATATATATATATATATATATATATATATATATATATATATATATATATATATATACCAGGTGTCCCGAAATTAAGTGCGTATTTTATTTTGATGAAATTGAAAACTTTTATGAAAAATTCTTGTTGAATTATGTTCATCATGTTCCAATTGTGTTCTGGGCAAAATTGTAGTGTTCCATGTAGAGGCGTCGCACAATTTGAATTTGTTTTTCAATCCTTTTGAGAACCCTTTAATAATGAGTCATGGGCGGTGGTCTTTGGAGGTATGAACGAAGAAGTTAAATTGATAAAACGTGTTAGCTCAGTTGGTAGATCACTGGTCTAGACAACCAGAGGGATGCGACGTGGTTTGTTTTTTTCTCTTAACTTTTCTCGGGGCCACATACAGTAAGAACTATGCGCTCTTGTTTCTGTGTAGCACTTTATATATATATATATATATATATATATATATATATATATATATATATATATATATATATCCACATTAATTCTTGTTTTCTATTAAAGTTCAAACGCCAACTCCTATAAAAGGCTTCTTGAAATGAAATTTCGCCTTTTAGAGAAATGGAACGAGGCCCAGGCTCATTGTTGCCCATAAGCCTACTAAGGGTCATAAAGACTGTAATGGGATTTTCTGGTTGTTTTTGGTATGGTTTATACCACCGATTAACATCGTCTAATTCCTATTCCTGTGAAAGTGTTAAATGTTAGATCGAGCTACAGGGTACTACAGTATATGAGAGCTGCAAAGTCACCCCCAATCGCGACTCTACCTCGCATCTAACCCCACTCCATGTAATCATTCTGAGCCCCAAGATACAAATCCACAGAAAGAGCAGAGCTACATTAGAGCCCAAAATAGAGCTTCCCTGTAATAAGGAAGGTAAATACAACCCAATTTAAAATCAAAGACGAGATATGGTCGTGTTTACGGATTTTATGGCAGAATCATTTTTTTCTGTTTCACGCTTTTATATTGATTAATATAAATATAATATTTCAATAATAAATTCCCCTGATAATATTAAATAACAATGATAACAAATTGGTAACACTTGTTTGTGACTACAGTGGCCAAGGAAGAAAATGCCAGCCTCAAATGGCGACCATAACACAACTATACCACTAGAATATGCCCCCACATATTCTTGAATAATACTTTTAAGAATATTTTATATTTGGGAATGGATAATGTTGATAATTAGTTAATGAAATCTCACTTGTGTCCAATATTGTCGTAAAAAAAATGAAAAAAATAATGGAACTGAGCCATATTTGCTGGTGAATGTGCCACTTTTCGTTTTGCTAAATTTGACAGAAAAAGGCCATTCATACATGTGACAGAGGGCTTTATTTGACATAAGGCGGTTATATAATACGTAAACATAATACTGATATTAATAATAAAATTTACTTTTCGTAGGAGCGAGACCAATGGTCGAACCCCATTGAGTTCGTGCTTTCGTGCATCGCGATGTCAGTTGGACTCGGCAACGTGTGGAGGTTTCCGGCAACGGCAATTAAGAATGGAGGCGGCGCCTTCCTCATCCCATATCTTACTGTCCTTATTCTGATCGGAAGGCCTCTCTATTATATGGAGTTCTGCATGGGACAATTCACATCATTCGGCTGCGTCAAAGTATGGAATATGGTTCCAGCTATGAAAGGCGAGTGACGACCATTCAAGTTTTCTTGTGCCCGAAACCCGACTTGGCGCTTATGCAGTACATGAACTACTCCTAAGGCCTTTTATAAAAAGGAAAACCAAATTTGAGCCTCGTCCTACTTCTGTTTTTAGTCGAAAAAAAAGCAAAATAGTTATTTTTTGATTTTCTTAATATAAAATGCCGTTTTCCAATTGCGTTCAAATCTATAAAACGATGGCGCAAATTTATAACACTTATCATAATGAATAAATCAATCAAATCGTTTCAGGAATTGGATATGGACAAGTAATTTCAACATGGGCTGTAGTTACTTATTATGTATCTCTGATGGCCATAAGCTTGTTCTACTTCTTCGCCTCCTTCAGCTCTGAACTTCCTTGGTCAAAATGTCCCGTTAATTCCACCAATTGCTTTGATTTGCGTACAAACATTTCAACAACCAATTTCTCTACGGCCATGTCTGCTTCTGAAACCTTTTATGTGTAAGGGAATTATGGATTTGCATCAATACAAAACAGCTGGATATTTAAATGTATGACAGATATCTAAAGTGAAACACTCTTAAGTCTTTTCTTTTCTTTTTTTTTAGACACGTGGTGACAAAATCGCACCCTAATGGATTAGATGATGGAATATTTGCTCCTGATTTGTTTTTGTCTATGTGTCTTCTAGGCTCATGGCTACTATTGTTCGTGATTATTTCAAGGGGCGTGAAAAGTTCAGGCAAAGCTGCCTATTTTATGGCTTTCTTCCCTTACGTCGTCTTGTTTGGGCTCCTTGTTAAGGGTCTCACCCTCCCTGGATCAATGAAAGGAATCAAATATTTTTTCAAGCCCGATTTCTCTAAGATCCTCGAGCTTAACGTAGGTTTTATGAGTGAAATTTTCGTACTATAAAGTTTTTGAAAATTTTGAAAGGGAGGTGGGATTCTGTGGTGTAAATTGATAGACCTAAAAGCTAATTTTCACCTTGAATGTTATCTCGATACAAAACAAATTGATATGAAAAAGAGGGTGTTAATGCATATATTGATTAATAACTTGCTAATTTAGCTATTTATAAGAGATTCTGAGTTAAAATATATGGAATATCTATTTATAAATAAGTAGCAATTTGCTAATCTAGAATATTCGTTCACTGATTGTTTCCTTTTGTAGGTATGGAAAGCAGCAGTTGGCCAATGCTTCTTTAGCCTGTCTGTTGGATTCGGCTCCATAACTATGTTTGCATCCTATAACAAATTCAGACAAAACATTTACAGAGACGCCCTGATAATTTCCTTCACCGATACGTTCACATCCATTCTCGCTGGAGCCACAACGTTCAGCATTATGGGTTATTTATCGGAAGAAATGGGCACCGACGATATTGGTGATGTCCTAAAGGGAGGTGGTACAGCCCTTGCATTCGTGTCATACCCAGATGTTATCGCTCATCTCGGCTGGTACCCTCAGATATTTGCCTGCTTCTTCTTCTTCATGCTTTTCACTCTCGGAATGGGCAGCGCTACAGCTTTGACTGGGGTCGTGATTACAGTCGTATGTGATAACCTACCCTCTCTTAGTCGGTTCAAGATCACTATTTACACATGCATCGCTGGCTTCCTTTTGGGACTGTTTTATGTCACACCTCAGGGTCAATATATTCTGCAATTGGTTGACGCTTACTTGGCAGTAAGTTGATTAATATGTATATGTTATCAAACTTTGTAAACTTATTTTACTATTCCAAACACAACTAAAGAGGTTAATTTTGAGATAATGTTCACCTGATATTAGATAAAGTAAGGAGATTGAGGAGGAAAATGAGACTTTAATTAGGTAGTCAGTTTCTTGTGTCATTTGCCAGTGAGGTAAAAATAAGTAGAAAAAATGGAGGAACGGAAGAGTATTTGAATGAAAAAACTAGTGAGAGAAGATTAAAAAAGATCATAACTTAGAACTTTAGTAAGTTTCGGGGTTTTGAGCAAAGCTTGGGCAACTTTTAATGCATTTTGAATCGAATAAATTAAAGCATGCTGTACAACACCGGCGCCTCCAATGGAGGCTACCGAATCTGTCCTTATCTGTTTATATCTTCTTAATAGTGTTTAATAAGTAATATTTTCACGGCAGAGACGATGTACCCCCCCCCCATAGTCTAACCTAAGTAAATATTTCAAACCCATTTGCAATTCTTGAATTGTTCAACATGGCGGCCTAATTTCTCCTTTCTATATAAATTCCGATTTTTGTAAATATATGAATACCATTTTTATCTGACGTGAATTTCTTATTTAATCATGCAATACTTCATTATGAAAATGTACGAATTACTTGAAATCAGCTGTTAAGTGCAAGATAGTAAATCAATTTAAGAATGCAAACGGCAGTAGATGTGAATTTGAGAAAAACGTGCCCGCAAAATATTGGGGGGATAAGCGGGCTGCACCATATCAAAATTGCTCAGTAGATTTCGCAACTTGGAGACTTAAGAGAGTTGCGAATCAGACCATGTGCAATTAATAGATCACGGAAGACTTACATCTTTACTTAACTACAGAACTACAGAAACAAGGACCAGCAAAGACCCTAAGGTCCGCTCAAGGCTAGTCCGCTTACAGAAGTTGTCAATTACCACTTTCTAACGTTAGTGTGTCATGCTTTTTTTTTACATGCTGTTTTTTGGTTTTTTTCAACTATTTCAACTCTACGGTACACACTTATCTATATGTGTACCCTTTGAATTTATATTTTTTACATTATTTTTTGAAAAATATTTCTATTCTATTGTACACACTTATCTACATGTGCATCATTTGATCTTTCTTTACATGCCTTTTCTAACTATTTCAATTCTACGGTACACACTTATCTACATGTGTGCCCTCTACATGCAGGTTCAGCTATCCCTCAAATACACGAACACTCTTCTTCGAACCAGGATAGGATAGTACTCTCAGTAACAGGCTTCGCCTGCTACTGATGAAAATAATATACTTTTAGGACAGACAGAAAAAGAAAAGGGAAATTCACATTCACTCCATGCAGGGAGGCGTCGCTGGCATCTTTTAATTGCTCATTTCATTTTATTTTATTCCCAACTCTTTATTTCGCATGACGTTTTCTTCTATTATCCTACTACGTTATATTTACGCTATTGAAGTACTCATCAAGTCTGTTTTTGAACATATTAACTGACGTGCTTTCTACTACACGGGTGGGCAGGCTATTTATTCCATGTTTGCGTGATTTTAAACGTGAAGTAATTTTGAGCTATAGTAGAGTTAAATCGCTTGTTGACTAATTTTAAACCATTTTGGCGTGTTTTGGCCCTTTCGTCCAACTCGAACAATAGTCTGTAATCAATATTAGTAAATCCTTTTAAGATTTTGAATACCTCAATCAATTTCCCACGTCATCGTCTACTTTCAAGTGATAGTGGGTTTACTGAGCGGAGTCTATACTTCGTATGGTTTGTTTCGGATTCCAGGAACTAGTTTCGTAGCCCGACGTTGCACTCTTTCTAACTGCGCTATAGCCTTGTTTAGGGAGGGACACCAAAATTGAACCGCATATTCGAGGTGTGGGTGGGCTCACGAGGGATTTGTATAGTGGCAGGATTATATCTTTCGATTTGAAAGTTAAATTCCGAGCAATATATCCTAGCATTCGGTTTGCTTATTTACAAGAGAGAGAGAGAGAGAGAGAGAAAGAGAGAGAGAGAGAGAGTAACAACAACAAGGAGTAACAACAAGGAGAGAAGGTACCCTAGGAGACCTTACGGTCCATTCAAAGAGGGTACCTTTGGACTAGCAATCGAGCGGGCACATGGCTGCTCAATTGTTTTGCGTCCCTAAACGGCCACTTTTCAAGACTTTGTCTAGTCTTGACTTGAACTGGTCAACAGATTCACTGTTGACAACTTCCACTGGAAGTGCGTTCCACTTACCGCAGATACTGTACGTGAAAAAATGTCCACACATATTGCGGTTGTAACGCTTCAGTTCAAGTTTGAAGCCGTGATTGCGCGTTCTGTTCTCACTCAGTGTGAAAATATCCCGGTAGTTAACATTGTCGAACTCTCGAAGTATTTTGAAAACTTCGATGAGCTTACCACGCAGTCTACGGGTTTCCAGCGAGAACAGATCTAATTCCCTTAGTCTATCCTCATAACTTTTATGTCGGATCAAGGGAATCAACTTGGTTGCCCTGGCTTGTACGCGTTCCAATCTCACGATGTCCTTTCGCAATGAAGGACTTCAAAATTGTACGGCATACTCCAGGTGCGGTCGGACAAGTGAGTTGTACAGGCACAGTACAATCTCCTGGTTCCGATAACCAAACTGGCGCTTAATATAGCCTAGCATCCTTTGGGCCTTTTTCTCCGCCTCAATGCACTGTTTCGAGAACTTTAGGTCACTTAGTAATCGTTACACCCAAGTCCTTCTCAGTGTCGGTGGATTCAATAGCAGTGCCCTTAAGGATATACTGAGATTGGGGGTTTCTGTGGCCGATATGCATCACTTTGCATTTCCCCACATTAAAAGGCATTTGCCACGTGTCCGACCACTCCCCAATCTTCCCAAGATCTTCCTGCAGGCGGGCAGTATTTCCATCCTTTGCAACGTTCATACCAAGCTTGGTATCGTCGGAAAATTTGGAAATCTTCGCAACCATGTCACCGTCCATGTCGTTGATGTAGATGATGAATAGTAGTGGTCCCAGGACAGAATCTTGAGGCACCCCGCTAGTAACGGGCACCCACTCAGAAGACTGTCCATTCACCACCACCTGTTGCCGTCTGCCACTTAGCCAGTTCTCGATCCAGCCGGCTACCTTTCCGTCTATGCCCAGCGCTCGCACTTTTCAGAGAAAGCGGCGGTGTAGTACCTTATCAAAGGCTTTCTGAAAGTCTAGGTAGAACACATCCACCGCCTTGCTCCGATCGTGCTCACTGAACACGAAGTGGAAGAATTCTACAAGGTTCGTCAGGCATGACCGTTGCCTTCGGAAGCCGTGCTGGGAGCTCCTCAGTAGCAGGTTTGACTCTAAATACGACGTCATTTTGTCCACGATGATGCTTTCCATGAGTTTACCGACTATCAAAGTCAGACTGTTAGGTCGGTAGTTTGACGGATGGCTGGGGTCTCCTTTCTTGAAGATCGGAGTCACCTCCGCCTCACGCCAGTCTCTAGGAACGCATCCGGTCCGGATTCACATGTTAAAGATAGCGCACAGATGTCGTGATACTTCATCGCACACTTCCTTCAACACCTTGGGTAGAAACCCGCCTGGTCCAGGGGACTTATTCGTCTTTAGGTGAGCGATCTTTTTTTTTATTTCTCCTTCAGGGAAGTCCATTGCCTCCAGCTTTTCCCCCGAGTAGGAATCCGTCGACTGGGGAATGGGACCACACTCTTCAGTAAACACTGAAGAGAAGTCGTCGTTGAGGAGGTTAGCATTTTCTGCATCTGAATGCTTTAATGTCCCCTCCTCATTCCTCAAATGGTCAATCGTTCGACAGATTGGCTTACGGCTGTTCACATATCCAAAAAACTTGGGATTCTCTTGACAGAGTCTCGCCACTCGGAGTTCCTCAGACCGCTTAGCCGCCCTTATGTTGGACTTCACTCTCCTGGCTAGCCTCCGGTATTCGTCAAAGTCACCCGAGATCTTCGATTGCCGGTACACATTTCTCTTCTTCCTAAGCAGTTGCCCGATTTCTCGATTAAACCACTTTGGTTGAACAGAGGACCCACGGGGGCATTTCAGAGGGATAAAACGCGATTGAAGACTCATGAATGTGGTTTTGAAACTGTTCCAAGAGTCTTCAACAGCCTCGCACTCTTCTAGCTTCGCGTCAGTCAGTCCCGCGCGTAGACCTGCAAAGTCTGCTCTTCTCAAATCGAGTTTCCTTGATTTACTAGTTGCAGGCTCTAACTTGGGGAGTTTGACTACAAATCTAATTAGTCGGTGGTCACTGCCACCGAGCTCTTCGCCAACAGAGAGGTCATCAACGAAGTCATCCTCAGGTGTGAAAACCAAGTCGAGGATATTGTATCCTCTCGTTGGCTCTCTCACCCATTGAGTCAGGAACTCGTTGTTCGTGAACTCCAGGAGTAGTGCGTTCTCGCCACAGGGTTCTCTGGTTTCCCAGTCAACTTGTGTGTTGAAATCACCCATGACGATACACACTGTCTTCGACAAGTTCTCCTAGTAGCTGGTACAGATCTCTGTCCTTTTCAACGAGTTGGGCAGGAGGTCTATAAAGCACCAGGGTCCTGTATTTGGCAGGACCTATCTCTAGGTCAACACCTAGTAGTTCATGGTCGGATACGATGTTGCGATCCGTCGAGTTGAGAGTATCCTTGACATACATCACACTGCCACCTTCTCTGTCTTCCGTATCCCGGCTTCTTTTGTGTGGCAGTACCCCTCTTTGCCACATCTAAGAACGTCGTTCTAGGAGTGACACGGGCAAACTGTCTTATGTCCGCCTTCACTCTGGGTCGGACGCTCCTCTGCGTCCGCTCTACGACATCCTGGATTAAGTTACAGAGTACAGCCTTTTCCTTGAATGAAAGGTGCACTCCGTCCCTTTGGTAAAGGTCGTTTCGACCGTAAAAGGTGCGGTAAGGGTCCAGAAAGAACACCCCTTCCGCCATACAGAGGTCGGACAGGCGCTGGTTCAGGGTCACGTTCCTTGAGTGAGCTGTCCGGCTAGGACCTCTTCTTGGGAGCATCCCTACAACGACCCGTTTGCGAGTTCTCAATCCGCAGTCATCCACGGCTCTCATGACCGTGTTGAGAATTTTCTCACTGGGGCCTACTTTGCCTCCTCAGAGGTAGAGGTCATTCCCACTCACCATCAGGGCAACGACTGAATTCTCGGACATCTGAGATTTCTCAGCCTCTACACTGATGTGGTGGTTTCCCCGTCCTGGCTGGCAGCATACCTCCACACTAGTGAGAAGGCGGGCCCCTAGCAGGGGCTGCAAACCTTGTGCTTGGGAATCGCCCACAAGGGTAACCCTCGGACATTTCCGTGCAGAGGTTTGAGGCTTTCCTTGCGGAAGCGAACTCTTGGTTCCCTCTTTCTTCTCCATCTTATTTTTCTTCTTCTTTTTCTTATTCATCTTTCCCCCCCCCTATCTTCCTTTGTTACATACTCTTGTGTTTTTATCTTTTCTTCCTCTGCTTTAACTTTCTCTTTTTCAGCTTCTACTTTATCTTCTGTTTCAACTTTCTCTTCTTCCTGTTTCTTTCCCTTTCTTTTCTTCGAGGGTTGATCCGTAGCATGCGGACCTAGCTCTGGGGGTAATACTGCAGATGCAGTGTTTAGTACAGGGCTTGACGTTAGCTCTGCTATTCTGACCTCTAGCCTGCGAATCAGTCCGGCGTGTTCTAATTCGAGGCTGTTAATTTTCGCCTCCAACTTACTGGAAAACCCTGCAGGAGTCACAAGAAATAATAGTACCTCAAAGGACATTGCTGACCATATCGTAGAGGTAGTATTTTGGGAAGGCTCTAACCTATAGCATAAGATAAAGCATAGCATAGATGAAGGCTCTCCCCGCCCACCTCTCCCACCCGCATTTGCGGGACAGAAAGCTGAAACGATACCTGAATGTGCTGAAAAACGAACCTAAACAGGAAATTTTTATAAAAAAGTTGAAACCTATCTACTTTACTCAGATCTATAATCTATACTAACGTGCTACCATCTAGGTCAGGGTGTGGATTATCTTGTCAAGTCAAGATTTGAACTGTTCAACTGACGAAGTGTTCACAACTTCTGGCGGTAAACGGTTCCAAGTTCCGCAGATTTTGTACGAGAAGAAGTTTCCGCAAATGCTATTATGGAATTGCGGTAATTCCAGTTTGTAACCGGGGTTACGTGTATCATTTGCGTTCAACGTGAACGGCTTCCTGTGATCTACGTTTTCAACTCCTCGCATTATCTTAAAAGTTTCAATCAGCTGGTTTCTTAACCGGCGCGTCTCCAAGGAGAACATCCCCAGCTCTCGTATCCTATGCTGAAAACTTTTATCTCTAAGGGAGGGGGTCAGTTTTGTGGCTCTGGCCTGTACCCTCTCCAGCCGTTCAATCTCCTTCATCAGGGTTGGGGACCAGAATTGTACGGCGTATTCAAGTTGTGACCGGAGTAGAGAGTTGTACAAGGCGAGAATAATCTGCTTATTTCGGAAGCGAAAATTCCTCTTTATGTACCCCAGCATTCGCTGGGCCCTCTTTTCCACCTGGAGGCATTGTCTAGATAACTTTAGATCACTGTTGATTAGCACGCCTAAATCTTTCTCAAGGTCACTGGTATCTAGTTGTTTGCCTAGCAAAGAGTAGTTTTCCCGAGGGTTAACATGTTCGATGTGCATTACCTTGCACTTGTCAAGGTTAAATGGAATCTGCCAACTTTCTGACCACTCGCCTATCCTGAGAAGGTTATTTTTCAGGCTTTCCACTCCTTCTCGCGAGCTCGCACTACCTCCTAGCTTGCTATCATCGGCGAACTTGGCTATCGAGCATATTAGTCCTTCGCCTATATCATTGAAGTAGACGTAGTGGCCCAAACACTGAGCCCTGGGGCACCCCGCTTCTGACTAGGGGCCATTGCGAGGCTATCCCGTTGATCTTTACTCGTTGCCTCCGTCCCAAGAACAAGTTTTATATCCATTAGGCTACCTTGCCGGTAATGCCAAGGGCGCAGACTTTATTTATCAACCTGCGGTGTGGTACCTTATCGAAGGCTTTTTGAAAGTTCAGGTATAAAAGAGAGAGAGAGAAAGAGAGAGAGAGAGAAAGAGAGAAGAGAGAGAGAGAGAGAGAGAGAGAGAGAGAGAGAGAGAGAGAGAGAGAGAGAGAGAAAAAAAGGATCCATTAAATGCCACGATGACTTGGAAACGAGATTGAAATAAAATTCATGATGGAATAATAGCGGATAAAAGTCCAACATTACCTATTTTAACCTACTAACCAGCCTAACTAGACTTAACCTAAATCAATATAACCTACTTAACTAAACCTAACCTAACCTAACCGACCTAACTTAATCTAACCTAACCTAGCCTACACTATCTTAACCTAACCCAAATACCTAACTCAGCCTAATCTAATCTAACCCAACTAACACAATGTATCCTAACTTATCATAACCAACACATCCTGCCTCAGCCAACCTGATATAACCGAACCTCACCTAACTTAACCCAGCTTACATAACCTAACTTGATGTAACTTAAACTAAACTAACCTAGCTAACCTAACCTAATGTACCTACATAACCTGAAAATAAAAGCTGCGAAAGAATCCAACACTTTTATTACGGTTTTCATAGATTTTATCTCCTATTTAGGAAGTACGAGTAGTTAATTAGCCATCAAGTTAAAGTTCTTTAAGATTTTTTTTTTTACTCTAATAAAAGGCAGGTTTTCACTATCGGTTTTATTATTGATTTTATGCCCTAACATTTTATTACTGATTGTATGCCCTAACGTTTTATTACTGATTGTATGCCCTAACGTTTTATTACTGATTGTATGCCCTAACGTTTTATTACTGAATGGTATGCCCAAACGTTTTATTACTGATTGTATGCCCTAACGTTTTATTACTGATTGTTTGCCCTAACGTTTTATTACTGATTGTATGCCCTAACGTTTTATTACTGAATGGTATGCCCTAACGTTTTATTACTGAATGGTATGCTCTAACGTTTTATTACTGATTGTATGCCCTAACGTTTTATTACTGATTGTATGCCCTAACGTTTTATTACTGAATGGTATGCCCAAACGTTTTATTACTGATTGTATGCCCTAACGTTTTATTATTTCAGTGATAAATCGTCTCTACGTTCTATCCTCAGAGTTCACGTGACAGGTGGTGCTTGCAAATGAATGTATGTATAAATGTACGGAACTATAATTTACCAATAACATTAGTATATGTTTAATATTTTTAATATGTTAAATATGTAAATGTGTGTGTTTTTCTTTAATTAAAATGCCTTCGGATAATCTAAGGTCTTGTTCATCGTTAGATTTGTAAATGGTTGTAAATTTTTCGATTATATCTCTTAATTTAGACTAACAATGGATTATATTTAGTTGTTTTTTTTTAGTGGTTTGAATCGGTGTTGCTGTTGTCCTTTTAGTAATTCGTTGGTGGTATAGCCAATATATGACGACAGTCAGTCGTCGTCGGGCAATTGAATTAGTATAACAGGTCAATTGTCACATTTATTGACCTTGTGGAAAATTTTAAGAGTTTGGTGCAAAAATCGATAATAAAAACATGTTTATTACTATCAAAAATAATCTTCAAGAACTTTAACTTAAAAACTAAATAACTATTTCGTAAATTAGAGATCAAATCAATGAAATCCGTAAAAAAAAATTTAAAAATCAATTTTCTTCATTTTAACATTTCTCAACTTATTGTCATATTACCATAAGAATTTCATACACTTTTAGGCAGGACTCTTTTTGAAATTTTCTAAATATTCAACCACCCAGTTTGTGGTTTTAGTCGCGTTCTTATGTCAGTCCGTAAGTCGTCGGTCGGATGGTAACCATTATAATTTTCAATGCGTTTTTTGGTAATAACAGCGTAACTATTCAATCGATTCTAAGGAATTTTAAACCCTTATGTTGTTTTACATTCTCTTTCGAATGGTATAATTATAAAGGTCCTCCCAAGGTTAGACCGGTAATTATCGAAAGAAAACTAACTATGGGTCGGATTGCCCCATTTGTTGAAAGTTCTGAAGGTTATAAGTCAGAATAATTGAGAGCACGCGACTTAGGTTTGTTGACCTTGTTTCAACTCTGCCCACCCTTTTAAGGCAAGAGAAAGAGTGGAGTAGAGTGGTGAGGTCATTTCCAAGTGGATGTAACACCACCCCCCCACTTAGATGCAATCTTTTAGTGGGACTACCCCACTTAGATGCAATCCTTTAGTGGGACCATCCCACTCGGATATATTCTGTGTTCACTATATCCAAAATAGTGAAAATGGGAATGGAAAAACAACAAAACAAAGATTTGAAATATTTATTAGAAATAAGCTTCAAAGGATTATCTAAAAAAAAAACAGGATAATTTAAAATAGTCTATATGTCTAGCCACGTCAAAATATATGTTTAGCCACGTCAAACTATATACCTAGCCATGTCAAACTACATGTCTAGCCACGTCAAACTATATGTCTAGCCACGTCAAACTATATGTCTAGCCATGTCAAATTATATGTCTAGCCATGTCAAACTATATGTCTATCCATGTCAAACTATATGTCTAGCCATGTTAAACACCCAACAAGGAAAAAGAAATGCAGATTGGGAGCGCTTCGTCTTTATTTACAGAGACCTCTTCAAGGAATGAACGCATAACCAAAATATAGAAGCTTAAATAGTTAAAAATGGGGAGGACCAATTAAATTTTAAGGGGGAAGGACGAAATCTTTTAAATTTTATTTTCAGACCTGATGTAAGAAGTAAAGGTTGGGTCTAATAAAAAAAACCCCACAGGATTCATATTGAAGTTATGGAAAGTATCAAATACATACATTGTTTCTAGAAATGTAATTGCTACACTTAATGAGAGACAAAGCACTAATTTGATTGCATGAGATTACGGTTTAAAATGTGAAGAAATAACAGGATTGTTCTTTATAATTACGAATTTACCTTTGCTTTGTTTTACCCATACTAGGACTTCTTTCCCTCTTTGTGTATAGTAAGATTTGGTTCAATCATTACATGATATAGAATAAGACCATGCCTAGCGTCTGGGGAAAGGGACGGGGGTATAAGAATTCTGTGTAGGGGTAAATTGTAAATAAAAATGTACTCGTATATATGAGTTGGACTTGATGGTTTTCTGTATAGCTTTTTTAAGGCACATACCACAGACCACATCAAACCCTCTCCCAAGTTGAACTGTGCATAGATTTAGAGGAAGCAGAAAAGAGAGACATGGAAAAGTATTTAGGGATTTTTGAGAGAGTGAAAGACACTTTTTTAAAAATGGGAGAGATCATAGTTGCGAGGAAAAACATGAGAAGGTAAAGAGTTACAAAGTTTTGACGTGTGAGGAAAGAAGCATAGGCATTAAAGTGGCCTACCCTCGAGTTCCTGGTCATCACACAATAAGCATGTGATTCAGATACCTACTGAGTATTGAATGATCTGGATAATAGAGAAACCATGAGTGGTCTTAATTAAGGTATCCGAGAAAGGGAGGGCGCAGTATGTTTTCCCTTCTAGGATGAAATTTAGCGAGGGGACCAAGTTATTAAGTTTGGTTAGGAATATGGACATTAACAACTTTAATATTCTGTAAAAGAACGACCTCTGACCCCCCTCCCCGCCACACACACAATTTATTGAAGACCACGTGCGATTGTCTCCCACCAGGGACAACGTCATTTCCTGTGTACAAACATTCACGATTTTTCGACTCCAAGAGAGCATTAGGGAAATATTCCCCAATCCTGCGAACTCGTCCCAAGCCTCCTCCACCCCGGTGACGAGGCGAGGAAGAGCCGCTGTTTCTCGCACCTTGCTGCTAAATGATTAATCGACTCCACCTCCGGATTAAGATGTCTGAAGCTTATGACTCCTTTCTCCAAACTGCCCCTTCCCCGTAGAATCGGGCATACAACTACTCGGGTTATATTGTAGTTCGTGGAGTCCAGCCCGCACCTCAAGGCCGTCTTCATCGTCTCAAGTCTAAGTAAGTCACGTAAACGTTCGTCAGACAGCAAAACTTTCTCCGTCGTGATTCTACCCCAGTTAAATGGTAGCTTCTGTGAACAGCAAACCTTTGAATTTGCGCAACAGTCTCCCTTCATTTAATCGAACCGAAGAAAATCCCCATCGATTACCTTTGAGGAAAAGAAGTTTCCTCTTCCAGTGGAATTACGAGTAATCCCACATTTCCCGTCGAACGTCATCTTTGAAATTGACTATCTTCATCGGAAGATTGGTTCGGACCGTGCCGCACTTGCCTCATCGGACCGTACCCCACTTGCCTCATCGGATCGTTCTCCACTCCTCTCATCGCAAGAAGGACCGTCCTCGAAGTCACCGACCCGTAAGACTGAAACCCCCCTCCATTATAGGTATTGTCAAGTTCCCCCTTTTGATCTGAGCCTAGTAACATTAATCAATTAATTCTATTTGAGAATCCCTCCTCATAATAATTATCAAGAGACTATTTTAATTTAATAATTCCCTTTTGCCTAATTTTATTCTTATTTTGATCTTTGTAAATAAAATTATATTTTTGTTGTTTCATCTTTAACTAACCTTGAACGATACTTTCGGCCTATTCAAGTAAATCTCGCCGACCAATTATGCACTCTGTCTGATTATTAAGGATTTGAAACCCAACGCCTTAAGTTTGACCTCCTAGTCGGTCGTTAATCCCTGCGAACAGTCCTTCAACGGTTCGTGTTGCAGTAGGTGATTAAGTCCCCCCTCCCCCCTCACATAATATAGGAGTGGTATATGGTATAGAGTGGTGTACCACGACATTGTCTAAGCACACAGGACATCCTGGACGAACCTCAACCACGTCAAAGGAGTTTCATTAATTTGGGGTAATAATCTGGTCTCAAAGAACTCTATATATATGTGTAAACTTGCAAGAACGAGGGACAGGTGATTAGACATGACATATTTTTGTCGATAATATTTTCCGTCAAAACATAAATTTACAATATTATTGATGCATAGAAAATTGAGTTTAAAAAAGCAACCTAAGGTTTAAGGGAGGGTAAATGCCTTAAAATGTTCTTCAAGAAAATTAAGTAAACATTGAACAGCAACTTTAGTAAAGAGAGAACACATGTTAAAGCTAACCAAGGTGAAGCTATCAGAATAAGGAAGGACATTAATCAGAAGAGTTCGAGATATTACCGACCAAAGAATCTAAAAGGGAAGCGAACCATTTAAATAAATTAATACATACGCATCCGACAGAGCTTACTACGGGGCCCATAGGATTATTAGCTATGAGTTTCCTCTCACTATATATCCTAATGTTTTTTTTATCAAACTCCCTATGCATCAATAATTGTAAATTCATTTTTAATGGAAAGTTTTACCGACGAAAATTCAGTCAAACTATGATTGTGGAAAGAGGAAATAAAAATTGATAATCATGGGGGGAGGGGGGGCGTGGGAGTCTGTATGTGCGTGTGTCCATCTGTGCATTTTTTTTTAAATTGTGAAATGATTATTTTCTTGCACACCAATTTTGAATGTGTTGTGAAATAAAAAATAAACAACTTTTTCTCTCGCACACTTTTTTTAATTTTGTGAGCGAAGCGAACAAGCGCCGCAGATTTAGCACAAAACGCCAGTTGGGGGGATTTTTGCTAGTAAGAATAACCAAATTTAAACTCGGTGTATTCTTTACTTCCACTCTATAAATATAAAGTAGGCATTTTTCAATATTTTTATTTTCATTGCAATTTTATTAACATCAACAAATTTATAGTGATTTTGAAATGTTCCTTTTTTAGGAAGATGCAATCTACATTTTGGCAGTTGCGGAAATTATATCGGTTCAATGGATTTACGGGTGTCGGAACTTTATTCGCGATATCCACTTCATGCTGCGAATAAAAACCAGCATTTACTGGAGGTTCTGTTGGTTGTTCTTTGTTCCCTTGTCCCTGGTGGCCATCCTTGTCTATTCGTTTGTTCGAAGATCTCCAATGGCAAAAGGAAATTACGTTTTTGGTCCAGTCTCAAATGGTTAGTAACTAATTACTTATATCTTTTTTCCTATTCAGTCATTCTAATTCGAAACTCTTCGTTGTAATTTCTGAAAATGTATGTACATAGAAGCTTATTGAAGAACCATTTGAAATCCCTCTCTTCGGCGAGAGGTTTCAAATTAGTAATTTTGTGGGTGGGTGAAGTTATCTACGAACATGATCTTGGAGGTTTAAATTAGTCTTTTCTTGTAACAGTATTCTGGATTGAGATGTGCTATAGCAGAGCTTGCCAGCAATAAAAAAATCACTTTGATTGATTATATTATTTTCTATTTCTTTTTATAATCCTAATTTAGTAAAATAATCACATTTTATTCTCACCCTCTCCTTTTAGGAACATTCGTTATTCATTAATTAATCTTAGTGTGTGTTTGGGGAGAGGATTCACATACACATTCCGTCTATTTTGAATTTGGATACAAAATAGTTCCACAGAAGAAAAATAACCACTCGCCTAGACTATATAAAAGGCAGCCATGATGATGCTACCCTTCTTCTCCTCTTGCAGTTGAGAGAACTCGTGAAATGCACGTTCAAGGAAGTCCGTTGCTCGCCTGTAAAGTTAAACTTCCTTTCCTGTATTACCCCTTCCCCATTTTTACTCTCTAAGCCCACTCTAGAATTATGAGCCATGTGTCATCACTGTATTTCTCCGCATGGGGTTCGAGGAATTTCTCTCATTTTGTCAACTAGCACCTCAACTCTGAACCAGAAAACTAGCCGGCGACAAACAATCAAGACGAAGAAGGAAGAAGAGACAGCCATTGAAAGTAACATAAAGAGGTTTGAGGCCGCAGAGTTCAACCTCAAAGTCAAAATCAGTGGGGATACACCCAGCTCCCAAAGAGCCCAATTCGATGAAGAAATAAGACTCGAACGCGAGCAGATCTCTCAAGTAGAGGCAACTTACCCCAAATAAAGACAATCTCACCTAATAAGACACCCGCTCAGTCCAGGAGTATGAGCACCTGATGAAGACACCAAAAGTGATTAAGTGAAGTGATCCAAAGTGTAGTAAAGTGCGCCAAGAAGAACCACATATTTGTTAATAATCCGACAAGTAACACAAACACTATACAGACAGACGAGAAACACTATAAACGCTCCCAAAGCACCACGATACTCAGCTAAGTAATAGCTCTAACATATATTCACACAACGGCATGAATGCTACAATAAACACATGAATGAAACGGATAGAATGCTGAAAAAGATTAGATGGACATCCAGTCATGAATACTACACTATAAATGAACATGAATGAGAGAGAGAAAGAGAGAGGGAGAGAGAGAATATGATAACAGAGATTGGCGGCTCTCCCGTCACCTGTAAAAAAGTTGCACTTAGAGACACTTGAAGGAGAAAAGAGTAGAATGACAGCAAAGTATTTAGTGAATCGTGGTTCGGATTCCGCATTAATCGGTAGGTCCAAATAATGGAAGGGTTTCATTCTATTCTTGTATCTCTTCCTTACTCAGTAAGAAGATCCACTTAGATCAACTTTATATCTGACTATTAATTCTCATTTCATACTTTTACTCTCCTCTCCTCTTTACTCGGCAATCACTGACCTCGTTCATCAGGACTTACGCCTGCAGGAAGGGGGCGGCGGGAACTGTGTGTGTGTGGGTGGGTGGGTGGGGGGGGTGTCGACCAGGGTTTTCGTACCTGCCCCCCCCCCTCTCGGGGGGTGGGGAGAAGTGGCCAATAGTCCACGTCGCTATCTCTCTTAAAATAACATAGGCCCAACATATTCGAAAATACAAACTATAATCTCAGAACTAAAAAGGTGCTAAAGGAAAATCAGCAAAGTAATAATAATCTACTTTCATTTATTCAAAGTAGATTATTTCATTATTTCATAATCTACTTTATTTTTTTAAATTAAAAAATAAACCTATATAAGTAATTAATTAGATCTCTATTTACTTATTTCATGTATCTGTATGTACAGTATATCCGAATAAAGTTCAAGCTGTATAATATCACCCTGTGATTACCACTCTGTCTCGCTTGCCGCCGATGAATGCAGGTCAATGAACTGTAATCATATTATTGCAAATTTATATTTTTAATTTCTGCTATTTAAAAGGTATGTAAATTTTTAACTGTTCTCTTATATTCATACTTATTTGTTAGATGATATTTATTATTCATTCTGCAAAAGTTCTATGCAATTTGTTTTGTATCATAGCTGATCCGTAGAGCAAATACGGAGAGCAAAAACGTTTTATTGTATTATACATAATATAAATTGGAGTTTTTTTATATCTGTTAGTTATAATTTATTCTTCAACTTCGTATGAGGCAAATAACTTTTAGTTATTAAATAAATATATTTTACATAAACTAAATATAGGGAAGAGGTGTATTTAAGCTTTCAAAGTTGACAATAATACGATATTGAGAAGCACGAACCACCCTGAGTCATCTAAACGACAATTAGCTACCAAAATTCTTGCATCAGATTATCTAAGCTTTCTAGATATTTATTCTGGCTAGAAAAAAAATGTAATGGTTTACAAAGGCGTCTATGATCAATTAATTATTTTAATTCCCTGCTAACGGAAAATGCAACGATAATGATTCTTCGGCATTCAAAAACATTCTGCAAGAAAGAAAGGGTTTACTTCCTCTCTCTCTTTATCAATTTCGGCATAACTTTGCTTCTTTTTTTAATAATTTATGAGACTATGTTAATGTTTTTTTCCTCATATTCGACATCACAAAAAGGCCCGCAGGTTTTCCAAAGAGACCTTGTGTGGGAAGCATAAGCATATATTTGAAAAAAGAAGTGCTCTATATGACCACCATGGCAGGGAAATAGAGACTAGCCGAGGTGAATGCAAAGACAAGATGTAAAAGTGCAATCAATATGCAACTATCTTGATTTTCAAATCATTTGAGAGCTCTTTACTTTTAACCATGACAGCACAATATTGCAGTATGGCGGCCAAATACTAAATGAAGTCGTGCAAAAAAACAAAAACATACCGAAATAAACTATTTTTAAAATCTATTGTATTATTCTAGACTAAAAAATCTAGAAATAAGGTAATTTAAAAATATTCTCCAAGCATGTATTAACCCCTTTCCTACCCTTCTTGTCTCTTTTTGCCAATAAAGTAAATATAAAATATATATATATATATATATATATATATATATATATATATATATATATATATATATATATATGAGGAATTAAACCACATTCTCCGAAGACAATTTAATTCAGAACAGTTTCGGTGTATCTCACACCCTTTTTAACTGACACTGGATAGAATGTATAAGAAAAGTGCTTACAAACATAACACACGGTCAGGTCGTGAAAGATCCCCTCTTTTTTCCCCAATCCCCTACTTGTGGATAATCAGGGGGGGGGGGGGGGGTCAGGCCTAAACATATTGAAGGGCTGACATTTTACTATTTTGTTTATTTGCTTTCGTATTACAGGATTCAAAGAAAATTGATCCCCAGATAGATTTAAATTTGGAACTGACGATATCAAGCTCGATTCTACGATTCTTCTCTTAACATAGTTAGCCGATTTAAATACCATTTTACTTCCATTGAAATCGATCAAATGATTCGAGTCTCTAACATGGCAAAATATTCCACTGCTTTCGCTGCCCACTCTAATATCTCTTTTGTGTTCATACAATCTCTTGTCTAGATTTCTCCCCGTTTTCCCTATATAAACTTTATGGCAATCGTTGCATGGTATTGCATATACTCCTATGTTATGATGTTCTTTTGGTTTCCTGGCAATCATCAATTGGTTTAAGGAATTATTATATTTAAAGGCTAGATTAATACCCGCTTTTTCAAATATGTATTTTAAACTATTTAATTTATTATTAAATGGCAATGTTATACATTTGTTGAAATCATTAGTGCGGGAAGGCTTATTACCATAGAATGTTTTCCTAGCTGCAAAATGGGCAGACGATATGAACCAATCGAGGTAATACAAATTTTGAAAAAATGGTCCTGATAATGACAATTTCTTCATCTAAATAGAAAGGATGACATATTTTTTATGCTCTAAGGAAAAGGTTAGAAATTACCGATTTTTTTACAGTATTATCGTGAAACGAAAAATAATGTATATAGGCATTCGAGTGGGTTGGTTTCCTTTACACGTCAAGTTTTAATTCATGGTGATCTTTATTAATGAGGACATCTAAAAAGGGTAATCTATTATCATATTCCCATTCATATTTAAATTTTTATGGAGACATGCAAATTATTCGAATTATTAAAAAGGTATCAAAATCATGGCCATTAGGCCATACAGAAAATACATCGTCAATATACCTTAACCATATAAAGTTAGGGGGAGAAATTGTGGGAAGGAGTTCAGTCTCAAAATATTCCATGAAGAGACATGTCAATATCGGAGATGAACTATTTCCCATGCTAAGGCCAAATATTTGTCTATAAAACTCATTATTTACTCGAAACACATTGTCAGAGAGACATAATTCAACTAAATCGATAAAATTTACTCGTAGAAATGTGAAGATCCAAATTAAGTCTAGGCATGATTTCCCGCAGAAGGCCCATGGTTTGGTCAACCGGAACTTTGGTAAACAAAGAGTTTACATCAAAGCTCACAAGTTTTCCATCCGGTAATTGCAAGTGGTTGAGGCGGTCAACGAAATCTTGAGTGTTCATAATGTGTGCAGATGAGATTCTTCCTACTGCTGGAGATAAATGCTTGGCGAGCCATTTGGAGAGCTTATAAGTGGGAGAATTAATATTGGAAATGATTGGGCGTAAGGGACATCCCTCTTTGTGGGTCTTTGGGAGCCCACACATATAGGGAAGTGAAGGGTTCGTACTCCTGAATTGTTTAATTAAATCTGCGCTTTTCAATATTCTCTTCAATTTGTTGTTGAAATTGCTTGTTTTGTTATTGAGCGGATCACTTTGTAGCTTTTCATATGTGTTCACATATGACAAATTGAAGAGAATATTGAAAAGAGCAGATTTAATTAAACAATTCAGGATTACGAACTCTTCACTTCCCTATATGTGTGGGCTCCCAAAGACCCACAAAGAGGGATGTCCCTTAAGCCCAATCATTTCCAATATTAATTCTCCCACTTATAAGCTCTCCAAATGGCTCGCCAAGCATTTATCTCCAGCAGTTGGAAGAATCTCATCTGCACACATTATGAACACTCAAGATTTCGTTGACCGCCTCAACCACTTGCAATTACCGGATGGAAAACTTGTGAGCTTTGATGTAAACTCTTTGTTTACCAAAGTTCCGGTTGACCAAACCATGGGCCTTCTGCGGGAAATCATGCCTAGACTTAATTTGGATCTTCACATTTCTACGAGTAAATTTTATCGATTTAGTTGAATTATGTCTCTCTGACAATGTGTTTCGAGTAAATAATGAGTTTTATAGACAAATATTTGGCCTTAGCATGGAAAATAGTTTATCTCCAATACTGGCATGTTTCTTCATGGAATATTTTGAGACTGAACTCCTACCCACAATTTCTCCCCCTAACTTTATATGGTTAAGGTATATTGACGATGTATTTTCTGTATGGCCTAATGGCCATGATTTTGATACCTTTTTTAATAATTTGAATAATTTGCATGTCTCCATCACATTTAAATATGAATGGGAATATGATAATAGATTACCCTTTTTAGATGTCCTCATTAATAAAGATCACCATGAATTAAAACTTGACGTGTATAGGAAACCAACCCACTCGAATGCATATATACATTATTTTTCGTTTCACGATAATACTTTTAAAAAATCGGTAATTTCTAACCTTTTCCTTAGAGCATACAAAATATGTCATCCTTCCAATTTAGATGAAGAAATTGTCATTATCAGGACCATTTTTTCTAATTTGTATTACCCCGATTGGTTCATATCGTCTGCCCATTTTGCAGCTAGGAAAACATTCTATGGTAATAAGCCTTCCCGCACTAATGACTTCAACAAATGTATAACATTGCCATTTAATAATAAATTAAATAGTTTAAAGTACATATTTGGAAAAGCGGGTATTAATCTAGCCTTTAAATGTAATAATTCCTTAAACCCATTGATGATTGCCAGGAAACCCAAAGAACATCATAACATAGGAGTATATGCAATACCATGCAACGATTGCCATAAAGTTTATATAGGGGAAACGGGGAGAAATCTAGACAAGAGATTGTATGAACACAAAAGAGATATTAGAGTGGGCAGCGAAAGCAGTGGAATATTTTGCCATGTTAGAGACTCGAATCATTTGATCGATTTCAATGGAAGTAAAATGGTATTTAAATTGGCTAACTATGTTAAGAGAAGAATCGTAGAATCGAGCTTGATATCGTCAGTTCCAAATTTAAATCTATCTGAGGGTCAATTTTCTTTTAATCCTGTAACACGAAAGCAAATAAACAAAGGGGATTGGGGAAAAAAGAGGGGATCTTTCACGACCTGACCGTGTGTTATGTTTGTAAGCACTTTTCTTATATTTTCTATCCAGTGTCAGTTGAAAAAGGGTGTGAGATACACCGAAACTGTTCTGAATTAAATTGTCTTCGGAGAATGTGGTTTAATTCCTCATCTTTTCTTGCGATATTGCATTAATTTTCATATATATATATATATATAAGGTTTTCCATTCTCCTTGCATATACACCCCATTCAAAGGTATCTAGCACTACCAAAGGCATTTTAAGGACGTATGATATGTACATTCATGCAACGATAAGCATAAACAGGTAGACATTGCTCTTTCATCCTAGGAACATCAGAAAAACAAAGCAAGTTCTGATGTGATTCTGCTTTGCCTCCTAATATGCAAAACATATAAATTTTTCAGGCACTTTTCTTCTTCTGAAGATCTATCTGGAATTGTATATCTTGAAACAATGATTTATAGACTGCATTGATCCAACTAGGCTTCTAGATATAATTAACCATGACTTAAATTTTTTTTTTTGTTCTATGTTGCCTCATGTCATACATCTGATTTACTGATTTTAGGAAGTATTTGGAGTGACTCATTTTGGAATAAATTCATCTGAGAAAAAATTTCAATCAAGCAGCTTCTTATTTTGATCGGCTTTACAAAATTAGATCTCTCAATGATGTTTTCAATAGTAATTTGCAAAAATATTTGATAGAAATATGCCTAGAAGTGGACGAGTCGATATGTGCTACGAAGAGAAGCTATTCAAAGCGATACTTCCATTTAAAACAACACAAATGGGGTTAAAAATTCTTTGAATTGTGTGGTCTTTCATGGTTTAAATATGACGTTGAAGTGTATTCCATACAAGAGAATGACGATTTTTATTGGATTCTTGATGATCCTGATTTGGGTTCCTCGTCTATTGTTATTGGAAGAGTGTGTAGGAGAAGCCACGAAATATAAATCACAATTTCTAGTTCAATAATCATTTTGCTTCCATCAAACATGATAAAATGGAAGCAGGTTCATCACTAAAGATAACATTGAGTTCTTTTGCATTGAATATCTAGAAAATAAGCCTGTCATTCATATCTCCACATTTTCTGGGGGATTACCTAAATCTCACATCGAGCAATTTGACAGGAAAGGAAAGGAGAAAATATTTATTCAATCTCCAAATCCTGTGCATCAGATCAACAAACACGAATGCTTACATGCACATATTTTCTCATTTACTAGCGATAATATTAGTGAAGTTATGGCTGCTATTCAGAAGAATACATGACACAAGTAGCTGTTTTGTAGATTTTAGGTATAGAGTGGTGAATTATTAGGTAAGGTTGATAAAAAGTGGTTAAGCGAGGTCGCCCATCTTTGGAAATCGAACGTTAGATTCAATAGAACAAAAGAGGACCAGCAGATCACATTCCAGTTAAAGATGTACAGTTTTGGTTACTGGTCAGAATGGAATATTAGTCAATTACACTGCAAAAAGCTTCAAAGCAATGTTTCCACATATGTGGATTGCTCAAAATGTGGCGTGACATTAACTTTGTTCAAATAAGGAAAATTTATTAACATTTCATGCTACTTAATAATTTTATGCCTGTGCATGGTATATCATATATATATATATATATATATATATATATATATATATATATATATATATATATATATATATATATATATATATATATATATATATATATATATATATATATATATATATATATATATATATATATATATATATATATATATATATATATATATATATATATATATATATATATATATATATATATATATATATATATATATATATATATATATATATATATATATATATATGACTATACTTTTTTCCAATAAATCTTTGAAGTTTGATTTTATTTATTATCATTTACATGCCTTAATCGTGCTGAAGCGCAATCATATTTCAGGGCAAGATTAAATCATTCACTATAGTACAAATACGCCCTACGTAAAAAAAAAAAAATAAAAAAATAGTCTAGGAATTTTAATATTAAGATATCTATGTAATAATCTCTCGCCCATTTATTTCACAGGAATTGCAATTTCTCTAGCACTAATTAGCCTCTCGCTGATTCCCTTATACATTGTTCGGGCCTATGGGAAAAGTAGGCCTCACCAAAAATCGGCGGCGGACACTCTCAGAGTCATCTTCAAACCATCATCTAAGTGGGGTCCCCAAGATCCCGAAATTAGAAAAGAATATTTGGCGTTATTGGAAAGTAACAGCGATAAACCGGATATTTATGGCATTTATAAAAGAAAGACAGAGGCTGTATACACGGTTTCAACTTAACAGCACCGTAACAGCAGGAAATAATATAATTAGGGGTTAATGAAGATATTCAAAAGCACTTAAAAGAATTAGTTATTTTACATACTGACTTCATTCTACTGAACAGTTCACAGAATTAATTAAAACTGTAATGATGTAAAATTAACTTTAATATATTTTCCCTCCAAATTTCACTTTCCTTATAAACCTCCAGTCTTCGACGTTCAACTTTAACCGCCTCTCAAAAAAATGGGTCGACACGCATCAACGCCATCTCTTTAAGCACAAGGCCATTTAACCAAGTTAAATGTGGCCCTTTATAGGGACGGGCTGCTGTGTGCCGAAGCAGCTCGTCCACTCAGGACTCCCCTATAGGTTGAAGACCCAAGCCTACCCAATCCATGCGGAACAATCATACACACCATCATCCCTTGGTCAGTTTCTTCTGCAAAACACTCATTCGCATAATTAAGCAGCCTTTAACGCGGTCTAACAACCCTTCGCACACATGGACACACAATTTAATACATTCTCTTACACAAGTCTATTCTTATCCTCTCCTCTTAAATGCCCATCCCACTTAACCTAACCTAACCTCATACCATATATATTATTTTTTTTAAATTTTGTTTATAGAAAGGACAGAGAGGGATCGCTGTATGTGATACAGGCGATCAGGTAGTCAGAGAGGAAGGTGGCGAAAAACATTTAAGAAAAGATAGCAAGAGTTGATAGGTCGGTGGCTATACACCGATGTGTGGTGTTGTTGTGGCAGCGTTGATCTCATGGTTTGGACTGGACGAGGGTTGGAGGCAGGTCAGGAGGGCGAGGCTGTCTGCTCAGTTGGAAACGCGTTATTCATGATGCCTTCTGGTTATGCGAAGAACGGTTTAGATAGAGGGGAGTAGGAAAGGGGGTAAAGAAAAATAATAGCGTAGGCGAGTTGCGAACAGCTTCCCGCATCACTGGATCACTGTTAGCCAGCGGCGAATCCACTCGGCCATTCTGAGTCTCAAAAAAGACTCATTCAAACGAAGCTTTTAGGCCGCTCGCCTGCACTTGTCGTACGCTATACAATCCCCCTCCTAGAAGCGGAGCGTATTTTGAAGATATGAAGAGAGCCCGTTTGGGAATGTTATCCAAGGGCTAACGCTCCCCCTCCCGGGTCTGGGCACCATTGTAGATAGAGGAGAGTAGGAGAGGGGGCAAAGAAAAAATAATAGCGTATGCGAGTCGCGAACAGCTTCCCGCGTCGCTGGATCACTGTTAGCCAGCGGCGAAACCACTCGGCCATCCTGAGTCTCAGAAAAGACTCATTCAAACGAAGCTTTTAAGCTGCTCGCCTGCACTTCTCGTACGCTATACAATTGTAGATAGAGGAGAGTAGGAAAGGGGGCAAAGAAAAAAATAATAGCGTAGGCAAGTTGCGAACAGCTTCCCGCGTCGCTGGACCACTGTTAGCCAGCGGCGAAACCACTCGACCATCCTGAGTCTCAAAAAAGACTCATTCAAACGAAGCTTTTACGCCGCTCGCCTGCACTTCTCATACGCTATAACGGTACGGGTGGCGGGTGTTTATTGGTCGCGGGATATCGCGGCGCCATTGCGTACCTTCTTACGTGTAATGCAGTATATAATGGGTCTCTGGTGAGTTTTCCGAGTTATTTTGTAAGTCTGGTGTGAGCGTAAGTGTTGAGGGGTGCTAATTTGTTGTTGTTGTGTATTGCGGCCATTCTCGAGTACAACGGGGAGCGGCAAGCGCGCTTCAGAGAAGAGTTCTGAATGTGCTGAGCCTTCCGCTTCCACATGTCGCTCGCATTTAAGAGTGACAGTGGGGCGTACGTGAGAATAGGTAGCACGAGTGCTTTGGATAGATGTAGTTTTACGCTTTTGCTCGCAGAGTAGAACCTACCCAGCGATGCGTTTGTTCGTGAGGCTCTTGCTTGTATTATGTTTTGGTGTATATTGAACCTGAGGGTCTTGTCAAAAGTTACCCCAAGGATTTTGGTACGTTGAGTGTATTCGAGCCTTGTTGGGTTTAGGTGGTTCATGTCTGGTGTATGTGAGAAGATTTGTAGATTGTGTTTGAGGTTATCTCTAACGCCGTAGAGTGTCATCTGTGTCTTCTGAGGATTCGTGGTAATCAGCCATTTATCCTAGTAATCTGTCTTGTCGTCTAGTATTGTTTGTGCGTGGAGCGCGATTTCTTCTTGGCCTCGGCCGCTGACGAGAATGGTCTCGTCATTGGCGTAGGCCACTGTGTATGTGTGACAGCAGTTTTCTGGTGGGCGTGGGGTGTCGTTTGTAAACATAATGTATAGTGTGGGTGCCAGTACGCTTCCTTGATGAACGCCTGAGCGTGTTGTGAAGGGTCGTGAGATGGTATTATTGTATTTTATGTGGCAACTCCGTTCAGTGAGGTAGTGCAAGAGGAGCCTTCTGGTGCAGAGAGGTAACTCCGTATTGTTGGCGAGTTTCCAACGGAGTCCCTCGTGCCACACTTTATCGAAGGCCTTCTCCACGTCCTTACTGATTGAGAGAGTCTTTTGATGTACCTGGCGGGTTTTTTTTTATTCTGTCGTGAACGATAGTCACAGCCGCCTGAGTGGACCGGCCTCTCCTAAACCCGTATTGATGGGGGAAGAACCAGTCCCTCTCTTTCAGGAACTCCCGTAGGCGGCAGTTGACCATTCGTTCGAGTATTTTGCCTAGGTTCTCTAATAGAGCAATAGGCCTGTAGTTATTTGGGTGTTTTGGGTCTTTGTTTTGTTTGTGTAGGAGTATGTTTTGAGAGACTTTGAATATTTTAGGGAAGTGGTCTGAGGCTAGTGAGGCGTTGAATAGGTGTGTAAGTGTAGGGTATATGTTTGCGAGGAGGTCGTGTATAAGTGTGGCTGGTAGCCCGGAGGGGCCGGGGGCGCGTTTTGGTGTTGTTTTAATGTAGTGTTTTGTTTCCTCGACGGTGATTGGAGTGGTTAATGTGGATGTGTAGTCGAGTAGCCCCATTCGTATCAGGGGGGGGGGGCAGGCCTTTGCTCGTGAGCGTGGGCCCGACAACACTCCTGGATTTCCTGGAAGTGCTCCTGAGCGTGAGGTTTGGGTGGGTTGTGTGTATGCACCGTGTCCCAGTGGGACCTAAAAGCATCGAGAATGACGTTAGTGTCTGTGACATATATATTTCTTTCCAATTCCTTATATACTCTATCTCCCGTTCTCTCCCTCAAGCCTGATCTCCCCCATTCTCTTAACCGGCGGCTTTTTCTCAGTCTAGTCACAGACCGACTTTGGTCCATGTATTCCTGGGAGGATAGGGGGTACTCCTCCCTAGTGGCTCTAGATGGGGTGGTGTTTTTAAACATGCGGGCATTATTCCCACCCTTTTCTCTTGCTACTGCCCCTCTGATTGTTTATCTTAGATATCCTTTTATGTACCTGTAAGGGAATGACAAGTGTGGGATCGGCAGCCATGACGCTGCTGACATCTGGAGGATGTTTTGCTTCTCCAGCCCATTACTTAGAGGAGGATGTGCGGCTAAATGCTTTCCACATATTTTCACTTCAACTAACTTCACCAATTTGTTGACAGTATCGGAGGGTATTTATGACCCACCTACAAAATTTGTTGAAGAAAGTTTATACAAAATACGAATTGCAGAAATAAAGATTTTGATAATAATAAAGGACGAGGATATCAAGTGAACCTGATTAGGAAATAGCAAAATTTCGGGAAAATGATTAAGACTCAATAATGAGTTTCAATAAAATTTCAAAATAACGATATTAACTATCCTAAATAAGTAATTAAAAAAATTGTTTAACTAAATAATTCACAATCCAGAAACTATGTCTAGATCCCTTTGGAATATGATATATTTAATCAATTATTACATTTACTTGAGGGGCATTTGCAGATTAAACACAAGAGCGCAATCATGCCTCTCTTTTCGAGGAGCGCTGCAAATGTGCGGAAGGAAAGGGAGCAAGGGGCTGTCAGAATGCTCGCTCAGAAGGCTATCATTTTTTACATAGTGTATATATATATATATATATATATATATATATATATATATATATATATATATATATATATATATGCCGTAAAATAGGCTCTCGACGATATACCATATATAACTATTCGTTGAGGGAATTATTCTAATATTTCGAGTGCGTGGTAATCTGATTGACCGAGGTTATTTATCTTCAATACGCTTAAGAAGTGGAACGGAGCTCAAGGATAATAATATGCTATGATTAATAAAATAGAGTTTTATTAATTAAACTATCAACAACACAAAAAAATGTTTACATAAACGGAGAATGGAAAGGGTCATGGGAATATCTGACTAATCCGAGGATTAAGATTTGGAGAGATTTTAAAAAGGTAAACAAATAAAAATTAAAGGGGGGGGGTCGCTAAACCATTTAAAGCCCAGGGTAGTGTTGACAAAAGGTTAGATGATTAAAGGTAATGTTCAGCTTACGTAATTACAAAGTTGTTGTGCAGAGGAAGACGATGCGAAAGAATCTTTGGTCCACTGGCGATTTCCCGCAGAAGGGTTCTTCGGGGGGTTGTTCTTAGAGAAGGGAAAGGAGTGTCTTCGAAGAATGAGAGCGAAGTGGGGATCGGAGGTACGAGCCATCTTTGTGACAGCAAATCGGGGATGTTCTAGATGAGCAATGGAGGTTATTGTTGAAACCAAACGTTCTCTTGAAGAACGTTAAAAGGGGGGAATCGAATTATCCTGACGTGATGTCTTGGGAATGAGAACCGTTTCTTGACGAACGGGCTTGAAGAACAATGGCTGTTCTAACGTTGTTCTCTTTTTGAACAACAGGGGGGGGGTGAGAACCGTCTCTTGTCAACGGGCTCAAAGAACAATGGCTGTTCTAACGTTGTCCTCTTTTGAACAACAGGGGGTGGAGGGTGAGGAGCGTTTCTTGTTAACGGGCTCAAAGAACAATGGCTGTTCTAACGTTGTTCTCTTTCTGAACAACAGGGAGGGGGGGGCTTATTGACTTGGCGTCTCGAAGGCACGAACCTTAGCACTCAAGGGATATTGTCCTTCGCTGGACAATAAGGTGGTTCTCGAGGTAGAGAGTTTCTATGGTGCACAAGGAAGACCGGATCGGCGTGATGCCTCGCGAAGATAATCTGGATCTGATCTGCTTCAATCGGGAAAAGCTATGTATAAGTACCCGGAGCCGTCTCCATGGCGTAAGGGATTATTGAGTGGGGGACTTCGGGGGAATGCCCCGGTCGCGCCTGGGAAAATACCTTATCTGCCCATAAGCCTAACTCAATCTGGCGAGATTGACGTATGAAGGCGAAACGGGGGAATGAACCTCCTTGATTAAATATTGGCTAAGGTGGGCGATAACGCGCTCTGCTTCCTCTCGCAGATGCACATGGGTAGCATGTGTTTCTAAACATGTGATAGCGGCTGAATTTAAGCGGCCTCAGACCGTTCTATCACACCCCTCCATTCCAGGGGAAGTTGTCACTTCGGAAAAAAAGAGAGAAGGGACAACCATAGAGCTCCGTTGTGGAGAGCTCGCCTTCTTGCACCGACCGTACCTTCATGCACCTAGCTAGTATTACCTCAATACATATGATTATGTTGATCTTTTGATTATAGGGGAAACTAACCTTTAATACAAACTTAACCATAAAAGAGACATGGAACAATGAAATAATATAAAATTAGTACATATGGAACAAAAGAATTTATACGTAATTTAATGGGTACAAATATATACATATACGAGAAAAAAAATAGACATTGAGCCACAAAATTCAGACATATACATTAACTAATTATATTACAGGAGAATCTAATTTAAGTCATACAAGACGGTATATACATACATGGAGATCCTAATCCTACGAATACAAATTAATCTACACTGTTTGGTAACGCATTCCTACTGAGTGCATCAGCGACCTGATTATCGGAACCTTTTATATAATTTATCTTAAATTGGTACTCTTGCAAGAGTAGACTCCAGCGCATAATTCGGCCGTTAGAGTGTCGTACATTTCGAATATAGGCCAACGGGCGGTGGTCAGTTCCTATCTGAAATTCTTTTCCTATCAAATACATTTTAAACTTGTCAATAAGCCAAATAATCGCTAGAGCTTCCTTCTCTATAGTGGCATATCTCTTTTTGCGGGGTAATAACTGGCGACTAGCATATGCAACTGGATGACTCGTTCCGTCATCCTCATATTGAAGGAGTACACCGCCAATGCCCTCGTTGCTCGCGTCGGTCTTAATCCTAAAGGATTTTTCCGGGTTGGGCAACTTCAAAATGGGGGCAGAAATGAGCTTACTCTTGAGCTGATTAAAATGAGAAACAGCGGCATCATTCCAACGTAGTAGATCGGGGGAATTCTTTTTTAAAAGGGTGCTGAGGGGTGCCGAAATGGCAGCGAAATTCGGGACAAATCGCCGATAGTAAGAAGCTGATCCTAGGAATGATCTTAATTGCTTCCTAGTTTTCAGGAGGGGCATGTCGGCGATTGCCTTAATCTTGTCCTCCTGTAGACCTAACTGGCTTTGTCCTATTTTAAAACCCAAGTATTTTATGGTTTCGTGGGCAAAATGGCATTTGCTGGGGCCAATGGTGAGGCTATTTTCGCGCAGTCGCTCGAAGAGAGCTAATAGAGTGGTTAAATGATGACTCCATTCACGAGTAGCGACGTAGACGTTATCGAAGTAAAAGGAGACATTTGGAAGTCCATCTAACAACCTTCTCATGAGACGGTTATAGTTACTGCAAGGGGTCACGAGGCCAAAAGGAAGCACTTAAATTACATTAAGCCTTTCTCAGTTGCAAAGGTGGTATATGCCCTCACATCGGGCTGGAGGGGAATTTGGTAATACGCCTTGCACAAATCAAGTTCTGAGATGAACTTGGCGTATTCAAAAAGGTGGAGGTTTTGATCTACCAACGGGATGGGCTCGGCGTCGAACACAGTTACCGAATTTAACTTCCGGAAGTCGATGCACATCCGATAAGAGCCATCAGGTTTCTTGACCATGACGATTGGGGAACAATAACTAGAGGTGGAAGGTTCTATTATATCTAAACCAATCAAATTATCGACTTCGGCGTTAAAAGCTTGGCGTAAATGAATCGGCATGGGATAGGGTTTTGAACGGACAGGTTCTAAGGTCGTTAATTTAATATCATGCTCGAAACTAGTAGCGCATCCAGGCTTCTCTTCATCTTCTGCATCGTCGAACAGTCCGGTTTCTCGATTCTACGTTTAATTATAACCCACAGATTCTCAATGTGGTTTAGGTCAGGAGAATTTCCAGGCCAAGCTATAACGCTAAGTCCACTTTTTCTGAAAAATGTGCGCATTATTTGGGAAGTATGGCACGGAGTCAGATCCTGCTGGAAAATGCTGCCTCCATCAGGAAAGTCTTTCTCCATCGCGGGAAGCAAGTGAGTCTGCAGGATTGCCTTGTATTTAACGCTGTTCATCATTCCCTCAATAGTGATAAGCCGCCCCAGGACTTTAGCGCTAAAGCAACCCCAAAACATCTTTTTAGGTGGGAATTTTTGCGCCTGTTGAATGTGCACCGACTAAATGATTCATCTTTGCTTCGTCTTACTACCACTGACCTATTCCCATGTACTTCAAAATGCGATTCGTCTGAAAACGTAACTTTCTTCCAGTCAGTTGCCTTCCATCCAGCATACTTGCGTGTCAATAACTGCTTACGTACCGGTTTTCTAGCAAATCTGCCAACTTTAATGAGCCTTCGCCGGATAGTTGAAGAAGAAACATTTACACCAGTTAAAGACAAATCTCTCTGGAGGTCTTTACTGGTTTTCTTGGTATCCTTCACACTATTTCTGATGAGAGCCTTGTCATCGTGAAGTGTTGTCTTTCGTTTTCTTCCACATTTTCCTTGTCACGGTGTTGAATGTTCACCAGTGTCTTCAGCTCTTTTCACAATGTCTCCAACAGTTGACTTTGCTACCTTCATTTCCTAAAAGCTATAATACTTGCACGCTTCTTGGGTGTGATATCCATAATAAATTTATAGTCTAATAATGATTGGAAGGTGAATATTCTGGCAGAATCAAGTACACCACGGAGCACCCGCCCAGCAATAATCATCCACGAAAAGCTCTGGTGTAGCATTATAGGGCTTAGTGTAGCTTGGGCACAACAAAACAGTTTCCAGATGTTACCAGTACATTATTCTGCACGGAAAACCAAAAAAATTCAATAGTGTTGCCAAAAATTAAGACATATTATGAAATAGTCCAAAATTTGGTACTGACCGAATTAATTTGCACACTACTGTATATATAATAATTGAAAATTTCATGAAACGTAATATAGAATAGATGTATTTAAAGGACCAAAGAAATGAAAACTGGTAACACAGCCCAGAAAACGCTAAGGAAGATATTACGTGAACTATTCAAGCTTATGAAAGAAAATGGCGTTGAGCGTCGTAGTTATTTTAGCTAAGAGCGCTTAATGACACAGGTTCAAATCCAACTCTTTTATTCATTTTCATATAAGGGTTGCGTAGTCGTATATGTAACTTTTCTAGCGGATTAAGGAATTCTTATTATTATCCTTACCTAAGCGCATATATATATATATATATATATATATATATATATATATATATATATATATATATATATATATATATATATAATTAGGTAAAAGGCCATGTTGTATGCATGTATTATTGAAGTCCACAGCTGTGGCAGCGTTATTAATTTTAACTTTTATTTCCTTAATATTTCTTACAAGTTTTTTAACAGGGTCTTCGAGGCGATAAAAAAATATCCGCGAATGACATTCTTTATTCCTAGACCTATTTCGATCGTGTTAGGTCATCTTCAGAGAATGAACAGAAACGGAATTATCCTTACGTCTTGAAAAGGGTATAATTAAAAGTGTAGTCATAGTATAGGGGATAGCGTTGTTTAGGATAAAGTGGTGAAGAGGAATGAGTAAGAGTTAGAGTTAGTTGCTGGGTAACCAGCCATCTCTTTGGCTTTTATTGTTTATTTTTTTATATTAGTCTTCTGCATTCTTTAATGGGGTTCTCACGCCTCTGTAGTTCTTCAATATTTCACATATTTTGTTTTGTTTTTGTTGCGGAATTCCTTAATATATGATTTCTGTATTGACTCTGCAATCTCACCCTGCAGTGAATCTTGGAGGCGGTTCTTCCCTCGAATCGGATCTAGCGATTCTAAAGTTACTGTGGATATTTATTTGGTGGTTAGCCGGGATTTCGATCGCTCTTTTCGTCTTCGTTCATTATACGATCCAGGTTGCCCCACCCCTTCCAAGCTCTTCTGTGTAAGGACACATTTCTGGTTGGAAGTTCTATTTCGTTGTGAAGATCTCGTATTTTCTTACGTTCTCTCCTTCTTGTATTAGTGATTATATATACCGCTGAATTTTGTACTCTCTGAAGTTTCATTGCGTTTGTTTTCGGGAGACGGTTTATTGGGATGGCTGGGAAGAGCAACGTGGCTTTGCAGATAGCGCTGTATATTTTCTTTATGTTTTCTCTCTTTAGGTTTCTAAGTTGGAATAGTTTTGTTAGATGTGCTTTTCCCTTATTAATTCTATCGGCAATGTGTATGCCATAGGAATTTCGGGTGATATTTAGCCCGAATGCCTTTCCTTCGTTTACTTAGTGGTATCTTTTCTTCTCGATTTCTACTGTTGAGGTCAAACGCCTCCTTACTGGAATAATGGAAAACATTTCTGGATTGGTGCGAATTTTCCACTTTCACTTAAATTCGTTAATATTAGCAATTTCGGCCACTGTGATTCTGGCCATGGATGGGGGATGTCTGTATGTGCTGTCGTCGGCGAATTGGATATATGTTGTTGTATCGTGGACAGGCCTTGGTAAATCCATTGTATATATATTATAAAGTGTTGGGCTTATACAGCCCCCTTGGGGGAAACCTTGAAAGATTTCGAAGTCTGGGCCATCAAAGCCTGCTATTGAAATGAACGCTGACCTGTCTGTTATATAGTCGCAGAGGCATTTAGTTAGGGCGGAGGGTATCCCTTCTCTTGATTTTGTATTTCAGGCCTATCCTCCAAACTTTATCAAACGTCTTTGGGACGTCTCTGAGTATGATGTCTGTATAGCTTTTATCGTTTTAGCCTTTGCAATTGATTCGACCAGAATGGCCAGGGCAGTCTTTGTATTTTTTTGTTCTTTCTGAATTCGTGCTGATGGTTTGGAATCAGTGTTCTCTCTTCCAGGTACTTGACTATTCTATCGTTTTTGGCTCTCTCCATTAATTTTGCCACTGTCTCCAGCCAGTAGTGTGATTGGCTTGAAGTTTTCTAGGTTATTTGGTGGCTTACCAGGTTTTGGTAAAAAGATAATCTTCCCACTTTTTATTGCATCAGGGAAGTATCCTGCGCTTAGGGAGGCGTTAAATACTGCTGTTATTTGTGACAAAAACGTGACTGGTGCGCGTATTAGGTTTTCTTTTGTTATCCCCGATGCCCCAGGTGCCTTCTGTTTAGTAGCCTTCAGCGTTATTTGTATTTCTTGTAGGGTTATCGGTTCGATCTCTTGCTCTATTAGTAGTGTTGTGAAGCAGCTATGTTGGGGACTATTTCTTGGCGGTTTTGCTCCAAGTCTTCTACCACTTTTGCTTCGTGGTCGCCGTCGAAATCCTCGTTTTCGTTGGGGGAGATATCAAAAACCTTCCTCCAGTGCTCTTAGAACGCTTCTTCCATCTGATGGGGCTCCTTTTCCTTTCCATCTTCATTTTGGAGTTTAATTTTCACCCTCGGCTTTCCTTTTCTCCTGGCGATTGGAATTTTCTGCCATAGTTTGGTAGGATTCAATTCATTGTCTATGGCTTCCACGAAATTGTCTCACCTTTTGTTTCTTTCTAGTGCTAATTCCTCTATTAGTTGGTTTTTCACGTGCCGCAGTTTTGCACGGTCGCCTCTCTGAAGGCCATATCGTTCGATTGAATCTCTTATGTCTTTATATTCCCTTTCGAGATTTCCTATTTGGGCTGACCTGATTGGGTGCGGTAAAGTTTCATACGTTGTAATGGTACATGTCTTTTATCTGCCCTGATAAGCGCCTCCATGATGTCATCAATCTATTAGTCTATTTCTTCTAGTGAAGCCTCAGTTAGCTCTTCTTCGTAGTTGGTCCAATCGCCGTGTCTATATGATTTCCTCGGTGGGCACTTAACTTGAATGTGATCCATAGATAAAGTCATGACCACTATTTCGTGGTCGCTATTTGATGGAGGGCCTTTCTCTATGTTATCATTGAACTGAAGGTTCGGGGTTCCCAAAGCTATATCTGGTTTCGTAGCTCTATTTTCGCCCAGATAATTTGGAAATTCAGGTCCTAGATGCTCTACTATCCCCCTTTCCAATAATTGGTCAAGGTTTATTCCGGCTCTGTTGTAGTTCCGCGTGTAGCTGGAGGCTCTACTTCCGGCATTTAAGCCGCCCTTGAAGACTGTTTGGTCTCTGTGGCCAAATATTTCTGTAAAGTTGTGGAGGGGTAACAAATCTCTCCTTGGGGGTTGGTAGCCCGTTGTCACTATTAGATTGCCTTTCGTTGTTCTAATGTTAATCGCTAGATATGCTTCGTCAAGATCTTTGAGTTTTTTGAAGCTTATATCGTTTCGGATTGCCATAGCGACGCCGTCGTAATTGATGTTATTTGTTTTTTTTTGTAATTAGTGTAATTAAACATATTGATTTTATTTATTTCTGGGTCGATGTTGATCTCATTTAGTAGAATAATATCCGGGTCTTCTTTTAAATATGCGTTGCTTAGAGAGAATCTCTTATCATTCCATCCAGTTACGTTGTGGCTTATTATTTTTAATTTCCTTACATGCGCCATTATTTATGTTTTTCTTTATTCCCGGCTTCCTCTTCTGTCTGCTTTATACGCTTCACGCTCGATGGGCGATTTTGTCCTTTCAAATCTTTTTTTTTCTTGAATTCTTCTTTCTTTAGCGTATAACGTACATCCTGCGGGATTTCTAAGTTGCCTGCTGTAAGCATCATGAATATCTCGCGTTCTGTATACGGGCCTTCGTATTTATAGTGTCCCTTTTTAATACATTTTGCCAGATCATCGTTATCGGGGAAGGGCTTTTCCTCAGTGGCGTGAATCTTTACGTTGAAGCTTTGTTGTTACTCATCTCTTTCTTTCACAAGTTTTGGAGAGGGAACTGAGCTCGTTCCTTATTGGGTTTGGTTTGCTGTGTTGGTATCCATATTGGTGTTGTTGCCTGTGGCGACTTCTATCATCCCTTCTTTTCTTTTTTGCGTAGTCTTCCTTAGTCTTGGGCCTCTATTCGTTACCCGGTTGGTCTCTGTGTTTTCTCTTGGCTAGGAGTCTTTTGCTGTTCTTGGGTCTTGTCTAAATCTGTTGGTTTCTACTGGACGCTCACTATGTCCGCTGATGAAGGGTTTTCAGGTAACCACATTTAGTCTAAACCGTTCTTTTTTAATATTAGATTTAATTCTGTGAATACGAGCCCGGGTTTGCTACATTCAACACGTGTGCATGTAGAATACAAGCTAATATATTCAAAGACCCCCCTTGTTTAATTTTGATTACGTTTTTTACCGGCGGGATTTTTTCGGAGGGGGCTGTAGCGACTTTGGCGAATGTAAGATTCCGTTTTTCTTCTTCTGCTCTAGCCCTCTCTCTTTTCTTATTTTCGATTTGTTCACGCTTCATCGGGCATGCCATAGACAGGGGGCGATGGTTTCCATTGCAATTTAAAATTTTTTTTTATTCCCGCTACGTATGGTTTTTCTCACTACAACCAGAACACCACTTAATTTCTTTATCGGACAGTCCCTTGTGTTGTGCTTTTTAAGCGCATAACAGTTGAAGCAAGTTTGTATGCTGATGAATTTGCCTGCCTTTATTTGATCAGGTGTAATTTTTAAATTAAACGCGAGAATACCTGATTCCCTCGGCTTCATGGCAAAATTCGTTTCGCGGAATATTACTTTGAAAACGTGTGAATACTCCGTATTGTTTGCATGATTGATGAATTTTATGACTTGTTTAACTTTTACCCATGATCGTGCTCTCTCTATTTCCTCTTTTATTTCGTTCGCCTTATGGTCTCCTATCCAGGGGTCAATTTAACGGCAGTATGCCGTCTTCTGGGCCTCTATTTGGGGAGGCACTTTAGCCTCCAATGCAATATTTGTTAGTTCATCCGTAGCTTTTCCGAAAGAATTTTATCCACATCTCGGTCGTTTTGGCAAATTGCAATGTAGGAATTAGTGTAGTCTAGTAGCCTAACTAGCACTACACCGAGCTCCACGTAGATAATTCGGAATAAGTTTGTCCTGTCGGGTTTTTGCGCGCCCTTTAGGATGCGCAAAGGGACCCTTTTAGCGGTGTCCATCTTCTTACTAACCGGTTCTTTTCTTTTTCTTTATCGGCTAAAGAGAAGGAAAGGAGAGGAGGTAGACATAGCTTGCTGTTATATCCGTTATTCTAATGAGCTTTTTCAGCTGGCGAGTCGGTATTCCTCACCTACCTACCTATACCCCAACCCTAACAGTGTTGGCTCCACCTGACTTGTGTCTACCGCTCACACGGGATCTAACCGGTCCCGGGCTAAGCTTCGGCCTGCGCCGAGTTAGCCACCCGGTTCAGATAAGGTTCCCGCACAAGTATGTAGGTATCTAAGGAGATTTCAAGCTTTCATACAGGAAACTAAGAGTGCGTCTTTGTGCAGAGTCCAGTAATTGTCTCGTCTGACAGTTGAGGTCTCTTCTGTGACTTCTTTCTTGAGTGAAGAACGATGCAAAAACGATGAAACTCGCGTTACAAAGTCGAAGGTATAGATTGCGAATGATTCTTCGTTAGTAAGAATACAGTATCCGCCATCCGTAGGAATTATTCACAAATTGCTACACTATACTACATATATAGTCTTTCTACGTGAACATACGTATTACAAAAAATGTCTAATCATGGCGTGGGAATTTTTTAAGGGCAAACTAAGCGCTACAGGAAACATATAAAATGGAAGGCTCAGATTGGCGGAGTTACGAGCTACGAAGTAAAGCTCGCCAATTACGGTGAGAGAGACCTAACTGGGGCGAACGTGCAAAACTGTGGCACGTGAAAGACCAACTAATAGAGGAAATAGCACTAGGAAGAAACAGAAGGTGGGACCTTTTCGTGGAAGCCATAGACAATGAATTGAATCCTACCAAACTATGGCAGAAAGTTAACATCGCCAGGGGAAAAGGAAAGCCTAGGATGAAAATTAAACTCCAAAATGAAGATGGAAAGGAAAGGGAGCCCCATGAGATTGAAGAAGCGTTCCGAGAGCACTTGAGGAAGGTTTTTGATATCTCCTCCAACGAAAACGAGGATTTCGACGGCGACCTCGAAGCAAAAGTGGTAGAAGACTTGAAGCAAAACCGCCAAGAAATAGTCCCCAACATAGCTGCTTCACAACACTACTCATAGAGCAAGGGATCGAACCGATCACCCTACAAGAAATACAAATAACGCTGAAGGCTACTAAACAGAAGGCACTTAGGGCATCGGGGATAACAAAAGAAAACCTAATACGCGCACCAGTCACGTTTTTGTCACAAATAGCAGCAGTATTTAACGCCTCTCTAAGCGCAGGATACTTCCCTGATGCAATAAAAAGTGGGAAGATTATCTTTCTACCAAAACCTGGTAAGCCACCAAATAACCTAGGAAACTTCAGGCCAATTACACTACTGGAGACAGTGGCAAAATTAATGGAGAGGGCCAAAAATGATAGAATAGTCAAGTATCTGGAAGAGAGAACACTGATTCCAAACCATCAGCACGGATTCAGAAAGAACATAAATACCGAGACGGCCCTGGCCATTCTGGTCGAACCAATTGCAAAGGTTAAATACGATAAAAACTATACAGGCATCATACTCAGAGACCTCCAAAAGGCGTTTAATAAAGTTTGGAGGATAGGCCTGAAATACAAAATCAAGAGACTAGGGATACCCTCCGCCCTAACTAAATGCCTCTGCGACTATATAACAGACAGGTCAGCGTTCATCTCAATAGCAGGCTTTGATGGCCCAGACTTGAAATCTTTCAAGGTGTCCCCCAAGGGGGCTGTATAAGCCCAACACTTTATAATATATATACAATGGATTTACCAAGGCCTGTCCACGATACAACAACATATATCCAATTCGCCGACGACAGCACATACAGACATCCCCCATCCATGGCCAGAATCACAGCGGCCGAAATTACTAATATTAACGAATTTGAGGGAAAGTGGAAAATTCGCACCAATCCAGAAATGTTTTCCATTATTCCAGTAGGGAGGCGCTTGACCTCAAGAGTATAGATTGAAGAGAAAAGATACCACTAAGTAAACGAAGGAAAGGTATTCAGGTTAAAAATCACCCGGATAGAATTAATTAGGAAAAAGCACATCAAACAAAACTATTTCAACATAGAAACCTAAAGAGAGAAAACAAAGAAAATATTAAGCGCTATCTGCAAAGCCACGTTGCTCTACCCAGCCATCCCAATAAACCGTCTCCCGAAAACAAACGCAATGAAACTTCAGAGAGTACAAAATTCAGTGGTATATATAATCACTAATACAAGGAGAGAACGTAAGAAAATACGAGATCTTCACAACGAAATAGAACTTCCAACCCCAAACGTGTCCTTACACAGAAGAGCTTTGAAGGTGTGGGACAAACTGGATCGTATAATGAACGAAGACGAAAAAAGAGCGATTGAAATCCTGCATAACCACATAATAAACCGCGGTAACTTTAGAAGCGGTAGACCCGTTTCGAGGGAAGAACCGGCCCCAAGATTCACTGCAGGGTGAAATTGCAGAGTCAATACAGAAATCATATATTAAGGAAATCCACAACAAAAAACAAAACGAAATATGTGAAATATTGAAGAACTACAGAGGCGCGAGAGCCCCATTAAAGAATACAGAAGACTAATAAAGAAAAATAAAAAATAAGAACCAAAGAGATGGCTGGTTACCCAGCAACTAACTCCTAACTCTTACTCATTCCTCTTCACCATTTTATCCTAACAACCCTATCCACTATACTATGACTATACACTTTTAATTCTACCTTTTTCAAGACGTAAGATGTAAGGCGGAGTTAAGTCCCATTAACGTTGTCATAGAAGAACGGACAAGGAATATGCGGGAACTGGTTAATCGAGAATTGAAATATGATATCGTCCAAATGATTAAACAGAACAGAAGAGGAATAAGTCGCGCCAGATTTCCGAGCAGAAGTGCCGTTCTACGCATGAGAATAATAATGTTTTTTTACCCCCCAAAAATGACAAATAAAACCGATCAAATAAAGAAAACCTAATTACGGAACCTCACTAATTTCTACAAGAATTCACCGAATATCGACAGCAAATTCACCGACGTAGACCCAATTATATCGAAGAAGACATCAGAGAAAAACCAAAAGACACGATTTACACTTAATACAAAATATACAAAAACAAAGACACTAAGCGTAATACTAAAGTAATTTATTACTACAACAGCAAAGGCGCATAACATATATAAGAACATTAATTTTATAGAAGATAAATGGCTTGAACGCCATAATATATAAACTATCTCAAAGACAATAAGGGAACCACATAATAAGAAAATAATTAAAAGCGATAGGCCTGATCACCAGGCACTTAACATCTATTTGCACCCTACCACACTTCTTTCTCTTTTCACCACTTGTCTATCTTCAGCTATCTGTCCCCACAACCTTTTTTTGTCCCCTACACATACCTATCCACTTAAATCAATTCAAATTCAAAGTCTGACTATTTGTCGCTCCGATCTAGTTCTCTGGCAAAGGAGACGAAGGAAAATGAAAGTTTGAAAACGTGCTTCTTTTAACGGTGGTCAACTCTGAAGCGTCGAGATGTCGGGAACCATACTCCCGACATCTCCACATCTCCAGACAGATGTCTGGTTTTGTGGCACTTCCTCCTCTGACAAAGGTGGGGAAGTCGGGGCCTATTCGCTGTGCAATATTTGTGTCCAGCAATAGGTCTAGGCTTCTTCCTATACCGTTGAAGGTCCTGTAACCGGATTCTCGGCATCTGGCGTTCAGATCCCCTTTAATATAGTGGGGGCTCTTCTGCCAAATAGGCCAGTGATAGTGTGAATTAGTAACACGTTTCTCCTTGGCGGTTGATATCCAGGACCAATAACTAGCTTCCCTATGTCGAGTTCGACCTCAATTGTGAGGTAGGATTCTTCTAGATTTCTTATTCGCTTGTATTTAATCCCTTTCTTTATTGCAATAGCGGTACCGTCGAACCACTCCTGCGAATAATTCGTCATCAACACATTGTAGTTCCAGATTTTCATTTCTGCGCTACGCGTGTTGATCCCGCGTTCCGAAATTAAAATGATATCTGCATCAATTTCTCTGAATACATTTTCGTAAAGAGTTCTTTTCGTCGTCCAGCCGTTGGTATTAATTTCCAGTATCTTCAGTGCGTTCCGTAACATGGTAAATTGTTTTGACCTATGCTTCTTCTTATTCTTTTTTTTCTTCTTGGGGGTTGGCAGGGCGGTTTTACTGTGCCCAGGGGTTTCCTTCTTCTTGGGCTTGGGGTTTTGGAACTGCTCTTCGTAGCTCAAGTAAGGGTGCAGGGGCCCTCGCTGTTGTCTGGAGAGGAGGATCCCTCCTTATTTTCAGCTTTTTCGTCTTCTTCTTCCTCCGATGGTGGAGCTTCGATGATCTTCTCCAGTCCAGATTAAACCGTGTTATTTATTATGACTGATTCCTTGAATACTTTGCAGCATTCAGGGTCGGCAGGCATGATCACTGAAGAAAGATTGTTTGGCTTTAAGAGTGCATTGAGGACCTGGTTGTAACAGCCAGGCTTCGCTGCATTAGCTACATTTGCGTGAGTAATGCAGATCAGAATCCTTGCCCTCATCTCTCCTGTGGTGTTCATCTTCGCAGGTGTAGTCTTCACTACCCAATTCTTCTTAGCAGCGCTCGCGTATGTCATCTCATTAGCTTCTCTTCTTCCTTCCTTTTGATTATATCAGCGCTTTGGGCAGTTGAGGGCCATGGTCCTGTGTTCCCCTTTGCAGTCGAGACATTTCTTCTTATTGCTCTCGCACTTATCGAACCGATGCCCTTCTGTGGCACATTCACTGCACCACAGTTTGTTCTTGTCCAGGCCGGTCGTAGTTGTGTGTTCTTCTAGTTTATAGCATACAAAGCACATACGTATGCTATTAAACCTCTCCTGCTGAATGTTCTCTCCTGGGATTCTCATATTAAAGACCAAGATCCCGTTCGCCGTCGCTTTCCTGGCCATGTCGGGGGTAGAGAAGGTTATATTGAACACGTGTGTGTGTGTGTGTGTGTGTGTGTGTGTTCGCGGAATTTGATTATATCCCGGACTTTCGTCCACGGGTTGCTCCTCATAATCTCTTCTTTCAACTCTTCGGTTGAGTTTTCATCGACCCAACTCTCCACTTTACCGCAAATGGCACTGCGGTTCGCTGCCACTTGTGGGAGGATCTTTGCTGCGAGTCCGATGCTCTTCAATGTGGTAGCTCCTTCTTCAGACAGGAGCCGGTCCACATCTTTGGTCTCTGCGCAGATGGCAATAAAATGATGAAACTCCAATCAATTTCATCAGGACCCCCTTGTGTTCGAGGTAGAGGGTTTCGCATAGCTTCCTTTTTTCCGGGGACTTTTCTCCTTGTATAGTCCTAAAGGGGACTCTCTTAGTGAGGGTCTTCATGGTCTTCTTCGTTCCCTACTATGTCCTCTTCTTTTCTTCTTGTCCTCTGTAACCAATGTATAATTATTTTCGTATTTTGTGAGTGAAAAAGAATGTGAGTAGGTGGTAAAAGCGGTAGTGGTTTGTAGAAGTTCAAAAACGTCAGTGAGAGTGCTTCCGTCCATTTTCCAATTGGTCCCCCGCTCGGTTGCTGCCAGGATGATGGGTGATGGATGGGATGGATCTCGAATGGGAACTTTAAGGGGGTCATCGTTGCTTCCTCAAATGAGAGAAAAATGAGGCCTGGAATGGCGAATGGTGTGGTGCATGCACCTCTTTCATAGTTGCGTTGTCCATGGGCTTTGGAGGGGGTGAAATGCAAGATTTATTTTGGGCGTGATGCTTAGCAGGAGGGCCAACTTGAGAGGCTAAAATGATAGATTTCATAACTGAATGGGAAGCGGAGAGCTTCCGCCGGCGATGGGTTTTACGAGGAAGGCTGCGGCAGGGTTCGAATGAACTGAGCCGTCGGGTAGCGAAACTGTGCGGGAAGGATCTAAAAGTGAGTAGCAGCCAGGGGGTAGGCCCTTTTGTATTGTTGATCTTCTCTTGGAAGCGGTGGACCTTCGTGACATCCTGAGGAGAGAAGTCCTATAAAAATCCTCTACTGCTATGTCACAGAAGCCTTTGGCAAAAAAGGTGCATAAGTAGGAGTTGAGACGAGGATGCTGGATCACGGAGATTGCACATCCAATTAGGTATAGGAGGGCGAAGAAGGAGTTCGTGCAGTCAGCCGAACGGGACTTTACGAGTGACACATCCGACTGTGGCCGGACATCAAACCTCTGAAACAGACGCTCACGGTTGAAGTAAGGGGATGCCGCTGTGGAGGATCATTTCAGAACCAGAAGACAGTTTATGGGGAAGCGTTCTATCGAGGATGAGCTTAAATTTTTTTTTATTTAAGGGGCTATCTGGGGACTGCCGACTTAGGCATAAGTTGCCGTAAACAAACAGCCTAGTTCGAGGCTACTTTCAAAAATTGAACAGGAAACAAGAATAAAAAGAAATAACAATAACAAAGCAATAACAAAAACAACAATTAAACCAGGTTAAATAAAAGGGAGAAGGCTGGCCTTCCCCCAAAAGTCAATAAGTCCACCAGTCAAAGTGCACGCACTCGTCCCGAGTACAAGGGACAGGCGGTAGCGACCCCGCCCATCCCGTTACCGGGACAGGTGTCGTGCGCGAAGATCACCCAGACTGGGACATTCGACAAGAATGTGCAAAACAGTCTGGGGGACGACGCAGTCGTTGCAATAGGGCGCAGGCGAGCGCTCCATCAAATAGCGATGCGTCACACGAGTGAGCCCGATTCGGAGACGACAGAAAGCAATCTGAAGACGCCGCAGCATTGGGGTATAGGTCCATGGGAACAGTCGCGGCGCAATGGCACCCAACTTTAAGTTCCCTTCGACCGTCTCCCATCTTCTTTGCCAAGCAGTCCGAAGAGCTGCCCGTATTCCTGCCATGTAGTCAGTGTGAGGAAGAGTGAAACGCTGGTCCGGTCGCAGAGTCCTCGCGGACTCTTTGGCGCCCTCATTCCCCGCAATTCCTACATGTCCAGGAACCCAGCAGAAGATAATCTCGACATCTGCCCGGCTCGCCAAAACCGTGGCGTCACGGATATCGCGAACCAGGGGATGCGGAGATTCCAATGCCCCGAGAGCACTCAGGGCGCTTTGTGAGTCGCTATAGATCACAATCCGGTCTCCGAACCGGGCACGTCGCGTAATCTCCCGTACCGAATGGTGTATTGCCACCAGCTCGGCCGTGAAGACAGACGCAGCGCCTGGTAGAGCCCCGCTGACTTCAAACAGAGGGGATACGGCGTGGAAGCCGACCCCCTCTTAGGACTTGGAGCCATCCGTATACACTGGCACGGTTCCAGCGTGACACGATGTGTGCTCCAAAAAGGTCGAACGCAATACTCCCGGCGCAGTACAAGCTTTGGGAGCAGAGGCGTGGCGACAAATAGCCAAATGTGGTACCCTCCAGGGTGGCGTCCTGGGCAGAACCAGGGGCGCCACCGGCCCGAGAGCTATATCTACTTCTCGAAGGAGTTTCCTGGCCCTAAACCCAAAGGGCTTAGGGTATGACTGGCGTCTCTCGGCGGCATAGGCACCATCGAGATCAGCTGCGGATGCAGTGAGAGCTGTTGGCGACTGAGGGAGGCGCCGGGCTCGCGCGTACAGGCGAGTGATGCACTGCACGCGGCGCAGAGCGAGTGGCATCTCCCCAGCATCGACCAACAGGCTCTCAATGGGGGAAGTGCGGAAGGCACCGGTCGCAAGGCGAAGGCCGGTGTGGTGGATCGAATCCACCTTCCGCAATAAACGCTCAGCCGCGGATGCATAAAACTCGCATCCGTAGTCGAGCTTCGAACGAACAAAGGATCGATAAAAAAGTAGGGCAGTAGCCCTATCAGCGCTGAACGTCACGGAACTGAGAATGTCCATGGCGCGGGTACAAGAGACCCTAAGGCTGCGAATATGAGCCTCCCAGGTGAGGCGTCGGTCGAATACAAGACCAAGGAAACGGTGCGACTCCACCACATCCAGGCGCACCCCATTAAGAATCAAATCTGGGTCGGGGTGAAGCCGTGGATGGCGGCAGAAGTGCACCACCTTAGTCTTGGCCAAAGAAAACCGAAACCTGTGCGCTTCGGCATAGCGAGAGACGCGGTTCAATGCCTGTTGGAGTCGACGCTCCAGAGTTGGCATCTGGGCCGCGCCAAAAGAGATCGAAAGGTCGTCCACGTAGAGCGTAGCGAGAACATCTTCCGGCAGCACCGAGGTGACGCCGTTGATGCTCAGGGCAAAGAGTGTGACACTGAGGACACTTCCCTGCGGGACACCCTCTTCCTGCTCCTTTGGGCCGGAGAGAGCTCCCCCCCACCAGTACGCGGAATCGACGATCTCGCAAAAATTCAGATATAAACATTGGGAGGCGTCCCTCGCCCCCATCGTGTGGAGAGTCTCCATGATACCGTATCGCCATGCGGTATCATAGGCCTTCTCCAGATCGAAAAAGACCGTGGTGTAGTGCTGTCTACGAAGGAAAGCCTCGCAGACGGCATTTTCCAGTCGGAGCAGAGCTTCCGACGTGGAGTGGAACTTGCGGAAGCCACACTGTGCGGAAGACAGATGGCCTCCGCTGTCCAGGAAATAGGCTAATCTAAAATTTACCAATTTCTCCATCAACTTGCACGCGCAAGAGGTTAGAGAGATTGGGCGGAAACCGGTCGGAGTAGAGTGATCTCTCCCCGGTTTGCGAACGGCGAGCACAGTAGCGATTCGCCAGGAGTCTGGGAGAAGACCTTCCACCCAGATCCTGTTGAACAAATCTAACAGAAAGGCCATGCCTCGCTCACCCAAGTGTCGAAGCATGGCGTACGGGACATCGTCCGGACCATAGGCGGTGTCCGCGCACGAAGCGAGGGCGGAGCGCAACTCACTCACAGTAAACTTGTCGTTGAAGGGTTCTCCGCCTCTGTAGGTAAAGTCCAGCCGGCGGCCTTCCGCGACATCACGACGTGCATTGTTTGCTGGCGGAGCAGCATCCCGGCTAGAGAATGCGGAAAAAGCGGTCGCTAAGGATTCCGCCACGGACGCGGGGTCCGAGATTGCGGTCCCATTCTCCTGGAGAACGGGAGGGGGGTCCTGCGAGAACTTGCCCCGAATCCTTTTGACTCGCTTCCACACCTAAGCTAAAGGGGTCTTCCCGTTAAGTGAAGACACGTATGCCCGCCAAGAAGAGCGGCGGGCGTGCTTCGAAATATACCGGAACCTAGCCCGACGAAATTCAGCGACAGTGAAATCGTTCGGGCGGCGCTTATAGCGCATGTAGGCATAACGCTTCTGTTTGAGGGCCGTCTCACACTCGGCCGACCACCATGGGAGTGGTCAGCGTGCAAAACGGAAAGAGGTCCTAGGAATAGTAGTCAGGCCCACGGCGATGAGGTTGCCGGAGAAGAACTCAACGGCCTCATCTACCGACCTAAACTCCTTGACTGAGATAGAGAATTCAGTCATTTCCTGAAATGCAGGCCACCGCGCCCGCGCCAAGCACCACCGAGGTGGTCTCTCAGGCGGCAGTTGCCCTGAAAATGATATTTGAATGGGAAAGTGATCACTACCATGGAGGTCATCGACCACCCCCCAATCAAAATCAGGCTGTGCATCCGAAGAGCACAAAGATAGGTCAAGGCAAGAAAATGAAGCGGTTCTCGGACAGTGATGCGTAAACTCATCCACGTTTAGGACACCCAACTCAAGCTCTTCGATCAGATCGGCAAGGACTTGTCCCCTGGGATTTATGGAGTAATCTCCCCAGAGAGGATGCCTGCCGTTCAGATCTCCAAGCAAGAGATAGGGCCTCAGGAACCGTGCCACGACGCGGCGGAAGTCCCCCGCGTCGAAGTCAGCTGACAGTGGAATGTACGCAGAAATGATAGTATACCTCCTATCCAGGTGCAGCTGCACAGCCACTGCCTAAAAGGAGGTATCTAAAGAGATTTTTTTTTTTTTAAGAGCTCATCTGGCGACTGCCTACTTGGGCATTAGTCGCCGTATTAAAACTGGCCTAGTTCTAGGCTACTTTAAAATAAAATTAAAGAGAGAGAAAAAAAAAACAACACCCCAAAAGGGGGAAAGGAAGCAAGCTGGTGCGTCGGGGAGAGGTCCCCCCGGCGCAGGAGCGTGCAACTAAAAGAAAAAAACAAACAAAAAAACAAATGCAAAAAAACAACAAAACAAACAAACCTTGCTTAAAAAATAGGGAGAAGGCCGGCCTCCCCCAAGAAGTCAACAAGTCAATGTGCACGAATCTGTCCCGAGCACAAGGTACAGGCAGTAGCAACCCCGCCCATCCCGGTACTGGGACCAGCAGTAGCAACCCCGCCCATCCCGCTACTGGGACAGGCAGTAGCAACCCCGCCCATCCCGGTACTGGGACAGGTATCGTGAGCGAAGATCACCCAGACTGGGACATTCGACAAGAATGTGCCGAACAGTCTGGGGGACGACGCAGTCGTTGCAATAGGGCGCAGGCGAGCGCTCCATCAGATAGCGATGCGTCACACGAGTGTGTCCGATTCGGAGACGACAGAAAGCAACCTGAAGCCGCCGGGGCATTGGGGGATAGGTCCATGGGAACAGTCGTGGCGCAATGGCACGCAACTTTAAGTTCACTTCGACCGTCTCCCATCTTCTTTGCCAAGCAGTCCGAAGAGCTGCCCGTATTCCTGCCATGTAGTCAGTGTGAGGAAGAGCGAAACGCTGGTCCGGTCGCAGAGTCCTCGCGGACTCTTTGGCGCCCTCATTCCCCGCAATTCCTACATGTCCAGGAACCCAGCAGAAGATAATCTCGACATCTGCCCGGCTCGCCAAAACCGTGGCGTCACGGATATCGCGAACCAGGGGATGCGGAGATTCCAATGCCCCGAGAGCACTCAGGGCGCTTTGTGAGTCGCTATAGATCACAATCCGGTCTCCGAACCGGGCACGTCGCGTAATCTCCAGTACCGAGTGGTGTATTGCCACCAGCTCGGCCGTGAAGACAGACGCAGCGCCTGGTAGAGCCCCGCTGACTTCAAACAGAGGGGATACGGCGTGGAAGCCGACCCCCTCTTGGGACTTGGAGCCATCCGTATACACTGGCACGGTTCCAGCGTGACACGATGTGTACTCCAAAAAGGTCGAACGCAATACTCCCGGCGCAGTACAAGCTTTGGGAGCAGAGGCGTGGCGACAAATAGCCAAATGTGGTACCCTCCAGGGTGGCGTCCTGGGCAGAACCAGGGGCGCCACCGGCCCGAGAGCTATATCTACCTCTCGAAGGAGATTCCTGGCCCTAAACCAAAAGGGCTTAGGGTATGACTGGCGTCTCTCGGCGGCATAGGCACCATCGAGATCAGCTGCGGATGCAGTGAGAGCTGTTGGCGACTGAGGGAGGCGCCGGGCTCGCGCGTACAGGCGAGTGATGCACTGCACGCGGCGCAGAGCGAGTGGCATCTCCCCAGCATCGACCGACAGGCTCTCAATGGGGAAAGTGCGGAAGGCAACGGTCGCAAGGCGGAGGCCGGTGTGGTGGATTGAATCCACCTTCCGCAATAAACGCTCAGGTGCGGATTCATAAAACTCGCATCGGTAGTCGAGCTTCGAGCGAACAAAGGATCGATAAAAAAGTAAGGCGGTAGCCCTATCAGCGCCCCAAGCGCTGAACGTCACGGAAAGGAGAATGTCCATGGCGCGGGTACAAGAGACCCTAAGGCTGCGATTTTTTTTTTTTTTTTTTAATTAAGGAGCTATCTGGCGACTGCCGACTTAGGCATTAGTCGCCGTAAACAAACAGCCTAGTTCTAGGCTACTTTAAAAATTAAACAGGAAACAATAAAAAGAAATAACAATAACAATAAAGAAGCAATAACAAAAAAATAACAACAACAACAAACCGGGTTAAATGAAAGGGAGAAAGAAGGCCAGCCTCCCCCAAAAAGTCAATAAGTCCACTAGTCATGGTGCACGCACTCGTCCCGAGTACAAGGGACAGGCGGTAGCAACCCCGCCCATCCCGGTACCGGGACAGGTATCGTGCGCGAAGATCACCCAGACTGGGACATTCGACAAGAATGTGCCGAACAGTCTGGGGGACGACGCAGTCGTTGCAATAGGGCGCAGGCGAGCGCTCCATCAAGTAGCGATGCGTCACACGAGTGTGTCCGATTCGAAGACGACAGAAAGCAACCTGAAGCCGCCGCAGCATTGGGGGATAGGTCCATGGGAACAGTCGCAGCGCAATGGCACGCAACTTTAAGTTCCCCTCGACCGTCTCCCATCTTCTTTGCCAAGCAGTCCGAAGAGCTGCCCGTATTCCTGCCATGTAGTCAGTGTGAGGAAGAGCGAAACGCTGGTCCGGTCGCAGAGTCCTCGCGGACTCTTTGGCGCCCTCATCGGCGCGCTCATTCCCCGCAATTCCTACATGTCCAGGAACCCAGCAGAAGATAATCTCGACATCTGCCCGGCTCGCCAAAACCGTGGCGTCACGGATTTCGCGAACCAGGGGATGCGGAGATTCCAATGCCCCGAGAGCACTCAGGGCGCTTTGTGAGTCGCTATAGATCACAATCCGGTCTCCGAACCGGGCACGTCGCGTAATCCCCCGTACCGAGTGGTGTATTGCCACCAGCTCGGCCGTGAAGACAGACGCAGCGCCTGGTAGAGCCCCGCTGACTTCAAACAGAGGGGATACGGCGTGGAAGCCGACCCCCTCTTGGGACTTGGAGCCATCCGTATACACTGGCACGGTACCAGCGTGACACGATGTGTGCTCCAAAAAGGTCGAACGCAATACTCCCGGCGCAGTACAAGCTTTGGGAGCAGAGGCGTGGCGACAAATAGCCAAATGTGGTACCCTCCAGGGTGGCGTCCTGGGCAGAACCAGGGGCGCTACCGGCCCGAGAGCTATATCTACCTCTCGAAGGAGTTTCCTGGCCCTAAACCCAAAGGGCTTAGGGTATGACTGGCGTCTCTCGGCGGCATAGGCACCATCGAGATCAGCTGCGGATGCAGTGAGAGCTGTTGGCGACTGAGGGAGGCGCCGGGCTCGCGCGTACAGGCGAGTGATGCACTGCACGCGGCGCAGAGCGAGTGGCATCTCCCCAGCATCGACCAACAGGCTCTCAATGGGGGAAGTGCGGAAGGCACCGGTCGCAAGGCGAAGGCCGGTGTGGTGGATTGAATCCACCTTCCGCAATAAACGCTCGGCTGCGGATGCATAAAACTCGCATCCGTAGTCGAGCTTCGAGCGAACAAAGGATCGATAAAAAAGTAAGGCGGTAGCCCTATCAGCGCCCCAAGCGCTGAACGTCACGGAACGGAGAATGTCCATGGCGCGGGTACAAGAGACCCTAAGGCTGCGAATATGAGCCTCCCAGGTGAGGCGTCGGTCAAATACAAGACCAAGGAAACGGTGCGACTCAACCACATCCAGGCGCACCCCATTAAGAAACAAATCTGGGTCGGGGTGAAGCCGTGGATGGCGGCAGAAGTGCACCACCTTAGTCTTGGCCAAAGAAAACCGAAACCTGTGCGCTTCGGCATAGCGAGAGACGCGGTTCAATGCCTGTTGGAGTCGACGCTCCAGAGTTGGCATCTGGGCCGCGCCAAAAGAGATCGAAAGGTCGTCCACGTAGAGCGTAGCGAGAACATCTTCTGGCAGAACCGAGGTGATGCCGTTGATGCTCAGGGCAAAGAGTGTGACACTGAGGACACTTCCCTGCGGGACACCCTCTTCCTGCTCCTTTGGGGCAGAGAGGGCTCCCCCCACCCGTACGCGGAATCGACGATCTCGCAAAAATTCAGATATAAACATTGGGAGGCGTCCCCTCGCCCCCATCGTGTGGAGAGTCTCCATGATACCGTATCGCCATGCGGTATCATAGGCCTTCTCCAGATCAAAAAACACCGTGGCGTAGTGCTGTCTACGAAGGAAAGCCTCGCAGACGGCATTTTCCAGTCGGAGCAGAGCATCCGACGTGGAGTGAAACTTACGGAAGCCGCACTGTGCAGAAGACAGATGGCCTCCGCTGTCCAGGAAATAGGCTAATCTAACATTTACCAATTTCTCCATCAACTTGCACACGCAAGAGGTTAGAGAGATTGGGCGGAAACCGGTCGGAGTAGAGTGATCTCTCCCCGGCTTGCGAAAGGCGAGCACAGTAGCGATTCGCCAGGAGTCTGGGAGAAGACCTTCCACACAGATCCTGTTGAACAGATCTAACAGAAAGGTCATGCCTCGCTCACCCAGGTGTCGAAGCATGGCGTACGGGACATCGTCCGGACCATGGGCGGTGTCCGCGCACGAAGCGAGAGCGGAACGCAACTCACTCACAGTAAACTTGTCGTTGAAGGGTTCTCCGCCTCTGAAGGTAAAGTCCAGCCGGCGGCCTTCCGCGACATCACGACGTGCATTGAATGCTGGCGGAGCAGCATCACGGCTAGAGAATGCGGAGAAAGCGGTCGCTAAGGATTCCGCCACGGACGCGGGGTCCGAGATTGCGGTCCCATTCTCCTGGAGAACGGGAGGGGGGTCCTGCGAGAACTTGCCCCCGAATCCTTTTGACTCGCTTCCACACCTCAGCTAAAGGGGTCTTCCCGTTAAGTGAAGACACGTATGCCCGCCAAGAAGAGCGGCGGGCGTGCTTCGAAATATACCGGAACCTAGCCCTAGCCCGACGAAATTCAGCGACAGTGAAATCGTTCGGGCGGCGCTTATAGCGCATGTAGGCATAACGCTTCTGTTTGAGGGCCGTCTCACACTCGGCCGACCACCATGGGAGTGGTCGGCGTGCAAAACGGCCAGACGTCCTAGGAATAGTAGTCAGGCCCACGGCGATGAGGTTGCCGGAGAAAAACTCAACGGCCTCATCTACCGACCTAAACTCCTCGACTGAGATAGAGAATTCAGTCATTTCCTGAAATGCAGGCCACCGCGCCCGCGCCAAGCACCACCAAGGTGGTCTCTCAGGCGGCAGTTGCCCTGAAAATGATATTTGAATGGGAAAATGATCACTACCATGGAGGTCATCGACCACCCCCCAATCAAAATCAGGCTGTGCATCCGAAGAGCACAAAGATAGGTCAAGGCAAGAAAATGAAGTGGTTCTCGGACAGTGATGCGTAAACTCATCCACGTTTAGGACACCCATCTCAAGCTCTTCGATCAGATCGGCAAGGACTTGTCCCCTGGGATTTATGGAGTAATCTCCCCAGAGAGGATGCCTGCCGTTCAGATCTCCAAGCAAGAGATAGGGCCTCGGCAACCGTGCCACGACGCGGCGGAAGTCCCCCGCGTCGAAGTCAGCTGACGGTGGAATGTACGCAGAAATGATAGTATACCTCCTATCCAGGTGCAGCTGCACAGCCACTGCCTGAAAGGAGGTATCTAAAGAGAAAGGAAGAACGGAGACATCATGCCGGGTGTAAACCGCGCATCCTCCAGCCCGGCCATCCCGCGGTGGTGGGGTCGCAAGACCCTTATACCCCGGGAGGGCAGGCAGGGGGCACGCGCCTAGCATGGTCTCCTGCAAAAAAATAGCTAACGGGGAACGGGACGAGGCGAGCCTCCGCAGCTCCTCCCAGTTGGCCCGGAGTCCACGGCAATTCCATTGAAGGAATATGCCCTCCAGGCCTAGCTCGGAGGAGACGCGGGGGCCCACCTCGAATTGAAGACCCTCACGGGAATGGCCGTACGCTTCCCGGGGGCAGAACCCCGGGCGCTGTTGGCCGGACAAAGCGCTGTCGCCTTCGAGGACTTATTGGGGGAGGTTGGGCTCGCCATGCGAGTCTTTTCCTCCCTCCGCCTCGAAACCTTAGGCGGGCGTTGCGGCTTCGGAGGCGGGGGGCCCTCTTTTCGAGGAACCACCGTCTCCGAGCCACTCGCTCCACCTCGGGGCGTGGGCGAAGGGGCCGAAGCTCCTTTGTTGCTGTCCTCCTTTAGGGGAACAGCTTTAGGAACCCCGGAAGATGGCCTAGCGACCATCTTCAGGGGTGTTGCCTCCTGTGAGTCTAACGACTCGGTGGAGGCGCGTGGCCGTTTCGCTTTACGGGAAACGGTCACGCTGGGGGAAGAGGGGGGAGCCCTGGTTTTAGCCGGGGCAGGGTATGAACCCTTTTTGCCGCCAGCTTTACCAGGGGAGCGCCCAGGTTGGGTAGAGCCCGCAGAAGGGCTCCGAATGGGCGCGGAAACAACCGTGCTCGTTGGCCGGGATGGGCCAGGAGCAGAGGGTGCCTTTCTAACTATTGAGGCATATGACGTCCCTGGCAGAGCCGGGCGCGCCAGGACCAAGTCCTTAGCCTCGCGGAATGAGTCGATCCTGGGCCTGAACGGCCAGGATTTCTTTCTCAAGGAGATATGCACCACATTGCTTCGAAGAAGCAGGGTGCGGCTCTCCGCAATTGACACACTTGGCCACACACGATTTGGACTTATCGTGTGCGACCTTGGAGCAATTTACACATACTTCGGGTGACCCCGACTTTGCACGTCTACATGATCGATTCGTATGGCCGAAGCGGTGACAGTAATAGCACCGCCGCGGCAGTGGCACGAATGCCTTCACGCGGTAACGGTACCAACCGGCACGCACCGACTCAGGGAGCTTGTCACAGTCGAACGTGACGAAGAGTGTAGGGGTGGGTCTCGAGGCCCCTCCCTGTTTTCTCATCACACGTTCGACCTTGACCGCCCCATGGTCGGCCAGCTCTAGGGTGATGTCCTCAATGGAGTAGTCAACGAGTTCCCTCGCATAAACTACTCCTTTCACAAAGTTCATGGTAGAGTGCGGCGTCACACTCACCGGGGTGCCATGAAGTGTCCGAAGAGCACTTATATTGGCCGCCTCGGCGGGATTCGCCAGAAGGCTCCCGTCCGAGAAACGGGTTACCTTCGGCTCTCTAACAATTGCACTAGCTAATCCTCTCCTCTGATGGATCATGTTGCCCTTGGACAACATGGTGCCATCAGTGGAGCGAATAACGAGGAAGCGTTTGAAGCCAGCGGGCTCGAAAACGCCAGGTAACCTCTGAATGAGGGGCCCCGATGTCATCGAGGCTCCGCCCTGTGCATTCTTGGTGTTAGTCTTAGTCAGGGGCTCCGCACACGAGGGGCCGGATGTGCCGATCTTGGCTTGGTCGCCTACCAAAGTGGTAGCAGACCCATCCCTCCCCGCAGCCCCCGCGGATGGAGAGGAGTCCCGAGTCTTCTTCGTCCTTTTCTTTTTAGGAGAGGAGGGCGGGGAAGTAACCCGCTTCTCACCTCCGCCGGCAGAAGCCCCCATGCCAGATGGGCCGGCCTCAGCCAGGTCCCTCTCCGAAATGGAGAAGGTCCTGTTAGTCGTAGGGGCACCTGTCGGAGGAGATCCCTCCCCTCCTTTTACTGCCTCGGAGCCCTCGGCCGTTTGAGGGGGACCTTGCATAGGGGCGGATTCGGGTTCGGTGCTTGGCGCCGAGCCCGGATTCCCCCCCGTGGAAGGCCCTACCATCTGAGGCTGGGTCTCCTCAAGGACCATGTCTATCACAGGAGGGGCCTCCAGTTGACCATCCCCTCCCATGACATCGCAGGTCCCCTTGGCAGTGTCGCCAGTCTTGTGTGGGGAGGCACAGGCCTTGACCCCAGCAAGGTTTAAAATTCTTGCCAGCAGGTCTTTTGAGGGAAGCGACCGAAGGGGCCTGGCTTCCCTCTCCCCCTAAGGGGGTTTGCCCTACCGAGCCGCTTGCACGAGGGGCGGTCGGCAATGGGCTGCCTGCTGGCTTTCTTGGCAGTCCCCTTAGAAAGCAAAGGAGGGACTGCCGCTGGAGATAGGGAGGTGCCCGAAAGCACCTCCAGAGAAGGGGGTGAGGGGGAGTCCCCTACACCCGTAGGCGTAGGAGAGGAGTAAGCCTCCTCTCCGGTTAAAGAAGTATGGAGGGTCCCCTGCGCAAGCACAAGGGGCGGACCTCCATCTTTTCTGTGGAGCTGCACGAGGGCGGCTCCGTTGTTTTAGGGGGAATTAAGGGGAGATGTATATTTTTTGCATCATTGGGCATGGTGACCCTCTTTGTTTTATGGGATGCAATCGCTCACCACCTCTTGCAGTAGCCCGCACTGCAAGAGGTGCTTACAGGCCTGGCAGAGCCAGGCGCCGCCATTCGGGACCACACCTCCCGCCTGGTGGCCTGGCAGTCCTTCGGCATGGCGGCTCCACCTTAGACACGGCGTAAAATTGATAGAATGTGAAGAGGAGAGGAAAAGGGATGTGAGGAAGGTATGGGTGTGGATGAAGCAGGTTGTTAAAAAAAACATCCCGAACCGGAGCTCAGGGGTTAGGGAACAGTGTCCCCTCCCCCCTCAGCCCCGATCCGGGGTGATTGGCTTGAGAAGAAGGTCAGCATCTACCCTGTGAAATTAGAGGCTGACCAGAGAAAGTTGTGGGAGAGGTTGTATGAAAAGCGACGAGGTAGGGAAGAAATCGGGCTATCTGAAGGAAGGGAGGCTAAGCTGGGGCCGGACGGAGCGCTGGATCCCGTCAGCACGGCGGCCAGGATGGCAAATCGCCGCGCCCCTTACGGGGGGATGAGCTTTAAAATAGGCGAGGAATATTAAGTGGACGTTTAGAAGTGAGCATTATTTTCGGCTTAGTTGGAAGGGTTTGTGAAGGGATGTTCAAAGGAACAGGGTGGGAGGGAAAACTGGAGGCAGAAGGGTGTATGGTTGGTTGCGGGAAGGGTAGTGCAACGGGTAGAGTCTGGGGCAGTAGGGGTTAGGAAGGAAGAGTAGAGCTTGTAAGTTGAACCCTTCGATTCTCCACGCCGGAGAGTTGATTTAGTCTGTATCGTTGTCCGGAGGAAAGCAAGGTCAGAATCCAATTTGCAATTAATTTTTTTTTTTATATTCTTTCACGAACATACATGGAGACCGAGGATAGTGAACTCGATGTACATATACCTACATAGACACCTTTCCCAAGCTGTCCATTCTGGGGAGGCTGCATTAGGTGACTTCAGGACCATCGTAGTGCCACATGAGGTAACCCGAGCTCGGTGACCAAAGCGTGATTCAGTATGGCAACATCCACCTTGGACTTGAGCAATAGAATGAAGGTAAAACTTTAGTCAGAGACTGGCAGAACCTGACATAGTGAGAGCACTGTTGGTTCCCGTCTCCTTCAGCTAGCCGGCTACTATCCTGCAGAGGAGCCACTGGTCAGGAAGGCTGGGAGTACGAGCTGCACCCTGCAAAAAACACTGTGTGGTGTGAAATAAAAACCTCAAAAGATGATTGGCCCACATTTTTATGAGAATGAAAATGGAAATTCAGTCACTGTGAATGTCAAAAGATACAGACACATGCTTGAAGAATATTTTTTAACAAACTTTCAAAAGCTTCAAAATAGATGACAACTGTTTTTCCAGTATGATGGTGCAATATCACATGCATCAACTGAAACAATGCAGTTAAGAGGAATCTTCAAAGAAAAAATCATTTCTAGAAACAGTGAATTTGGGTGGCCTCCAATATCCCCTGATCTAACACCTTTGGAAATTTTTTAGGGGGGATATTTAAAAGATTGTGTTTGTCATAATAATCCTAGAAGTATCCAATGAATAAAAAATAACATCGCTGAAGAAATTAATGACATCGATGAAGAACTTTTAAAATGAGTGATGAGAGTAACTTCGTCAAGAGTAAATGAATGCTATGAGAAGAATGGTCAGCATTCGAAAGGAAGAATTTTCAAATAAATTAAGTTATGTTAATTATGCAAACTGATTATTATTCTTAGTTTTTTGTTCATTTTAAGCAAATAAAATTAGATAAAATAAAATTGGTGTAATAAGTCGATAAATGATAAATATCTGAAAGTTCAGTGAAAATTTTTTAGAAATCTATGATTCACTAAAACTGGCATAACTTCTACAAAAATAAATGAATCAATAAGCCATTTTAGGACCAAAGACTTACAACTATTACCAACAACTTCTGAAAGTTTCATTATGATCACAAAATTATTCCTGATTTTATCAAACTTCAAACGTAGGACATATAAAAAAAACCCCTGTATTTTCCAAATTTTTAGTTTATCTTTATTGGCCCTATCATATTTAACTTTGCTTACAGCCACTCAATACTACCTTTGTGAACTTCCAAAGGTCATGGACTTAGGGTTGGGAATATGGGAAGGATCTAGAAGATCCTCCAATCAAATCAAAATGAAACTTTAAATTAAAATATTTAATTTAAATTCAAGCAACAAGAAACAAATTGAGATGGTGTAAATCAACCATAATGGGTATTAAATGTGAAAATATTTCTTTTGTATCATAAATTTTGGACATACCAGCCCAATATGTAAGGAGCGAAATGAGTGGGGTTGTGGCAGACCCATCAAGTTGCCAATCATGGCATTGATGCACGCTAACTCAACTTAATGACTTAGAATAAAATTTCTTACAGGATTCGAGGCCCTTCTTGAATTGCTCATTTGACGGATCAAGGGACACTGCTTTCTCAAAATCTTTGAGACCTTCTGAATAATATCCTGTAAAAAAAATGGATATCAACATACTTGTAAGGCATTTTTTTTTTTTTTAGAGAGAGAGAGAGAGAGCCCTTTTGTCGGACAACCAACAACAGTAAGGGCCCCGACCAGTGAAAAAAAAAAATCACCAAAGAGACTTACATTTTGGCCCCCCAACCTCTCTTCTCGGAGACAGGCAGACACCAGAAACATCAAACAGCCCATGGGTGGGTCTACGGGTCAATTACTATGTGAGATGACAAAGTGATTATTACTATTAATATGTAGGGTGGGTTATACGCCAAAGCATAAAAGGCAATGAGGTCCTAAAATACAAAAAGTGGTACGGTTAAAATAAAAGTGATAAAAAGAAGATTAAAAAGAGGGCCCAGGGGCATGATGGAGTGAGTGTTTCATGTTGGTTGCGAGGTTTGGTGGGCAGTCCAAGAGGTGTTTTGTGACATCTCAAGGTAGGTCAGTGTTGGGGCAAAGTTTATTTTGCACTTGGAAGTTTGGTGGATACTCAAAAATTATCTTGTGCCCTGTCTAGTCATTTCTCTTGAGTTGGCTAATTGAGGTGGTTGTTCATTAGGGAATGGGGTGGGAGTGGGGGGTGGGAGTGGGGGTGGGGGTGGGGGGCATGTGGCCTTCTGAGTGAATTCAAGTTTTGTTGCAGATCAAATCATTTTATTGCTTCCTACAAACAGTATTCATAAGTCTTTAAAAGGTTATTTAACTTAATTGATTTTTATTTTAAAGATGATATCAGGTCATAGTAGTGTTATATACAAAATAATGAGTAACTTGCAGTAAATCTAATCAAATATTTATGCATGTGGCCTACAGCTAACTTAATACAGCCTTCAACACGGAAAAAGATCCACCAAGGATTTAGGATGTACATGGTCTACGGGTGAGGGTAGTGTTATATGTAGAAGTTTGGGAATTATTTTATTTGGGCTCTTCTGTTGGCTGCAATAAAGGGCACAGCCACTGCATCCACAAATAAGCTTTTTTTCTAGGCTACTGAAAAAAATAACAGCAAACCAACAAAAAGGAAACTAGAGAAAATTGGACAGTTTCTTCAGAAGCTTGAACCAGGGTTGGCACCTCCCCCATTTCTTGGGGAAAAAGCCCCCCCAAAACACAGGTTTTATAATATAAATAATTAATGAGTACCCATGATAGCCATAACCTGTAGAAGGAGAGATGAATTATGAGTCAGTATCAGAGAAATAACCTTAATTTGATACATATTCTTTTAAATTATAAACATAAATATGCATTTTGAAAAAAATAATAAGTAGCTTTCATTTCTTGAAAAAAAACCTGCATAATTTTTCTAAAAAATTAAAAAAACAGGGTTTTTTAAAATTGCACTTGAGAAAAAAACATGGTAATAAAACCCAGGTTTTTTATGTTGTTTTTTTTTATTTGCCAAGCCTGGAATGCACATGCACACAAGACCCCCAAATTAGATACTAAGGAAGAAGCTTCTGCCTCCTCCAAACCTCCATCAATCCACAATTGCAGGTGCATGAATCCATCCCAAGACTAGGAGACCAAGCAGCTACCATGGTAAGGTTCAAGGAGAGCTACATGCCAGGAGTGCGTCTGATTCTGGTGACATTTAAAAAAAAACCCCAACTTTTAGAGCTTAATGGCAGCTGCTGCCATCGAGGGCATAAGCTTAATCTATTTTTAAGTTACATTTTCAAAATGGCAACACTACAAAAAAAGGGGGGGGGGGGAAGAAGGAAAAGCATTATCAGGCAGCAGAGGGAGGCCGCCTCCCCCAGGTGGCTGGACATGTGGCCAACCACCAACCAACAAGAAAGATACTATGGAGGAGGTCCATCTCCTCTAAAAACTCAATGCCACAGAACAATGTGCACAAACCCATTCCAAGTACAATGAACAAGCAGTAACAACCCAAGAAATATGAACACAATACTAGTGGTCTTGTAAAGCTTTGGGAGGAGAAGTGTGGTAACAACCATTCAAAGGTGGCATCTTGGAAGAATCAATAGTGCTACTAGCCGCAGTTACTTCATGGCAGAGGATGATGCTTAAAGACTCTTCCCTATGGATTTAGAGAGGGTTGCTCCTACCCATATGTGGAATAAGAACTTTCATAAGAAATCAGAAAAATGGGGAGGGTCTCCTCATTCCCATAGAATCAAAGATCTCTATGATACAGTAGCACTTGGTATCATAGGTCTTCGCTAAATCATTAAACACTGGCAAAATGCTGCCTCCAGCTGGAGCAGAGCTTCTAATATGGAATGGAAAGCCACAATGTGCAAAAGACAATGAACTCAATTGTCAAGGAAATTAAGTTACTTTAATATTTACTATTTTCTCCATCAACTTGCACATGCAAGAGGTCAGAGAGATTGGGAGGAAACAAGTCAGAATGGAGTGATCTCTTACCAGTTTACAAAAAGTACATTAGAATTTGACAAGATATTCTCTCAAATCATGTTGAACAAAACTAACTCAAGGCCAAGCTTCAAACGCCTAGGCATGGGAGATATCTGGGTAAGAAGCAAGAGTGGAATGCAACTCACTCAGTGAAAACAGGTCATTCAATGATTTTCCACTTTTGGAGGTGAAATCCAGTTGGCAGCTTTCAGTGATTGAGTGACATGCTTAGAATGCTGATCTAAGCTGGACAATGTGGATAAAAGCAGTTGCGTAAGAGTATGCCATGGATGTGGGGTCTCAGATGGAGGTCCTAGAGAATGGGCAGGGATTACTGTTAGAACTTACCCCAAATGCTATTGACATGTTTCCTCACCTCTGTGAGATGGGTCTTCTCATTTAGTGAAGACATGTAAGCCTGGCATGAAAAATGAAGAGCGTGTTTCAAAATTCACAGGGTGAAATCATTCAGACAGCATCTTGTAGTACTTATAGGCATATTTGTTCTCTCCAAGGACCATCCCTCACTTGGCCAATGACCAAGGAAGCAGATGGCATCCAAAATGGCCAGATATTCACATAAAAGTGAGACCCACACTGATGAGGATACCCTTGAAGAACTTAACAGCTTCATCAACTGACCTAAACTCCTTGGGTGAGAAGTCAGTCATTTCCTCAAATGCAGGGCCACTGGGCCCAATCCAAGCACCTACAAGGTGGCTTCTTAGGTATTGGTGACCCAGCCAGAGATATTTGAATGGGAAAATGGTCACTTGCATAGAGGTCATCAACCACCTCCCCCAACCAAAATCTGAGAGTGCATTCAAAGAGCACAAGGGCAAGTCAAGGCAGTAAAATGAAGCAGATATAAGAGTGATAACTAGGTTTGATTGTGTAGTCCCTCAAAGGGGAGGGGGGGGGGGTCTGTGATTCAGGTCTCTGAGGAGAAAGGGCCTTGGGAACTGTTTTACAATGTGGCAGAGCATCCATCTCCTCCATTTCATTGAATACACAACACACCACTCTTCTGTCAAAGGAACCTGCCCACTGAATTTCCATATTACACTTCCCTGTAGTGGCTCTCCATTGGACCACAAAGGGTAACAACACTGATGGGTGGCAAAACATGCCACTAACATTCATTAATCTCTTTTTAAGGGTTAAAATAAAAATAAAAAGCAATATTAAGTTTTTATTTCCAAATAATATTTTGACCGCATTGTTACACCATTTGCATCAACTAGTTTGAAGATTTTTATGCCAAACCTAGAGAGCTTGGTTCTTATATATTGGCAAAAAATAAGCTTGCCCTTTCATAGAAGTAGCGATTCATCTAGGCTCAAATTTTTGAAGGAGAGTATTTTTCATTCAATGCATCCTCAAGAAGTTTCAATAGAGGAGCAAGCTTCTTTGGTTGAGCATCGTCTAGCTGTACTCATCTTCAAAATGCCAGGAAGCGCAAAATGTTGCAAAATCTATTAGGCAACATGACTGCCCCCCAAATTGGAGTTGCCATATATTCATCTGTTGACCAATAGGAATTGATAGTTGGCTTATTAATAATTCCCATCAGTAGACATGACCCAATGAAACTTTTCATTTTTCCTAAATTTATTGGGTACCACTGCATGTACCTAGATTTTGGTGGCAAGTGAGATGTTTGATCAAAAGATTTGTCAGAAAAATAATTTTTCCGGGTCACCATGAGTTTGAATATACAGTGGGCGCAAAGGAAATGTTAACATTAAGAATTTTTGGAAAATTAAGCACAAAAGTACATTAAGTTTGTTTTATTGGGTCCTTTTACTTACATTTCTTTACATTTAGTACTTTGTCATGTTCCCACAGGTCTTCAACACCTCTTGGATCCTCTTGGGCATGGATGATGCAAGATTCTCGAAGTAGGAGCTGTCCATTGCCACCCACAGCTTAATGAGTGTCTCCTTCAGGGCGGGGATCAAAGTGGGCCGGGACTTAGCAACTTCATTTTTTATTTGTTTCCAGGCATTCTCTATGAGGTTTAAGTCAGGTGAGTTGCCTAGCGAGTCCAAAACTTTGATGTTCTGCTCATTAAGGAAGTCTTTGATAGCTTGTGCCTTGTGTGCAGGGGCGCCATTGTGCATAAAAAAGTCACAGTCATGGAGAGCGTAGAAATGGAACAGATGTTCCTCCAAAACCTCAATGTAATTCTTTCCCTTCATGGTGACGTTCTTGGGGAGGAAATAGAGACCACCCCTGCCCTTCTCCCCACTGAAGCATCCCCAAACCATGATGCCATCGGGGTGCTTCACGGCCTTCACGGTGTAGCGGTGGTCATATCTGCTCACATCACTGGGCCGCCGCACCACTTTCGAGCCACCCCTGATGAGCCAAAAACTGCTCTCATCACTCCACATGACTTTCTTCCACTGCTCTGGTGTCCAATCTTGATATTTCTTCGCAAAAGCTAGCCGTTTTTTTTTTTTCTTCATACCCTCTGTTAGCAGCAGTTTCTTGGCAGCACAGAAAACCCAGGTCTTTTTGTAGCCGGTATTGGATCGTATGAATAGCGACGTTGTGGAGTAAGTCAGGATGTTTCTCCTTCAATTAAGCCACTGTTATCGAAGGGTCCTGCTTCACCTCATGTAGCAAAACCTTGTCAGTCCGAGTAGTTGTCTTCTTCTTGCCCACAGAGCTAGGTTTGCGAGGGGGTGTGGTGCCGGGAGGGAGTGTGGTGGCTGATTTTTAGCTTAAAGAGTGACACACGGCTCACATTCAGATCGGCAGCTACAGGCTTTACTGGCACTTCCTGCTCCATTAGGATTAGGGCACGGCTCTTCTCTTCCATTGTCAGCTTGCTACGCCCCATTGCGATGGTATAGTGGTGTCTGATAGGGCGTCAAAGTCAGCAGAAAGGTGGGGCAGCGTAACACAGATGTACACTGTCTGAGCTCTGCGAGCACACTTAAACTGAGCTTGGTAGGAAGTTCCGAGGGAGCCCTGGCTGCAGGTACATGCATCATACCAAGCTCCTCCCACTACCTATATGGCGGGAATGCGGTAAAAAAGTTAACCGCGAAATTTGAGTTAACATTTCCTTTGCACCCACTGTACTATCAAGAAAAACCTAACAAAAAAACAAATATTTTCATGCTTTCAAAATTACAATTGAATTTGTTTTCACCAGTAAAAAGTTCACAACATTTCATTCCACCAACGTTATCACCTAGATTTTTCCAATTATAGAAAATAGCGCTTGTAGTTTATTCTTATTAGGCTCTACCTTTGTTTGATTTTCATCATCATCAGCAGCAATATTTTCATTGAAATCCCTAAGAGCTGTATTATCAATCAATTAATTGTCAAATGCATCTTCTTCACTATCATTATCAAAATCATCATCATCGCCATGGACAGCATCATGAAAATCACTTTGACATCTTTGACATTTGAAGGGCACTAATTAGCAAATAAAACAACCTTCAGGATGTGATCATGTGAAAAGTTGCGATACTTCTAGAAACAGTATATAACTGAATAAAAATATCCACACAAAACGGAAATGTTTATATAATATAATTTAAATCATGATGGATACGCAATGTCACTCATCACTGATGGGAGTTTTCAATGACGGCTGAGATCCATCACACGCATTAAAAGGGTTAAAGGTATTGTCAGTAATCATCATTTTGATGTTGATGTGAATTTCACTATCCAGTTGGGAACCTCATCCACAATTGAAAAGGATGGGTAGCTCAATTAATAATCCATGCTAATAGGAAGATAGGAGGAGAGTAAGTGATGGTGATGATAAATGAAATAGGAAAATATAAAAGGCTTAGAAACAGAGATGATTGGTTTTGTTTTAGTTATTTTTACCACCAATTTGCAGCTACATTTTGAGACCTTTCTAAAAGTGTGCTCTGAAGCAGCAGACACAATATCAACTTGAATCAAATTGGGTATCTTTCCCATGACTTGCTAGCATAAAGAAGTTAGACCACAAATGGTGACGGGTAGGAGTGGAATGTCACAAAATACTTACCAAGTCGATATAAAATTGTTGCTCTGTTGTAATATCCAACTGATAGGCTATCATCTAATTCTATTGCCTTAGTATAATCTTTAATAGCTTCATTAAAGTCAATTTTCAAATATTTTTTAAGGCCTGAGTTGTTTAGAGCAATTGCAGCATTCTTTTTGTCTCTGAAAGATTTATTGCAATAATATTAAATAGAGATTTAAACAAGGAAATAAGATTAAATTAAAAACTTGAACACACACTCATTTGTATCATGAAGAAACAACCTGATTTTGTGAAGATTTCACAATCATTACTAGGTACCCTTATCGTATATATTTTACTTATCTGACTCTATAAATAGAGTACCATCTGCATTGTATGAGCACAGCAAACAACAAAATTCTTGCATACTATCAAATAATGGTGCCTTCTTCACACGAGAGAAGGCTAAGAAATGGCAGCAAAGATGCAATGAGCAAAAACAAAAATATAGGCAAAGGGCCACTTTAAAGTGTCAAACTGTGGCTACATCAATGCATGTTTAAATTCTATAGGTCACCTTGAAACCCATTGTGGTAGTTCATGCATCAATTTATCCTTTTAAATTTATAAGTTAAAGTAATAATGAGATAATTTCCAACTTGGAGTTAAGAGGGTTTGAATTATATTTAAATTAAAGATGCTGAAAATGATGGAAAAAAAAGACTAAACCATTCCAATTACAAGAGCAGATTTCTAAAAATAATAGACAAAACTTGTAAATTAATTCCTTGCTTCTATAGGTTTTCTATAAAAATAATTTAGAAAAATTATGCTTTTCATGGTATAAATGACATTTAAATGAGTATATCCAATGTAATGAATTACTTGATTGTAGTTGACTGTAAAAAAATAATTCAGGATTCTAGGCCTTAATTTCAATGAGATTTTTTTAGACCAATACATATTGAAACAATTAATCTGTTAAGACAAATGTGATTTTTTTTTATCCTAAGTGTTATTGCCAATATAGATGTACCAACTCAGTATTATTATAACTAATTTAGTCATTCTTAGCTATCAGAATCCAAGGTCTTTATACCAATATATAATTTATGCAGTAACCTGTCTTTGTAACTATTTTGATAAGAATACTTGATGTAAGTAAATTAGTTAGGGGAGGGAGAAGATGTGAAATGCCAAATCAGTGCTAATTTAATGTGTCTACAAACCTATCCACTCTTGAGGTTGGCCCTATTCTGCAAAGTGTTGGCCCCTTGTGGAATATAAACCACTGTTGAGATACTTATTATTACTTATATATTATACCATACTGTATATTCACAGACAAAAGGTGAAACACTGTTAATCTATCAATAAAAAACAGACCTATATTTGAGCTACTCACTTTAATTATAAGCAAGAAATATGCGTAAAATTCGCTAGACAATCTACTTACTTGGTTGATAATATATCACTATTTGTTTCAATAGTAGACTCCAATTTTTCAGAATTCATTTTTTATAAAAATCAAGAATTTTCTAAATATAAATATTATCTTTGGTATGATAAAACAAATATTAGTACCAAAACCAAACTCTCAGTTGCATATCAGATGTCCTAAAAAGTATGTAAGAACAGTAAATTATAAGGGAATGAAGGACCACTATATCAAATCATTGATTATACAGAATGATGGAAATATTTACCATAGCATCAAATATTGGAATAATATAGGGTTTATATAGTCTACAAATTCCTTACTTTTGTAACATTTCTGTTTATCATGGCAAACATCCTATTTTCTTTGATTATAATTTCAATGCATTACCTTGAACTTTCTCTTGTTTAACCTCAGACCAGGTCCTTCCATTAGGTATGAAGAAGAATGGATAATGGAAATGGACTTATGAAGAAGATATGAAAGTTTCAGGGCATGTGAAAGGTTGAAAGACTGTCTAAAAGTGTTTACGTGAACAAGAGTTTGAGAAAAGTTGACTAAAGAGCATGTGTATAATATTGTGTAGGAATGAAGACTTGGTCTCTCTGCTCAATCAATATTGGCCATTTCATTTGTTTTCCATGTATAAGATTGATTTTCTGACTGCATGCACTAATAACTTTCTTTTATCTATATTTGTTTAGTATAAATGCTTTGCTTGTGTAAATATAATAATTTGGCAAATTGTTACCTATATAGCGTTGAATAGTTTACATAATTAAGCTGAACAGAACATTTCACAAACTAACAGCTAATTTCTAGAATAAAAAGTGCAAAAATATTTTTAATGTATATTTCTAATTCTTTAGACACTAATCTTTATTCTTCTTTGGGGGATTTCTGAGTACAGTGCTAAAGAGGCTGAGCTAGTTCTAATACACCAATAAGTACAGGAGTTAATCTTAATAGATTACAAGAAAACAAATACAAACTCCATAACCTCTGGAGAGAAAGAGAAAACAAATTAAAATTAATCTAGTGTATATAAATTGTAGTATAAAGGTAGAAGGCAAGAAGAATATTGACAATAGCATGATAGCCATGCAGCATAACATAACATAATTTCACGGATGACAAAAGCCACAAGGGCCTATCAAAGGTCATCCGCATCCGTCAAAACCCACCCACATAGAAATATATCAGATCATGCAACTACTTTATAAACAATACATAGGATTGTGTCAGATCATGCATCTAAAATATACAATTTAAACATCCATAGGATTCTGTCAGATCACTCACCCACAATATACAATTTAAACCAGCCACATGAGCGGATCAAAAACAAAAAGCACCAACACCAGGGGAAGACAAAATCAAAGTCCCCCACAATATAATATAAATCCAAGTCAAACGGCCTCTTTTTTAAGGCACCCAAACTCCCAAGAAAACTACATCCAGAAGATTGCGTCCAGAAACAAGGGTATCACCAATCAAGGCTTATCAAGAACTAAATCATGCTGCAGCTATAGATATATAAACAATATTAATATATACAAAACTTAGGAACCATCTGAATATAAGTGGACTTCTATGAAATAAGTATCCTTGTGCACAGTAATAATGACAAAGATTAAAACTAAATTTTGTTAAATAGTGACTACCAATGGAGTATTGGAATAACTATAGCTGATAATATTTGTATATATATGTGCCTATGGCTGTTAATGTTTGTATAGATAGAAATAGATATATACTTAGGTTGATGACAAAGTGTTACTAAACTAACACAAAACAGCTTAATAAATAAAAATATATTTATTCACTCTTTGAAAATACCATAAGAGGTGCCAAAGTGAAGGCAATACCTCGAACTATCAACTGAACTGAACTGAGGAGATTATGCATTGTGCTTAGTTTGGACACTGGATTGCAATTTATAGAGACTTTTACAACACAGTGTGTGCCCTCAGGGCATTGTAATCTATGCACTCCCAGGTTCATATTACCATGATGACAACTGCTGCGAGTTGGGAGGATGTCAAGATTATTTCTGCTAGGTTCTTGGACATGTAAGGATTTGCAGGATAATAAAAACAATTATTTAAAATTAAACTAAAAATATCAATAACAATGTGTGTGCCTGTCCTAGTTAATCCCTCTGATAAGCATTTAAAAGCATTCAGGTCAGCAAAATGAACAATTTCATTTGGAAGATCGTTCCATAATTTGCTATAATATGGAACAAAACATTTGGAAAACTGATTAGTTATGAAATAATATTGGAAAATACATTGTCATTCAGAGCTAAGGTAGGCCTGGTAGGTCTATTGTGGATAAATGGAGGAAGTTTTTCTCAATTACAAGGGATAGTTAACATTATGGAAAATCTTGTACAAGAGAGACAAATCACCAATTTTTCTGCATTTCTCCAAATCGATTGTTAAATTTGGTAGAATGAAACTAATACAATTTAAAGCTCAGTCTAATAATTTAAGATGATACTTAGCTGTAAAAAGCCATATAGGCATGCGATACTCAAAACATAGCAGGATGAATGCGAAAATAATTTTAAAACAGCATCTTCATTACCTAGTGCCCGGAAGCACTTATGAAGAATTCCAGGTTTTTGTACAATTAGGAATTGTATGGCTTAAATTGTATTCCAGTTTTCCAGTCTGCAAGGACTGGGTAACTGGAATAGCGCTTTTCTCTTACCTTCTCTGACTACATGGCAGAAATTAAATCACCTCTTCAGACTGTATGATAAAGAAGATGGGAGACAGATGATTGTCCCGTGTATTTTGGGATAGGCTCATACCCTCCCAATTGTGGACAGAGTTTTTGGAGAAGCAGGCCTCTATAGTATTTAATTTTTGTGTGTTGGGTGCACATTTAGGCTCCAATTGAAGTAAGCCTCCCTCTGGTACCCAAGCATGTCTTTGCATTTTTTTTACTTGGTGTCACCCTTTTGTTTTTGTTCTTATAATTCAAAGAGCCTAAAATAAGCTAGATTATAAATTTAGTGACTGCCCCTGTAGGGGGCGTAATGAAATCTCTGAATTAAAAAAAAACAAAGGAGGCCTGGGTAGATTGTGTGTTTGCAACTGATAATATATCCCTGTCATATAGGAGAATAAGCCAAATTGATAAGAAATATGAACAATATATAGCAGGCAAAGAGTGATGGATAAGCTAAAACAGATGCTGAAAAAAAGACAAATTTGGAAGGGAAAAATAGAGCCTGACTATATAGAGGAGTGTAATAATAGTTATAAGCAGTGATGAGCATAGCTGCCTTACAACTTTTAATGTAGTGATAGAACTGAGAAAGTATATTCAAACTGTCCCTTTTTATAGAGTTTAATCAACTATATTGATAATACATCTAGAAAAGAAACAAAACAAAATATTAGTAACATGAATACATATATTAGGGTGTCCCAAAATGCAAAAGTTTGGAAATGTTGCATGTTTGTGTGTTATTCCAGTTCTCTCACAGTAAAACAGTATTGCGTTGAAATTTTTGGTGAATTGAGTAATATTTAGGGGTCCAGACAAAGTGAATATTTAGGTGATGTGACTTGAAATTCAGAATGTTTCTAACTTTCCACCTTTTTTTCTCCCTCAGGTTATAAACATTGAACAAGAACTGCTAGTAATCTTTGGCTGATCGGCAAGGCTCCAATTGAGGACATCACCGGAGCTTGGCTACCATCGAAGGAGCAGGTATTCCTCCGCTACTACCACCACCACCGGGAGATGGGGAAGACGGGATTCCGACAACTACAGTTACGCACGAAGCTGTCAAAGCTGGTAAAGGCGTACAATGAACTCAAGAAGAACAAGAACGGACACAGGCCAAAACATCGTATGGATAAGGAGATTTTCAAGGGAGACCTCCAAGAAATCTTCGACCTCATACACTCCTCCGCTCTCCAACGGGCAGATGTGAAGGATGAGGACAAAGAGTTCCTACGGAATCAGAGAGAAGACAGAGGGGAATCATCCATGGCTGGAATTTACCTTGTGACAGTGAAGAAGGTAGAGAAGCAGGTCGAGCGTGGAAATCGACTCAAGCGGCTCCGGGAATGTGAAGACAGTGACATTGCCAGGCTGACTGAAAGGGTGGAAATCCCGAACCAAAGCAGTAGCAGCAGTCCTGTTTCGACGACGTCATCACCGGCTTGTAGATCCCGAAGCCCGAGGAAACATCTCAAACAGTCGATACCAATCTCCGTGAAGGATCTTGACCTCATTTCAACTTGGGATCAAGAGAAGTTGTCGGTGAGGCAAGCAATGTCAATGTTTGCAGCTACTGCTCAAGTTATTGGAATCGACATTGGGAGTATGGTAGTCTTGAAGAGCATGGTCCATCGAGCATGAATTGCGTGGAGAGAGCAAGCTGCCGAGAAGATTGTGGAACTGTAGAACCAGGAGATACCCGAGAGGTTTGTCCTGCATTGGGACAGAAAACTCCTCCCATCCCTCTCTGGTGATACGGAGGACCACATCGCCGCCCTCCTCACAGAGGAAGATGATGCCGAGTTCCTTCTTGGGGTTCCGGCAAGTGGTCTTGAAGGTGAACAAGCAGGCATCAGGGACAAGATCATCACCTTTTGTTTGACACTACGGCTTCGAACACTGGCATAGTGCAAGGTGCTTGCATTCGGATTGAGCAAGAACTCAGACGAAGCTTGCTTTGGTTGGTCTGCCGCCATCATATCTATGAGGTGATCCTCAAGGATGTCTTCAAAGCCAGCCTCAGCTCTTCCTCTCGTCCTGGCATTGGAATCTTCAAAGGACTCTGAGATCGATGGTCCTTCATGGATTCTCGCAGAGAGAGACTGGAAACATCGGAGGACCTTGTAGAGTTCTTCGCCACCAATGACACTGCCAGCAAGCTGAAGGATGACGCATTGGCCTTCCTGAAGGAAGCTCTGATGTTGAAGAACCATCCCAGGGAGGACTATGAAGAACTCTGTCTCTCCTACCAGGTCCTCGGTGGTGAAGGTCGAGCCAAGCCATTCTGCCATCCTGGAGCTCTCCTTCAAGCCCAGTGGATGGCCAAGGCCATCTACTGCCTCAAACTTCAGATACTGAAATCCCAGCTGTCGCTGACTGGTTGAGAGAAGGCCGGAGTGGAACGAGTGGCCCTCTTCATTAGTCTGGTGTACTGCAGACAATGGCATGAGGCACTGATTTCTGTGAAAGCTCCATTGAATGATGTGCTCTTCCTCAAGATCCTCAAGACATACCCTTACCAAACCATTGCCAAGGCAGCAGAACAAGCCTTGCGACACCACCTGCAGTACATTTCTGAGGAAAACGCAGGACTGGCCTTCTTTGACTCAAGGATTGATGTGGAGAAGAAGCAGATGGTCAAGGTATTTGACAAGCCCACCTCAAAGAATGAAATCAAGCGGTGGCAGGAAAAAGAGACGACGCTGTCTATCTCCCTCTCATCCTTCAACACTTCAACGACACAGTCCTTATTTCAGAAACTCAACACAGGCGAGGGCTTTCTGGCAAAGGACCCGGGGCATTGTTAGAGGAGGAGGACCAATTCAAGGATGCTTTGAAGTGGGCACTTGGCCTCCGAGTGGTCAACGATGCCGTGGAGCGGGGCATCGCACTAGTCCAGCGCTACCTGGGGTCCAAAAAGTCAGCCACACAGGAGAAGTATCTTTTCCAGTTAATTCACTACCATTGGAAACTTGTGGGGCGGGGAAAGGAGGACCTTAAATTTTCCTCTATGATCTTGGGACACCCATATACATATGAATAAATGTGAGGAAGGGGGAATATATAAGAAGGAGCAAAAGAGAGCAGTTCATGAAAGAAGCGTCTGATGGAAATTATGGAAGCCAGCTCATATTCAAGGCTCAGACTGGAACAATGGAGATAAAGACTGAACATAGAGATGGAATAGCGGTCTCCATTCAGAGAGTCAGGGAAAATGACATTTTTTTATTTTTTATTTTAGGAGCATATCTGGCGACTACCTACTTGGGCACAAGTCGCCGCACTCACAACAACCCAGCACTAGGCTACTTTAAAATAAGAATATGCAAAAAAAAAAACAATAAAAAGGGAAAATGGCAAAAAGGAGGAAGCAAGCTCCAGCATCGGGGGGAGGTCCGCCTCCGCAGGAACGTGTGACCTACATACAAAGAAAACAACAAAAAAAATTAGTTAAATAAAGGAGAGAAGGCCAGCCTCCTCCAAAAGGTCTATAAGTCCACCAGCCAATGTGCATGAACTCATCCCAGGTAGAAGTGACAGGCGTAGCGACGTCACCCATCCCAGTACTAGGACAGGTAACATGCACGGAGATCGCCCAGAATGGGACATTCAACAAGAATGTGCCGAACAGTCTGGGGGACAACGCAGTCTTCACAGTAGGGCTCAGGCAAGTGCTCCATCAAATGGTGGTGCGTCCCACGTGTGTCCGATTCGGAGATGACAGAAAGCAACCTGAAGCCTTTGTGGCATTGGGGGTACGTCCATGGGAACTTTTAAGTTCCATTCAACCGTCTCTCACCTTCTTTTCCAAACAGGCCGAAGAGCTGTCCATATTCCTGCCATGTAGTCAGTGTGAGGAAGAGTCAAGCGCTGGCCCAGTCGCAGAGTCCTCACAGACTATTTGGCACGCTCATTCCCCACAATTTTTACATGTTCAGGAACCCAGCACAAGATAATCTTGACATCTGCCCGGCTTGCTAAAACCGTGAGGTCACAGATATTGTGAACCAGGGGATGTAGAGATTCCAATGTCCCGAGGCACTCAGGGCGCTTTGTGAGTCACTATAGATCACAATCTAGTCTCCGAACTGGGCACATCGTGTAATCACCCGTACTGAGTGGTGTATTGCCACCAGCTCAGCCATGAAGACAGACACAGAGCCCCACTGACTTCAAACAGAGGGGATACAGCATGGAAGCCGACCCACTCTTGTGACTTGGAGCCATCCATATACACTGGTACGGTTCCAGCGTAACACGAGGTGTGCTCCAAAAAGGTCGAATGCAATACTCCAGGCATTGTAGAAGCTTTGGGAGCAAGGTGTGGCGACAAATAGCCAAAGGTAGTACCCTCCAGGGTGGTGTCCTGGGCAGAACAAGGAGCACCACCGACCCGAGAGCTATACCTAGCTCTCGAAGGAGTTTCCTAGCCCTAAACCCAAAGGTCTTAGGGTATGACTGTGTCTCTCGGCGACATAAGCACCGTCAGAATCAGCTGTAGATACAGTGAGAGGTGTTGGCGACTGAGGGAGGCACCGGGCTCACATGTACAGGAAAATAATGCACTGTGAATGGAGTAGAGCGAGTGGCATCTCCCCAGCATCAACAAGTAGGCTCTCAGTGGGGGGAGTGCAGAAGGCACCGGTTGCAAGGCGAAGGCCTGGGAGGTGGATCGAGTCCACCTTCCACAATATACATTCACCTGCAGATGCATAAAACTTGCATCCATAGTTGAGCTTCAAACGAACAAAGGATTGATAGAAAAGTAAGACAGTAGCCCTATCAGTACCCCATGCGCTGAATGTCACGGAACAGAGAATATCCATGGCGTGGGTACAAGAGACCCTAAGGCTGCGCATATGAGCTTCCCAGGTCAAATACAAGACCAAGGAAATGGTGTGATTAAACTACTTCCAGGTGTACCCCATTAAGAAACAAGTCTGGGTCAGGGTGAATGGCAGCAGAAGTACACCACCTTAGTCTTGGCTAAAGATAATCGAAACCTGTGCGCTTCGGCATAATGAGAGACATGGTTTAATGCTTGTTGGAGTCGATGCTCCAGAGTTGGCATCTGGGCCGCACCAAAAGAGATTGAAAGGTTGGCAACATAGAGCATAGTGAGAACATCTTCCAGCAGCACCCAGGTGATGCCGTTGATGCTCAGGGCAAAGAGTGTGACACTGAGGACACTTCCCTGCAGGACACCCTCTTCCTGCTCCATTGGGCTGGAGAGGGCTGCCCCAACCTGTACACAGAATCGATGATCCCACAAAAATTTAGATATAAACATTGGGAGGCATCCCCTCACCACCATCATGTGGAGAGTCTCCATGATACCGTATCACCATGAAGTATCATAGGCCTTCTTCAGATCAAAAAACACCCTGGTATAGTGCTGTCTACAAAGGAAGGCCTCGCAGACAGCATTTTCCAGTCAGAGCAGAGTATCAGATGTGGAGTAGAACTTGCAGAAGCCGCACTGTGCAGAAGACAGATGGCCTCTGCTATCCAGAAAAAAGGCTAATCTAACATTTACCAATTTCTCCATCAATTTGCATACACAAGAGGTTAGAGAGATTGGGTGGAAACCAGCCAGAGTAGAGTGATCTCTCCCCAGTTTGCGAAAGGCAAGCACAGTAACAATTCGCCAGGAATCTGGCAGGAGACCATTCACTCATATCCTATGAACAAATCTAACAGAAAGGCCATGCCTTGCTCACCCAGGTGTCGAAGCATGGTGTACAGGACATCGCGGACCATGGGCAGTGTCCGCGCATGAACCAACAGTGGAACGCAACTTGCTCAAGAGTAAACTTGGAAGCAAAGTCCAGCCGGCATCACAACGTGCATTGAATGCTGATGGGGCAGCATGCCGGCAAGAGAATGCGGTTGGGAAGGATTCTGCCATGGAAGTGAGAAGGAAAGGGGATGTGAGGAAGGTATGGGTGGAGATAAAGCAGGTTGTTAAAAACCCACCATCCCAAACTGGAGCTCAGGAGTTAGGGAACTTTGTCCCCTTCCCCCTCAGCCCTGATCCAGGATAGTTGGCTGAGAAGAAGGTCAGCATTTACCCTATGAAAATAGAGGCTGGCCAGAGAAAGTTGTGGGAGAGGTTGTAGCGGGAGAAATACAGACTGTCTGAAAGAAGAAGAGGCTAAGTTGGGGACGGCTGGGGCGCTGAGTCCCATCAGCACGGCGGCCAGGAAGGCAAATCGCCGCGCCCCTTACGGAAAGGGAAGATGACAATAACTTAAAACATGACTAGCTAATGCAACCCCAAAACACAACATAATAGACTATCTCATCAAACATAAATAACAACTTACTCCAAAATAGAAGAGAGAATGATCTTAGGCAAACCATTTTACAACTGAACTATCTGGAAGGAAGAGAATCTGGATCTAGCAAAGGTGTAAGATTTGCAGACAAAAAAGGTTTGAGGGTGTCCATGGGTTCTTTATGTAAATTGTGGGTGTAAGTGCAATCAAGAGAAGGACACAGTCCATGTAGTATCTTTCAGATTACAAACAGCTCACTCAACAACCTATCAGTAAGAGAAAACAAATCCGACTGAGAAAGTCTCTCACATTAAGAAAACTGATCAAAACCATCAAACCTGTTACTCAACCTTATCTGCACCCTTTCAACATCTGAGTGACCCCAGCTCTCAATGCCACTTTTATATGGCAATGAAAATGCAAGGAATCCACCAACATAGCCAGATTTCTTTGAGTATCATAATTTACTAAAAGTATTGCCTAATAAATACAGTAAACCCTTGATATAACGAACCTCAATATAACAAATTTTGGATATAATGAACCAAATTTCCATGCTGCGACTCACTGGCTCACAGCTCAGTCGGCTGTGAACATCGTGCGGGAGAGGTTGTTCTGGCATTCTCTTCCTCCTACTCCTCCTTCCTCTCTTCATAAGTGCTACTTACTACTTCATAGAACGAACAAACCATCAGATATAACAAACTTGGTTCGTTATTTCCATCACTTTTAACGAACTTTCGGCTTTAACAAATGACCCCCCCCCCCTGCCCCATAAAGTTTGTTATATTGAGGGTTTACTGTACTGAAATAACACCTAAATCACCCCAAAACCTCCAGAAAAATTCACACATACTTACACATTTCTGTTGTATTATTGAAAGGTGTGTCAATGGCCATATAACATATCAATAGATAGTTTATATTAAAATCTTTAATATTAGAAAAATATAATATGAGGAAATGAATAGATCCACTTAGAAAAATAAAAATTTTTGTTACAAAAAGAATTAGGGCTTAACAGAAAACCAATGGCTTTATTTTGATTGTGAAAAAAGAGGCAAGATAATATAAATAATATTAAAATATTTAAAATCTAAATAATTTTGTGGAGGTTATGAAGTTGTGTCTTCAGAGCCACGCTGGGGCACCGCTCTTATTGTCCCTCTTTATGAAGTTCACTTGTTGACAACTGAGCTTGATGCTGCCCTGCATTTCAAAGTATAGCCCAGGACCTGTGGTTCCTCAGGGATGTGTTGTAAGAACTTGTCAATGTTCCTCTTGAAGGATTTCACTGGGCAGTTTGTAAGGTTCCTTAGGTTTGGGTGCAGGGTATTGTATATTTTTGGACCACTTTGACTGATGCTGGCCATTAACCCTGGAACACAAACGCTCATTTTTTGTCACACAAACACAAACCTTGGGAAAATTTCTCCCGGTTTTGGAAAATTTAAATAAAATTCTTTCTTTCAATTACTGTTTATTACAAAAAATACAATGAAAATATGACTCATTTTCTTTAGTTTAAGCCCCAATAAAGTTAATTTGAACTTTAAAGTAATAATGTTATTGATGTTTAAAAAAATGCAAATTTTGCAATATGACTAAACCTAAATATTCCTAAAAAAAAATCCTGGCATGAAGGATTTCTGTTTTGTGCTGGCAAAGAGGTTGTAGAATCATTCCCTGTGTGAGTCCCAGCCCTTTACCGCCACTGGAAGCTGTATGAGAGACAAACACACGAAAAAAATCCAAATTTTACCAAGGTGGTCTCATCATCTTCGTCCACCACTAATAGCAGAGGTAGTAGCAGTGGCAGCAGCCGAGGTAGTGGTAGTGGCATCAGCAGAGGTAGAGCCACCCACAGCTGGAGAAGTGGCATGGTGGGTAGCAGAGGTGGAGGCAACATGTTTCTTTAGGGTGGAAGTAAAAAGCTTTCTTTTCTTCCTCCTGGGCTTATTAGCATCCCTCTACTCATCATCACTTTCATCACCAGGACAAGGAAAGTAATCTTCATCAGCATCACTATCATACAATTCTTCTATTTCCAAATTGTCAGTCAAATCATCACTATCCACATCACTAGTATCATCCCCTGACAAGGCTCCCGTTTGTTTCATAAGGTCTGTGAGCTCCTCATCAGTCTGGATATTGCGTGGATTTTCCATTATTCTTTATTATTGTTTAGAAGAGTTTGGTAGAATCACTATATATTGCCTGAAAAGGGAAAAACGCTGTAAGACAAACGTTGGGAGATTTCCAACTGGATGTAAAGTATCCCGGCAACACAAACATTGGGAAAATTTCTCCTGAACATGCAAAACATTCCACATGGTAGAAGAGTCTGAGGAGAGTTCACACACTTACACCTACCCTCTATGAGGTCAAACAAAGAACTGCAGCTACTGAGAACTAGTGTGGTACAGTATTGCCAAGCTATGAAATCATGTGCAGCCGGGAGAATTCCTCTCAGCATTTGTGTTCCTGGGTTAAGAGGGTTTTTACTCTTGCTGGTGCTTGAGTAGGTATTGTTTTTCTCATGCATGTTTGGCCTGAGTGTTCCAAGTGTTTAGGGAGCATTTCATGGTTTGTGGGATTAGGTACCAGCTTCTTTAGGATCTTCCATGTGTATATATATGGCCATGTACCTCTCTCACCTTCTTTGTTAAGACTACAAGCCAAAGTGTTTCAGGCAGTGGACCTCAGCTACAGGAACTGCCGCTGTATCCTCTGCTCTGCCTCAGGTACATGGGGATGAGGTGCTCCAGCTTATTGTAGTGGGGCCAGGTATGGTATGAAGGCAGAGGAGGTGTGTCTTCAATTTTATGCAGGAAGTTGTCTAGGTGTCGCTTAAAGATTTCTACACTGCAGGCTGATATGTCTCTAAGCAACAAAGGAAGGCTGTTGAATAGGTTTGACCAAGTCCTGCCAAAACTGCTTGATGCCAATGTTAGGTACTAGACCCTCCAAGATCTTCCAAGTATATATGATCTGGTACCTTTCTCTTCTTCTTTGGAGAGAGTAGAGCTTTAGGTATTTTAGGCATTGCCAATAGTCCTTGTCAGTTAGTGCTGTGATCTTACTAGTGAAGCTTCTCTGCACTGCTTCTAGCTCTTCAATTTCCTCATGCTTGTTGGGCTCCACCGCTGGCAGCAGTATTCCAGTTTTGACAACACTAAGCTCTTCCACAGAGTCATAAGACACACCTTCCCTGGTGTTGAAAGTCCTCAGAATCCAGCCAGTCAGTCTTCTTGCAGCCTCTGTGATTCTATGGATATGAACACTGAATCTGCCATTGTTGCTGTCACCCCCAGATCATGGAGGTTGTTCTTAACACCGATCGGACCTTGTATGGTGCTATAGCTGGTGATTTCTTTGATGGTCAATGAGAGCAAGGAACAAGAAAGATCCCTTAATAGATCCTTGTGAATGTGAATGTGTTATTTTGATATATGATATACTTAATTCAAATTACTAAACAGTTTTACTCTATCACCTCTAGGTTTTTTGCTCTCACATATGCCATTTTTTTAATTACAGTGGTACCTCTACTTACGAAATTAATTCGTTCTGGAAATCGTTTCGTAACGTGAAAATTTTGTAAGTAGAAACGCTTTTTACCCAATAAATGCCCTAATCAGTTCCAAGCCCCTTAAAAATCAGACATCATTTTTTTTATAAATTACAAAAATGCATCAAAACCTGTAACAAATACATGTTAGAATTAAATTACTGCACAATAAACATAAAAATGAGAGTTGTACATAATGTAAAGAATAAAGGTTTTTTTCTTCCTTTTTACTTTAATGGTTCTCTTGTTTAACTGCTATCATTGTCACCTTTCGCCTTCTTTGGTTCAGGTTCACTCTCAGCAGTGGTTTTTGCCTAACGTTTTGTAAAGATCCGATCCAAGGTTGTTCACCATGCCGAACAACAAAGTGAACTCCAGTCCTCCTTTTGAACTTCTCGAACCACCTATGCGATGCCTTAAACTCCTGGTGTGGATCTTGCGCCGAAGTTCCCTCGCCTGCATCCATCTTTGCGAGGTCATTAAAGATGACGGTCGCCTTTTCGCAAATTATGGTCTCGGTCACTGTGTCTCGAGCCATCTCTTTGTCCTTTATCCACATGAGTAACAACCTCTCCATCTCATTGTTCACTGCCAACCTCCTCTTCGAAATGACAGAGAGGCCTTTGGAAGGAGTCGTAGCTTTTAGGGCTTCCTTTTGTTTTAATATCGTGCCGATCGTTGATGGATTACGGTTATATTCTTTGGCGAGATCAACCAAACGCATCCCTTTTTCGTACTTTTCTATTATCTCTTGATTTGTTTGTATGGACAAAACAACTCTCTTCTTCTTCTCACCACTTTTCTCCATCACTTTCTTGGGGCCCATAGTAAATAAAAGTTAATACGCACACGTAAAGTTGCAATAAACACTAACAATAGCTGACGAAAAACTGTCCGAATACTTTGTGCTTTACTGAATTTTGCTAGCGTGAGACTGAGGCTTCGGTGATCCTCATGGGCTGACAGGAAAACGAAGGGGATTCTGGGTATACGCACATACACACAGAGGTCCATCCTAGCTAATGGGATGCCAGGAAGATGCTAGGCAATAGCCAATGGCAGAGCAGCTCGGACGCGCCACTTTCAAACCAAGATACAGGATGCTACAAGTATTTTTACATTCGGTGGACTCTGGGAGCTGTGAGTAGCAACGCGTATTTTGAAATTTTCGCCTTTCGTATCCTGGAATTTCTTTCGTAACATGAGGCAATATTTTTCCGAAGAAGTGTTTCGTAACCTGAAAATTTCGTATGTAGAGCCTTTCGTAAGTAGAGGTACCACTGTATAATGCATACATTTGTTCATTTCATATATTCAAATGGCATATTACAAACAAAACAGACAGAACACTGAGAATTATATATTACTTGGATATAAGCATATATACATATCATAGTACTACAGAGTCAGAAGTGTGTGTGTGGGGGGGGGGGGTTCTAATGTACATTATCTCTGGAATGTCACACATAAACATCCAGAAGTGGTTCCAATTGCTTTAGTGGTTGCTTATAATCTTAGTAATATCTTGTTGGAACTTTTGCCCATGTTCCTCACAATGCACTGAGATTCTGGAGGAAGTTGAGGTAGTTGGTGAATCTTGAGAAACATTTGGCACCACATATGTCCACAACACATTCTTAACCTGTTCTTGGTAATCTCATAACATAACATAATTTCACGGATGACAAACAAAAAAATTTTAAGATGAAAATTTTTAATAATAATTCATTATTTTCTTATTTAACAAAAAATAGTTATATATATATATATATATGAGAAGCGGTCAATAAGTTTTGCGAATCAGTAGGGCAAAACAGAGGAAGGGGGATGGCTGTTTGTGGGGGTGTTAGAACAAGTTATGACAAGTCAGGACCTGAAGCCGCACACTCCTGCCTCGTCTATTTAAGAAGCAGTAGCTGATCGCAGATCGTCAGTCACAAATTTTTCAACAATGGAGAAGGTTGAGCAAGAACTTGGAATATCACATGGAAGTGGGTCCCTAGAAACCTCATGCCCCATGATCGACTTCAACGTCGTTAAAGTCCACAAGGCCAAAGTTGCACAAGCTGCCCTGCGTCAGTTCGGATTTGAGAAGCTCAACAATCCCCCTTACAGTCCAGATCTGGTCCCTAGCGACTACTTTTTATTCCACCTCAAGGCTGCACTACATGGACGCCGGTTTGGGGACGATGAAGATGTCCAGCTTGCCATACAGGAGTGGATTGAACAGCAGTCAGGAGATTTCTGGTTGTCGGGAATTCAAAGCCTCAGGGACAAGTGGCGCAAGTGCATTGAAGTTGAGGGTAGTTATATTGAAAAATAATAAAACATTTTCCTCATATCTCGTTTTGTTATATCCGAATTGCAAAACTTATTGACCGCCCCTTGTGTGTGTGTGTGTATGTATGTATGTATATATGTATATATGTATATATATATATATATATATATATATATATATATATATATATATATATATATATATATATATATATATATAAGGTAAATTAAAAATTAGATGCAAAATAATATAAATATTTGATATAGGACTTTATTCAATGGAGCTGATTTAATGTTATTATTGCAAGGGCAGAATATATAAAAGTGTCAAATTTTATCTGCAAAGTCACACCAATATTAAGTAATTTATCTAGTTAAAGAATAGATCTTATATGATTTTTTATAGAGAATTGGTGCTTATTTAAGGTCTTTAGAAGAACAATTGACTGAATAGGTAATCATCTCCAAATTCCAATATCAAAAGAACAGAGAGCAACTAGAAGAACCAAGGGGAGACCAAACCAAACAGAATTAAATGAATGTTCTAGAACCAAAGGGAGACCAAACCAGACAAAATTAAATGAATGTTCTAGAACCAAGGAGAGACCAAACCAGACAGAATTAAATGAATGTTCTAGGTATGATTATCTGTGCTATAACTTGGGTTATAACTGTCAGATTTCCATCATTGATTATAAAATTAAATGAATTCCCTAAATAATCAATGACAAGAGATGGATAATAGAATTGGAAGTTGATATCAATGTATGAACCCCAATTAGACAATTTTGATTTTGATTTTTTTTTTTTTAATGTGATATTCAAGGACCCTTAGACCTAAATTTAGCCTTTGAGTAGGGTACCCTGTTACACCTAGTACCTTGAGGATCAGTGCATCCTTCTGGCCCAAGTGCAGATCTTGACCTGACCAGCTACCTCATGCCTTGGCTAAAGAGAGGCTTTGGAACCTCTATAAACAAAGGTTGCAATAGACCAAAACTTGAGTCCTGTGTATTGGGGCATGAATGATGGGAAGTTTAGCCCTAATAACCCCTTCCATCTGCCTAATGGGCTGCCCACCTCCCTACAGTGCCTAAGACTGTACTGCTTATAGCCAGTGGGCTTTACTCTAAAAGTGTCAGGTCCTGCCACAACCAATGTTAGATCCTGGTCATCTTATTGACATAGTAAGGAAATCTGCCCTATCAGCCTACCTCTCTGGCTGCTCAGTTTGGAGCGGTGGCCTTAGGGCAATGTTTGTCTACCTGGCAACTTCTGGTGACTGTTCAAGTGCCACCCTTTAATGCACACAGCTGGGGCCTGAAAACCAGAGGGGATTAGCTAAACATGGAATATAGCTCTAGAAACTTATTGGGTTTTGACGGAGGCGGATGACCTTTGATATGCCCTTGTGGCTTTTGTCATCCGTGTAATTATGTTATGTTATGTCCTCATTATGCTCACAAGCATTTGGTCATTCATTTGTTGGCAAATTTTATTACAATTTTTGATATATCCCAAATTCTTCCTTGGTGTTGGGGTGGGTGGGGAAAAAACTTGGAGATACTCCTCTGACTGGTGGAGGGACCTTCCTACTTCCTATGGTGAAGGGGTGGCCCATTTAGCACTTTTCAAGACAATCAGGCAGCTCTAACTCTGAAGAGGAGACCCCCTCCCCCTCCTGTGGTTGTGCTTTCTCAGGATCCCATCCAACCTTCTAGTGGAGAAGGGGTTCCCCTCCTCATGTCTGTGGGTGAGGCAGCTTTCCCCCCACCTCCTTCCTTGGAGTCACCCTTGGATGACTCCGTCTGTATTAGCACTGATCCCTTTTTTTCCTTTCACAGAGAGGCTCAATAGTGTGACCTCCCCTTAGATGGACATGGGACAGCAGGGTCCATCATGCCTTGCCCACCCAATATTAGATAAATGTCTTGAAATTTTGACCCCTCCTGAGGTGGAAATGGTCCTTGAGGTGCCTGCTGCACCAGATGGCAGGGTTCTTTCCTTGGGGTGAACAAAGATTCCCTAGGAGAGACCACCAAGCCAATGCCTGCCCCTGTGCAAGACCCTCCTGGGGTGGTATGGGTCTCCCGAAAACTCATGAAGAGAAGAGAATCCCATTTTTCACCTCCAAATTTCCCCATCACTGAAAAGAAAAAGCTGAGGACGGCTTGTTTGGTCTTGAGGCCTCTTCCTGTGATGGAGAGAGGGTTCATTTTCCTAAAATAAAAAGACCAAAAAAACCTAGGGGTTCCTTTTTGGGGGCCAGAGTGATGGGCAGGTTCCATGCCATTTTTGGCAGGTGACCAGTCTATGACTGACACATCTGGCCCTGGGGCCTCCTTGGACAGGGAGAGTAAGACGAAAGTTGTAAGGTGAGTGGAGAAACAATGGCATTGGGGCCCCTCAAGTTGATTGGTAGTGAGCTGAAAGTCACTTATTTCTCGTATAAGACCCTTCTGGAAAGTGCAGTGGACCCTGCCCATTATTATTTCTCTTTGTACACTCAATGGCTTGCCTGTGCAAATTGACACCACACTTTATCATGAATTTTGTGAAAGGAGTTTATGTAAGGGAACTCATGGACCACTACTTAGAGAGGATATCATAGAAGAACTGGCAAACCAAGGAGCAGAGGTCTAGGTCAGGCGTGATTAGGAAACAGGAGGTGGGGTGGGGCATTAAGACCCACTCATCACATTCAATTGTGACAGCTTTCCTGAGTCAGTGAATGCAGGTTCATACCACTACCGTGTTAATGCATTTGTGCCACTTCCATCGAGGTGCTACTACTGCTAGCACCTCTGCCCCTAAATCATTTGTACAGATGTGCTAGGTTAGGTTTACCCCAAATCTGTGGTAATTGCTCTAAGATTGCACACAATGTCCTTATCTATTATAGTCAAGATAATATGACGGACTCCGATCTCATGCTTGTGTTACCAAGGAAGCCATGGTAGACTGACTTAAAAGCTTCTCATGCTTAAAATTCTTTTAAAGTGTGCTTCTCAAATACCTCATCATTCAGCACCTTTAATATCTGAGAGCTGGGAACAGAGTCCTATGTATTTGAATCATGCACCATCCTTGTGGATGATTCTTCATGAAGCCATTTTGTCCCCTAATGATTAGTCCCCTTCCCAATGTTTTGTTGCACTGACTAGTGGGTGGGGGCTAAACACCGCCAAGACAAAATAGAAATATCATTAAGGAAAAACAAAAGATAAAAAATGTGTTACAAAATATTTGATCAAAATACCAATTGTGACGGCAATAGAACAATTTTTTGTTTCTTTAGATTTTCCATTTTTTTCCATGTATTTATTTCTTTTTACTCGGGGTTTGTGGGCTCACCCCCCCCACCCGCAATATTTTATTAAGGAAAAATGTCTTAGAAAATATTTGATCTAAATGGCAATTCGTTCTGAACATTTCCCTTTTTTCCCCTTGTTTTACTTTTTTTTCTCCTTCGTTTCTTTTGGAATAGCTAAATTTTATAATTAAAAACTAAAGCTAACAAGTTTACTGGGAACTAGTTTTGGGGTCCATACGAACTTTGGTACTTTCCATGGTGTCTTAGTTTCCATAATTGATAATGTATATCACGTTTGCCCTATTATGTGGTGAGGTGGCTATTTTCCTTTGTGAAAAACCTAAACAAAAAATTAGGTGGTGGAAATCAATGAAACTAAGTTTGGGAAGAGCAGATATTTTCCCATTCTTTTATAAGGTAAGTCAGATTTTATTATTTCACATTCTTTTTTTAGTAATTCACGGATAAACATGGCAGCTAAGAGTAGAACTTACAAATGAAACAACAATGTATTCATGCCCAGAGAACAAATTTTTTACAATCACGCTCCATTGATTTTGTCGAGAACAAAAACAACAAAAAGCACCCAAGTAGCTAAGCTGAGAGATTACAAAGTTTAAGATAAAGAGGGAAAAGAAGCATGTGGTTCATGTCTGCAATAGGATTTTGTTTGCCATTGTGTGCCCCAGGCACAAAAGTGCTCTTAGACCCCCCACCCCCCAGTCCTTTCGCATGTAGTTCTTGGACACAGCCCAAGTTTCCCAAAGACAGAAAGCAACAGTACTTTGTGAAACCCACCTGCATACCCATTAAGATGCCAATGACCTTGAAGTCCCCGCAGATGCTTCACCAGTGGGGCGTACTTGAGAGATTTCAGAAGGAGCCTAACATTGTCACATGGCTCCTTCAAATAACCCAAATGATGGTATTGATCTTGATCCGCAAGCAGATGACCACTAAGCGGCAATCCAGTTGGTCAGGAACTTTTTTCTTTTTTTTCTAGCACCAACTGGCAACTGCCACCAAGGGCATACCAGAGATTACAAAGTGAGAGTAGTTTAGATAATTTAAACCATTATAGGTCAACCAGAAATGAACTAAATAAGATTATTAAGAAGACCAAAAGGACAGCAGAAATTAATTTAGCTAAAAATAATAATAAAGATCCTAAAAAATTCTTTAGCTATTATAGAATCAATAATAAATCTAACAGTGATAAAATAGGGCCTATTAATATGAAGGGGTTTTGAAAGAATCTGATGAGGAAATAGTAGAGGTCCTTAATGATCATTTTGCTTTAGTATTCACAGAAGAGAAACCAGTTAGATTAATTGATGATAATTCTAGGTCAAGGAAAGTAGTGATAAATTCTATTAATATAGACAGAGAAGAAATTAAAGGGCTTATAATGCAGTTAAATACTAGCAAGGCATCTGGCCATGACAATATTCATTCTAGGATACTCAAAGAAGGTGTAGAAAGTATTGCAGTAGCTCTTGAGAAGATATTTATTAGATCACTAGAGTCTGGAGAAATACCAAATGATTGGAAATTGGCAAATGTAGTGCCAATTTTTAAAAAGGGAAGCAAAGAGGACCCAAATAACTTTAGACCGGTAAGCTTAACTTCTATAGTCTGTAAAATTCTTGAGAAGATGGTTGAGAAGGGAATTTCTGATCATCTAGAGAATAGCAGGTTAATTAATGATGCTCAGCATGGTTTTAGAAAAGATAGATTGTGTTTAACTAATTTACTAGATTTTATGGATTATGTCACTAAAGAATTAGATAGGGGTGAGAAAGTTGATGTGATCTACTTAGATTTCACCAAAGCTTTTGATAAGGTTCCACATAGAAGACTAGTTCATAAATTAAAGCTGCATGGGATATGTGGGAACGTTTTAAATTGGATAACTGAATGGCTGAAAAATAGGAAACAGAGAGTTGTACTGAATGGGGTGAGGTCAGAATGGAGGAATGTTATTAGTGGCGTACCTCAGGGATCAGTTTTAGGCCCTTTATTATTTATAATCTATGTAAATGATCTTGGGCAAGGTGTAAATAGCAAAGTGTCAATTTTTGCTGATGACACTAAATTGGCAGCTGTAGTCAAAGAGGTTGAGGGTAGCTTTAAAGTGCAGGGTGACTTAGATAAGTTGTTAGCTTGGGCTCAGAAGTGGCAGATGACTTTTAACCTTAATAAATGCAAAGTTATTAACATGGGGAGAGATAATAGGGAATTTAGCTATGAGATGGATGGATATTGGCTTAATTCAGTTAAAGATGAGAAGGACTTAGGAGTGGTAGTAGATAGGTCACTGAAATTTTCAAAGCAGTGTATTGAGACAAAAAATAGGGCAAATAGGGTGCTAGGTTACATTAAAAGAAATGTTAGCTACAAGAGTAAGGAAGTCATCCTTAAACTATACAACTCTTATGTCAGGCCACATTTAGAGTACTGTATACAGGCATGGTCACCATATTTTAGACGATATAAACTTATTAGAGTCAGTACAAAGGAGAGAACAAAAATAATCCCATAACATAACATAACATAACATAATTTAACGGATGACAAAAGCCACAAGGGCCTATCAAAGGTCATCCGTATCCATCAAATCCCACCCATATAATGCATCCATAGGATTTTGTCAGATCATGCAGCTACAATATACAATTTAACAATCCATAGGAATGTCCAACCATGCATCTACAATATATAATTTAAAGCCTCCATAGGAGTCTGTCAAAAACAAAATCAAAATCCCCCAAAATATACAATAAAAAGAAACTGCATCCACAGGAATGAGTCAAGAAACATATCCACATACCAAAAAGTAAGAAATTAACCCTCCATCCCCATATAATCATCCAATCTGCGCTTGAAAACATTCAAGTTTGGGCTGTCTACAGTCTCAGGTGGCAAACTATTCCAATAATCCACCACTCTGTTAGTGAAAAAATATTTTCTAACATCCAGTCTGCACCTCTGTTTTTTAATCTTTAAGTGGTGGCCTCTAGTTCTATTACTACCTTCTAACTCAAATAACTTGCTGAAATCTAATTTATCCATCCCAGAAAAGATTTTAAAAAGCTCAATCATATCTCCCCTCACACACCTTCTTTCAAATGAAAACATATTTAATACCCTCAGTCTATCTTCATATTGAAGGTGCTTCAGGGATGGTATTATTTTTGTTGCCCTCCTTTGTACTGACTCTAATAAGTTTATATCATGTCTAAAATGTGGTGACCATGCCTGTATACAGTACTCTAAATGTGGCCTGACATAAGAGTTGTATAGTTTAAGGATGACCTCCTTACTCTTGTAGCTAACGTTTCTTTTAATGTAACCTAGCACCCTATTTGCTCTATTTTTTGCCTCAATACACTGCTTTGAAAATTTCAGTGACCTATCTACTACCACTCCTAAGTCTTTCTCATCTTCAACTGAATTAAGCCAATATCCATCCATCTCATAGCTAAATTCCCTATTATCTCTCCCCATGTTAATAACTTTGCATTTATTAAGGTTAAAAGTCATCTGCCACTTCTGAGCCCAAGCTAACAGCTTATCTAAGTCACCCTGCACTTTAAAGCTACCCTCAACCTCTTTGACTACAGCAGCCAATTTAGTGTCATCAGCAAAAATTGACACTTTGCTATTTACACCTTGCCCAAGATCATTTACATAGATTATAAATAATAAAGGGCCTAAAACTGATCCCTGAGGTACGCCACTAATAACATTCCTCCACTCTGACCTCACTCCATTCAGTACAACTCTCTGTTTCCTATTTTTCAGCCATTCAGTTATCCAATTCAAAACGTTCCCACATATCCCATGCAGCTTTAATTTATGAACTAGTCTTCTATGTGGAACCTTATCAAAAGCTTTGCTGAAATCTAAGTAGATCACATCAACTTTCTCACCCCTATCTAATTCTTTAGTTACATAATCCATAAAATCCAGTAAATTAGTTAAACACGATCTATCTTTTCTAAAACCATGCTGAGCATCATTAATTAACCTGCTGCTCTCTAGATGATCAGAAATTCCCTTCTTAACCATCTTCTCAAGAATTTTACAGACTATAGAAGTTAAGCTTACTGGTCTAAAGTTATTTGGGTCCTCTTTGCTTCCCTTTTTAAAAATTGGCACTACATTTGCCAATTTCCAATCATTTGGTATTTCTCCAGACTCTAGTGATCTAATAAATATCTTCTCGAGAGCTACTGCAATACTTTCTACACCTTCTTTGAGTATCCTAGAATGAATGTTGTCAGGGCCAGATGCCTTACTAGTATTTAACTGAATTAGAAGCCCTTTAATTTCTTCTCTGTCTATATTAATAGAATTTATCACTACTTCCCTTGACCTAGAATTATCATCAATTAATCTAACTAGTTTCTCTTCTGTGAATACTGAAGCAAAATGATCATTAAGGACCTCTACTATTTCCTCATCAGATTCTTTCAAAACCCCTTCATATTTAATAGGCCCTATTTTATCACTGTTAGATTGATTATTGATTCTATAATAGCTAAAGAATTTTTTAGGATCTTTATTATTATTTTTAGCTAAATTAATTTCTGCTGTCCTTTTGGTCTTCTTAATAATCTTATTTAGTTCATTTCTGGTTGACCTATAATGGTTTAAATTATCTAAACTACTCTCACCTTGTAATCTCTGGTATGCCCTTTTTTTCTCTGAAACTTTATTAGCTATTTCTTGGTTCCACCATAATGGTTTCCTACATTTCTTCCTAATAGACTTCATCGGAATACACTGTTCCTGAACCATGTTTAATATAGTCTTAAAAATATCCCACATCTCATAAGTATTCTTTCCATGGAATTCTATATCCCACCTAATCTGATTTAGCATGCTGCGTAATTTATCGTAATCTCCTCTATAAAAATTTGGAATTTTCGTGGAGTTTGTCGTTGTTCTACCCTTAACTATTTGCAAATTAAACCGAACCATCTGATGATCACTGTTTCCCAATGATTCCCCTACACTCAATCCTTGAACTAAGTGATCATCATTTGAAAGAATTAGATCTAATATATTGGCACCCCTTGTTGGCTTATTAACAAATTGGATCAAAAAGTTATCCTCAAAACACTCCATAAACTTACAACTTGCTCTATCTCTTCCTATCATATTTTCCCAGTCTACAGAAGTTAAATTAAAGTCACCAAGAATAACTGTATCTTCTTTGCATCCTTTACTTATTTCCCTAATCATTAACTCATCGATACAATCAGTCTGTCCTGGTGGTCTATAAAAAGCTCCCAAGTGTATTTTCCTATTTTTACCAACCTTAATATCTATCCATAATGATTCACCTTCTCCTTGCTTTATAGAGTTATTTAGATTTGAAGAAATGCTATTTCTGATATAAATAATCAACCCACCACCAGTCCTATCTCTCCTTTGACTAATGTACATAGTATAACCCTCTAGTTCAAATTCACTGACATTATCATTAAATATATTTTCATTAACCCATGATTCAACTATACATATTATATCTATATCTTCATGAATGATATAACTAAATAATTCATCCTTCTTATTTCTAAGACTACGAGCATTTGTGTAAAGACAACTCAGCCCACCTATCCCTGAAGCACCTGAGGGCCTATCTCCTCTGCATCTCCTTTCTCTCATCCCTGAAGGACCTTGAATATGAAGATAGACTGAGGGTATTAAATATGTTTTCATTTGAAAGAAGGTGTGTGAGGGGAGATATGATTGAGCTTTTTAAAATATTTTCTGGGATAGATAATTTGGATTTCAGCAAGTTATTTGAGTTAGAAGGTAGTAATAGAACTAGAGGCCACCACTTAAAGATTAAAAAACAGAGGTGCAGACTGGATGTTAGAAAATATTTTTCACTAACAGAGTGGTGGATTATTGGAATAGTTTGCCACCTGGGACTGTAGAAAGCCCAAACTGGAATGTTTTCAAGCGCAGATTGGATGATTATATGGGGATGGATTGTTAATTTCTTACTTTCGGTATGTGGATACGTTTCTTGACTCATTCCTGTGGATGCAGTTTCTTTTTATTGTATATTTTGGGGGAATTTGATTTTGTTTTTGACAGACTCCTATGGAGGCTTTAAATTAGGTAATTGTGAAGACTATGGGCAGATCGTAGGCCTAGTTTTTGGGGGGCTATTTTGGGCTACTTTTCGTTGTTACTTTTTTAGAGATGAAATCGAAGAATTTTATTAAGATTTTTGTTTTTATACTGGGGGCTGTGCCCCCCAGACCCCCCCCAAAGGATTGAAACTCAGGGTCATCGCAGTGTTATCCCCGCGGCGAGCCGTACCCAACAACGAGCCGACGCTCAAAATAATGGTTAATACTTACGTCAGACGGGATGGGAAATTAAGTAAAAAGTAAATAAAAACACTAAAAAATGTCAGGCATAGGGTAGGTAGGATATATAGTAAAGAAATGAGGGGGAAAAAACATCAAAAATATAAGATAAACCAATTTTTTATTATTAGAAAAACACAAAAAGCCTTGAAACAAATAGAGCTTTATGATTGGTCATTTATGAAAATGAATCCAGATCTGTGATTGGCCAGTGCGATAGCAGAAAAACAATGAAAAGTAGCCCCAAAATAAACTAGAATCGCATCTTACTTACTTGGTATACTTGGTCGTGTTTAGAGGTCTACGCCTCACAGTCGTGGTGGTCCACCGCTGCTGCCGTCCCTTGTGTCCCGTTTCATTAGAGCCACTTGGTTCGGTATTGAGTTTGACTCCGCTCGGCAATACTTTATGTATCCCGGTACTGTGGGTTCGTCTGGTAGCGACCTTAAGTATTTGTCCAGGCTTGATTTAAATCGCTCCACACGGCAGGAGGTCAACTTTCTTGTTTCCTTGGGGAGTGTGTTGAATATCCGCGGCCCCTAGTCTACACAATTACCTTAAATTATATATTGTAGATGCATGGTTGGACATTCCTATGGATTGTTAAATATTGTATATTGTAGATGCATGATCTGACAAAATCCTATGGATGCATATATGGGTGGGATTTGATGGAAACGGATGACCTTTGATAGGCCCTTGTGGCTTTTGTCATCCATGAAATTATGTTATGTTGAGTTATGTCATAAGTCACCATAATCAATTTTTAGCCTAATACTAAGCTACATTGAAACGAACAAAACAAAATCAAGGTAAATACGAGGGGCGATCAATAAGTTTTGCGAATCGGTAGGGGAAAACAAAGGAATGGGAATGGCTGTTTGTGGGAGTGTTGGACAAGTTAGGACAAGTCAGGACCTGTAGACGGACGCTCCTGCCTTGTCTATTTAAGAAGCAGTAGCTGATCCCAGATAGTCAGTCACAAATTTTTTAACAATGGAGAAGGTTGAGCACAGCGTAGTGATCAAATTTTTAGTAATACTTCAGATTTGGGGCGCACGGTATGTGGCGCTGTAGGTAGGATTAAATATATCTCTTATGACGTCAGACGGTAGCTTCAGATATGACCAATCATGGCGTTATATTTTTTTGTTGTTTTGGGGGATTTGTAACTTTTAGTCTGTATTATTTACTAAATATTGACCACTCCTCGTATGTAGATTGGTGGCGTGAACGATGGGACGTAAACTATTTCGTCCGTGTTCGAATATTTTTCACGTTTTTAGAGTACATTTAAGGGGACTGCTTTTGTGAGGGTAAACAATGATCCTGAGTTTCAATCAATTGGGGGGGGGGGGGGATATGTAGATTGGCGGCTCGAACGATGGGACGTAAACTATTTCGTCCGTGTTCCAATATGTTTCACGTTTTTGGAGTAAATTTAATGGGACTGCTCGTGTGAGGGTAAACACAATGGACAACCACCCTACGATGATCCTGAGTTTTCAATCAATTGTGGGGTCTGGGGGGCACAGCCCCCCAGTATATAATCTAATTGTTTTAGAATAATGTTCTAACGTTTACAGAAGTGAATGATTTAACCAAAGCATTTCTGCGCCTTTATCGTTTTGCGAATTATAATGGGGGTGGGGGTGGGGTTCTGACGTCAGAAATGCCTGAATTGAATTTTTATTTTATTTTTCACTTAATATCTTTTTGTCATCCTCATTTGGAGTCATTTTTATTTGTCCTCATTTTACTGTTTGTATTACCTTTTTTTTATACATTTAAATATACTTAGCTAGATCGTTTAATGGAACTACTTTTTGTTGAGCCCTTTGAGTGGAGTAAATACGCTTTTTACGCGGGCAACGCAGTTTGAATATGGAATTCGTTTGTGAACATTTTACTTCGTCTATTGTCGAACTTTATACTTTATTTTTGGATTGAGATAAATTTGTAACCTTTTTGGACTGTCATAATTTACTTAAGATTAAAATCGATTGCGAGGTTTCTAGTAAAAATTGACATTAGAAGTTCTGTCCTATAAAGTTAAAGTTACACCCAAACCTTTCATTGATGGTTTAGTTTCTGTAGAGAGGTCTCTATTCACTATTGTGAACAAAATAGGCAGAAGGCTGGCGGCGATTCCGGTTTACCAAAACGGGAGTTAAAGAAAGATTCCACGCTATCTTCATCGCTATTTCAGAAGTATACCCACCGCAATAAAGTAAGTAAACAGCGTTTTTCGTTTGGTTAGTTTCGGGCATTTTTATTAAAAAATAGCGCCGGGTATATTTCAAATAGGACTCAAACGTGCATGATTATTCAGGCAGGGGTGAACGAAATATAAACAAACAAAAATCCACTTTTTCGGCCGAGCCACCAATCTACATGTTTACCAAAATCAATATAAACACTAAAGAAAACAAAAAGCAAGACCAACAAAATAAGAAACAAAAAACAAGAAGAAGGAAGCACGAAACCAAACCAAAAGACAAGATCTAACCAAGAAGAAGAAGGAAGCACACTCCGTTTCAGAAGTAGGTCCGGCACTAGATCAACAAGAATGTGCCGAACTCTCAGGGGGACAACGCAGTCGTCGCAGTAAGGTGCAGCTGAGTGCTCCAGCAAATGGCACTGCACTTTTTTTACGTCCATCTGGTGACTGCATCAAAGGGTACAAGTCTAGCCTAATGCTAGGCTAGATTAAAAACAAAAGAAACAAAACACAAAGGCAAACCCAGAAAACAAAACAAAAAGCAATACGAAGGAAGCATAGGCAACATCGGTGAAGAGGCCCGTCATTCCCGGCACATGAGCATGCTACCAATCACCAAAGAGAGCCAAATACAAAGAAATTAAAGAGTCCACGAATTCGCCCCGAGTACAATGAATAGGGTAGTAGGGAGCCTGTTTGCCCCGCGACCGGGAGAAGTAACGTACTAAGATACGCCAGAGTGGGAAATTCAAAAAGAATCTGCCGAACAGTCTGGATACAATTCATTCGTCGTAGTATGGTGCAAAAGAAACAAAAATGTCTGTGCATCCTGCAAATGCGCCCAATTCAAAGATGACAGAAAGCGAACAGAAGCCGCCACTCCCATTGGGGTGTAGGTCCATGCGAACAGTCACGGCGAGATTGCATGCAATTTTAGTTCCGCTCGGCCACTCACTGCCCATCTTCTTTACCAATCAGGCCGGAGAGCTGACCTGATTCCTGCCATGTAGTCAGTTTGACGAAGAGCAAAACGCTAGTCTGGTGGCTCATTCCTCACATAATCTTTGGCACTCTCATCAACTCACTCATTCCACGCAATCTCCACATCTCTAGGAATTCAGCAGAAGATAATTTTTGCTGCCGCTCGGCTCTCATTAACCGTGGCATCATGGATACCATAAACTAGGAAGTGCAGAGATTCCAATGCACCAAGAGCATTCAGAGTGATATGTGTGTCGGACCTGAGGACAGACGCAGCGCCTCGTAGAGCCATGCTGAATTCAAACAGAGGGGATACGGCATGGAGGCGTATAAAAGCTAGTTTCAAGCGATCCAAAGAAACAGTATCCTGCTATATACCAAGTTGCAGTTAAAAAAAAAGCTTCGGGTTCCTAGCGATGACGAGAAAGTATCTTTCATAAACGGGTTGCAAGGGCGAAATAACAAAACTGCAACAGAGAAAGACGTTGGTAAGAGTTGACATCTCTTTTTGACACTAAATATTTCTGGTTAGAGGCACTCTTGTCGCGGTTGGTGGAATCTCTACCGTCACCCGTACCGATTGTGTATATAAGAAGCAGGCTCGAGAGAACAAGGTAAGGGTTCGTCAGAAGAAGAAAATAATTGACCGAGGAGAGGGAGATGCGAATCTAATGGGTTGAGGAATAAATTCTTGCGGTTTTATCAAATTTATTCATTACCATTAACAATTTTAGAAAAACTTCATTTTTAATTGATAACAGTATGCAATTTAATCAATAATGTATTCTCCATTGTCATTTACGACTTCTTTCCAACGTTCAACTAGTTTTTCGATGCCTTTGAAATAAAAATCTCTGGATTTTGAAACGAAGAATTCGTCTAACCAGGGTCTTAATTCCACATCAGTACTGAACGAAACGCCGCGCAAATTGTTGGACAGTAAATGAAGTAACAAGGGAAGAAAGTACCCTAGAAGAGCTTACGGTCCATTCAATGAGGGTACCTTTGGACTAGCAGTCAAGCGGGCACATCTCTGCTCAAATGCTTTAGGTCCTTAAACGGACATTTTTCAAGACCCAGTCTAGTCTTGACTTGAACGGGTCAAAAGATTCACTGTTGACAACTTCCACTGGAAGTGCGTTCCAACTACCGCAGGTCGAAACAGATGGAAATCCGATGGAGTCAAGTCTGGCGAATATGGAGGATGCGGCAGGATTTCCCAATTAAGCGCTTGGATGGCGTCTTTTGCAATATTGGCAATGTGAGGACAAGCATTGTCGTGTTGCACAAGGACTCCATAACGTCGATGAGGTCGCTTTTCACGAATAGCTTCGGCGAGTCGATACATTTGTTAAACGTAGAGTTCTGCATTGACAATCTCGTTGTTCGCAAGGAGGTCATAAAGAATGATGCCTCCACAACCCCACCACACACAGCATCGTCTTTCGTGGATGAAGTCCTTGCTTTAATCGCGGAAGTGATTTTTTATTGGGGGTAAGCCATTGTTTTCGATGGTTCATGATGACATAAACACATCAATTTTCGTCGCCAGTGATGATGCGGTGAAGAAATATGTCTTTATATCCACATGTAGCCTTGTGACGAGCAAGCAAATCTGCGGCAACCGTGGAGCGTTGAAGTTTGTTGCATTCGCTCAAAGCGTGCGGATCCCATGCACCGAGTTTTTTAAATTTCCCCATAGAATGGTGATTCACTACAGTTTTCTGATCACATGCCAATTGTACGGCCAGTTCTCTAGTCGAATGACGAGGATTTTCATAAAGAAGGTCGTTCAATCGATCTTCATCCAACCCTAATGGGGCGACCAGAACGTTCTCCGCCATTAAGATTGAAATGGCCGTTTTTGAAACGTGAAAACTACAATTGAGCTTATAAGTAGTTAGGTGGTTACTACGCCAATACATTAGATAGCTCTGGTCACAAAAAAAAAACCCAAACCTATATTTTTGTTATACAAGGGAAATGAAGTTAATCGCTTACCGGAAGTCTGAATTTGCAGAAGAAATTTCCTTAGGCCTAAATCGGCAACGTCGTCGGAATACGTGTATTAAAACAAAGAGATACGAAAAATATATATTATGGAATAAATAGTTATGATTAAAAGGTGAAATTATAGTTTATGATTGGATTGAATTTTATGCGGTTGAATTAACTTTGCACGAGTTAATGAGAATTAGAGTACACATATGATGATGATAATGAGATTGACAAATAATGATTAGATTATAGTTGAATGTTAAATGAGTAAATATTATAAATGTATGCTAAATATTTATGTGGATTGATAAATAGATTATATGAGCAAATAGAATATATAGTTAAATGGATTGGGTAAATGCTAATATAGATTGATATGTATAAATAAATTGTATGGATTAAATTGGATACATAAATAGATTGTAATTTGTATACATAAATGGATTCAATAAATAGATTAAATAAATAGATTATATAAATAGATTACAACGAAATTGGGAGGGTCTGTAAATGAAAGAAGAACCACGCATTAATTCGCGATTCTTTCGGGACATATTTAGCTAAAACTTACTATTCAAATATTACAGACCTGATTCCGATGAGCTGGGCAGCATAGTGAATGAATCTAATGTTTGATTTTAAAACGCATTGTAGATCGGGCCTACCAATCACACGATTTAAGTTATGTTTACCAACCCTTCTTGAAATAATATATATATATATATATATATATATATATATATATATATATATATATATATATATATATATATATATATATATATATATATATATATATAATATATAATTATGATTAAATATTTCCACTTGTAGGGGTGTAGACCGCTACAAGCTGCCCTTTCTGATAAACCTTTTCTCCGTACACAGCACAAATATCGCGACGAGCTTTGGCTGCGTTTGCATTGTTCCCGTCTCGATTGAAAATGAATAACAACAAGTGTCGAAAATGCGCCTTTCTTTCAACTTGACATTACATTTTGAGGGCACAGAACAAAAATTAAATTAACACAACTTTTAAAATAAACCGCAATGATTTATTATTCAACTTCAGGACGTAGTCTAAGCAAATGCCTAATAGTCTACGCTGTTAAGAGACGTAGCCTAACCTTTGCAAATTTGCTCTCATTATTTATTATTGTTTCTTAATATGTGCACAAATCACGAAACAAAAATATAAACTAGTTCTGGTGCCGAGCACGACAGGTCCTTTTGTCAGTGACGAACAAATCAGGAGCCCATAGTGAAATGCGAAACGACTTCATTAAGGGCCACCCCCACAATGACACGACTCCGTCATTGTGTTGATAGAATTCTTGTCGGTTATTGCCATCTATCTCGAGGATGAGAGCAACTCGGATCGCAATCTGAGAGTTGCGCATTCTGATTGGTCTCGTCGTCGCTGATTCGGTTCTAGTATAGTGTCTGAGTAAAGTATTCTCTTCCTTGTAGGTTTTGTAGGCTGGGTTAAGTAAACAACCGCTTCCTTATGGCATGAAGGAAAATATATATATAATTATATATGGATTCTTTATTCCTGGGTATATGGCTGGAATAAGCTTCGAAATGGCGAATAGGAAATATAACTTTTCTTCTTGAATAATAATAATTTTTCTGACTATCTTTTACACAAAAATACACCTATATAAATAGTTATTTCATCTACACATAACACTACAACAATTCAACCAATCAGGATTGATATACATTTAATACTCATTCCTACGTTCATTTTTGGAATAACAGCTTTGGCGTTGACAAATTGACCAATCAGCTTTTAGACATAAGCACTGTAATGATTGTCCAATCAGCGCCATGATAGATTTATTAAAATGTTACTAACGCTCCAACCGTTTACACATAAACACGGCTGAAATCACTTTTCCCAATTTTTAGACTTGGAAAAAATCTACAAGAAAATTAAGCTCACTGGGATCGTTACAAGATACGACTCAGTCAATACGCGCCAGCTGACCTAAGGGAGGCGTCAATAAAGGAGATAGACGGGGAACTGGAGAGGATAACAACGTCCATACTAGAAGCGGACCGCGAGAGCATACCCCAAACCGGGTATAAAACACCTCTTCAGCCCAGATGGACAGAGGAGATGAGAGAGACCGCTCGCGTTCACAGGGAAGTGTACGAAGAAATAAGACGGGAAAGTCCTAAATAGGAAGTTAAACTCCCCAGTATGCAATACGATATCATGGGTCGGCTATACGTGGCTCCGTACAAAATAGATCTTGTTCTTGAAGTTCCCGTGGCGAAAAGGTAAAAATCGATGGCATTTTCTTAAATGAATATACCCTCGCCTTTTCCTCCTTTGCCGGCTGTGAACTTTTCGGTGAGCTTAATTTTCTTGTAAATTTCTTCTAATTCTAAAAATTCGGAAAATTAATTGATTTATTAATTAATTAAAGTGATGAATTGTGTGGTAGGTTTATAAAGGTGTGAAAATGTTTTCTAGTTTGCCCTGGTGTTAGGGCATCACTAGCATGCATCTTATTTTTTCTATTTTATAATGTATTTTTCCTCCGTTAGTAATGGTGCTGACTGTTGGCAGCCAGTTTCCTCCATTGTTATATATATATATATATATATATATATATATATATATATATATATATATATATATATATATATATATGTTTAATTAAGTTTAATATATTTCACCGTCGTAGCATTCGAGCCTTTCAAAGGTTTTTGTTATGCTAAATATCTCTATTTGAATTTTATTAATCTTTTCATTCATTATTTTCAATTTGAGTAATAGTTTGGGCACTTCGCCTCTTTTTGTTAATGTCAATTAATTTTATTTAATTTTGATTCGACTTAAATTTGGGCACTTCGCCTCTTTTTATTTTAAATTTTAATTTTTAATATGGGCACTTTGCCTCTTTTTGGTAAATTTAGTTATTTTAGATTTAATGAATTTAGGCACTTCGCCTCTTTTTGTTAAGGTTAATTTTTCTCTTTTGTTTAGTGTTTTATTATGAGACGAGTTCATTAAGAAAAAGGTCATTTTCTTTTGTATACTACTAAGTATATATTGGTAGTACGTATTCTCTCGCGCAGGCTCTACAGCTTGGGAACAGAGCTGTTCTACCAATTGCGCATCTTCTGTTCCCACGTACGTTCAAGTCGATGTTTATTGTCGGGAGTATTTCCTGATCGACTTTGTCCCAAGTCTTTCTCTCTTGCCTTTGGATCTCCATATTGATCGGTTTTAGTTCGATTTTTTGATGTAGAACCGATTCCCGAATACGGTCAATCCTTTGCGTACCAGTTATAAGCAGTGTGGCTTTATTCTGCACCATCTGCATCATTCTGAGAGATGTACAGCTTGCCATCTGCGTGATCACAGCTGGGTACACTAGGATTGAGCGTACCAAGGCCATGTATAGTTTTTTTCTTGTTTGGTACGCTGAGGCTTCGGAAACGGTAAAGTTTCTTCAGCTCTCTTTTGGCTAGGGAGACTCTGGTATTTACATGAGCCTTGTAACCAAATTTGTAGAGTCGTAAGCCCATGACTTTTCCCTCGTTAGAATACGGATAGAGTTCGTTGTCGACGATGACGTCGTCAACTTTCTGGCGTTTCATTGGAATTATGGTGAATTCTGGCGGTTGGTCATAATCTTCCACTTTTTTGCAGAGTTCCTGAATGGACTCAGGACGATTTGAGGCATGTCATCTGCGTATTGCAGATACATCGAATTCGTGTCCCTTGCAGCCCTCGATCGTTATTTGGGCTCTCCTATCCGTGACATAGTTGCAAAGGACCCTTTCCAGGAGTGGGTTTAGCTGGAGGTTGAGGATCTTGAATTGTAGCCCTCTCAGCGATTCCTTATCGAAGGCCTTCTTTACATCCCGTAGCACCACGTCTACGTAACTTCTCTCAGCTTTACTGCAAGCGAGTTTTTCTGTTAGGAGGGCGAGGTCTGTTTCCGTTCCTCGTCCCTTTCGGAACCCGTGTTGCTGAGGATTGTGAGCTCCTAGCTTGGCTAGTTGTTCTTGAAGCCTGTCAGCTAGAAGCTTCTCGTAGACTTTTGAAACGATTTCCAGCAGGGCGATTGGCTGGATAATTTACCAGTTGATCAGGGGGTTTACCTCCCTTAGGTATAAAGATTACTTTAGCAATCTTAAAACCTTCCAGGAAGTAACCCGTATTCACGGAAGTGTTGTAAATGTTTGCAATTCCCTGAATGATCTTCTGTGGGGCATTTACCAAGTTGTTTCTGATGATGCCCGTCCAGCCTGGTGCCTTTTGTTGGAAGGCTCTTACAGTGGCCATAACCTCCTCTGGTGTTATGGGACGGCCGTGGTCCGCCATCTCCCTTTCTTCGTTGAATCGATGTTGTGGATGCGTGCGGTGCATAACCTGATTCAGTTCTTCGATCAGTTGGCCTTCGAATTCCTGGTCGAACTCGTCGTTTTCTTCAGGGGGTATCCTGAAGACGTTTTTCCAGAAATTTCTGAACCTGTCTTCTAGAACCGCCGGGTGCTCTATATAGTCTCCGTTCTCTTTTATTCGAGCCTCTGGTCTTGCTGTTAGTCCCTTTAAGTTCTTGACTTGACGCCAGAACTTAGCCAGGTTGAGTTCGCTATTGACTTTGGCTATCAGGTTGTTCCAAATTTCCTCCTGTTGGAGGTTGATAGCCTCTCTAAGCTCTGTGCTTAGGCGTCGAATCTATCTGAGGGTCAATTTTCTTTTAATCCTGTAATAAGAAAGCAAATAAATCAAATAGTCAAATGTCAGCCCTTCAATATGTTCAGGCCTACCCCCCCCCCCCCCCCCCCCCAGATTAGCCACAAGTAGGGGATTGGGGATAAAAGAGGGGATATTTCACGACCTGTTATGCTTGTATGCATTTTTTTCTTATATTTTCTATCCAGTGTCAGTTGAAAAAGGGTGTGAGATACACCGAAACTGTTCTGAATTAAATTGTCTTCGGAGAATGTGGTTTAATTCCTCATCTTTTCTTGCGATATTGCATTAATTTTCATCATCATATATATATATATATATATATATATATATATATATATATATATATATATATATATATATATATATATATATATATATATAAACATATTTTAATATGCTATGAGGTACTCAAAAATAATTGGTATGAGGCATCTCTCGCAAATTTTACGTGTCTACTGGAACGAGTATAAACGCTCGATTCACTACCATTATCCTGGATATTTGGAACAGATTCCACGAAAGTGTAATTTCTGCCACTATCTTCCGATGATACTTCCTCATTTTGCAACAGGTTATCTAATTCTAAAGAATTATTTACAACGGGTTGATTGTTTGATGGTCGCGAACCGTTTATATTTCTCTCGTTATATACATTAGGCAATACAGCTGGTTTCACTCTATCTATAGGCACCGTGTTCTGGTGACCATCCAGGAATTCTAACTTAAAAAATTTGTCGTCGCGTTTGACAACACGGAACGGGCCTGCATAAGGCGCTTATAGTGGCTTCCGAACGCAATCAACATAGACCCACACATGTGTGGCGTCACTTAATTCCTTGGGTACAAACGTTTTTCGTACCGAGTGCAGGTGTCCGTCAGAGGTTTGTGTGAAATATATCTGCGATATGGTCTTCGCTAGTTCATAGATGAATTTCGAATCGGCTTTGGATGAAGAAGAGGCGATCAAGGGCTTTGGGCAAAGAAGGGTTATCCCTCTGACCGCTGTAAAGGGTTGAAAACCCCGAATCATTAGGCAAGGGCCGGATGCCCAGAAGAACGATTAGTAGGGCCATCAACCAACCTTGTCGGCGAGCCATTATATACCTCTTCAAAGTCCAATGTGACCTTTCCACGACCCCGGTAGTAGTAGTAGTAGTAGCCGATAATTTTTTGAAGAGTTCGGACTCAAATTGCGCTCCTCTGTCAGTGATTACGTATAAGGGAACGCCAAACCTAGATATCCAGCCTCCCAAGAAGGCTAAAACAACCGTTGCAGCACTGATGTATGGAATCGGTATTGCTTCAATCCACCTGGTGGATCTGTCTATGCATGACAGCAGGTACCGGTTATGAGAAGGGTATGACTGCCCAGGCAGGGTACGCGGCGGGAGTGGACCAACTATATCGATATGAACCGTCTCAAATCTCGAAGTGGGCATACTAATAGGCAGGACTGGGGACTTAGTGTGATGATTTATTTTAGCAAATTGGTAGGAGAGGCATTCACGAGTCCACGAACGTATATCTCTGTACATATTGAGCCAGAAATACCTCGCTTTCACCAATCGAAGCGATGCCTTAATCCCTGGATTTGAAATATTATGAAGTTGCTTGAAAATAGCTGATCTGCAGGGTAAGGGAACAAACGGTCGTGGGTATTTAGATGTTACCTCACACCAGAGTTGGGAATCACTGGGAAAAGGAAATGCCTTCAGTCCAGATCGAGACGACTTCATTTCTTCGTCATGCTCCTATACTGCTGCCAAAGAACGGAGATCAAATGAGTCCACCAGGACCAAATGACATTCCGAGATAAGCAGTCAGCAACCACATTGTCCTAACCACGTACATAAGCTATGCTATTGACACACTCTAAGATTGCGGTCCAGTTCCGTTGTTTCCTGTCCGTGTTTGCATGTAGTGTCGAGGAGAAGGCAGAGACTAGTAGCTTGTGGTCCGTGCATAAACTAACTTGGCGACCTTTGATCATATGCCTGAAGTGAATCACAGCAGGATGCGCAGCCAAGAGTTCCCTGTCATAAGATGAGTACGCTTGCTGTGTTTTTCTCAACTTCCCGGAGAAGAATGCCACTTGCTGGGGAGACCTATCCACCATCTGATGGTGCACAGCACCAACTAAGAATTGGGAGCTGTCCGTCACTAACTGGTACGGAGAGTCATTGGGTAATGGGTGACGTAACTTAACGGAGTTCGCCAGGGCCTCCTTAGTAGCTTCAAATGTTTTCCGTGCAGCATCATTCCAAACAAGATGGCGACCCTTAGGTTGAAGCCGTGCGAGTTCAGTCAGAGAGGCAGCAATCGCAGCCAAATTAGGCACCATTTGTCTTTAAAAACCTAACATGCACAAATATCGACGAAGTTCTTTGAAATTAGTTGGTAAGGACATTTCGGTGATCTCGGAGACCTTCCTAGCTGTAGGCCTCAGTCCTGCAAATGAGACATAGTGGCCCAGGAAATCGATTTCTTCCTTCATGAACGCGCACTTTTCCATAGAAATTCGAAGGTTGTTTTCTGCCAATAATTTGAAAACTTGATCTATATGCTCCACATGCTCGTCTATATTTTCCGAAAATATTAAAATATCGTTGAAATACAAAAAAAACAAAAAAAAAACGCCAATCCTCGAAATAAATTGTCCATGTGGCGTTGGAAGGTGCAACTAGCATTCTTTAGACCAAACGGTAGCCTGAAAAATTCCCAAAGCCCAAAGGGAGTTGAGGCAGCAGGCTTCTCAATGTCCGCTGATTCATTGGAATCTGGTGGTAGGCTCGGACTAAATCCAGGCGAGAGAAAACTTTCTTGCCATGAAGATGGCCTACCATACTCTGAATCCTTGGCAGGGGATATCTGTCCGGTTTGGTTATCGCATTGAAGGATCGAAAGTCACCCACAACTTTATACTCGCCTGGGGTATTCTCCTGCGCCATGTGAATAGGTAAAGACCATGAAGATTTCGACGGCCGCACCACACCTTCTTTCAACAGAGCCTTGAAAGTTGCTTTTGCAATTTATAATTTCTCCATTGGAAGTGGTATTGGGTGGGCGAAAGTTGGTGGGGTGCTACCCGTATCAATGGTGTGAACAACAGAATTAGCCGGTGGTGAACTAATGTCAACACACTTCGGTTTATATATACTCTCATATTTGCGGCGAACTGTCCTGTAATTAGGTAGGATATGCGAGAGGTCATTAATGATTAACGAGATCACTGGTTCGCTTGACTGCTTCACTTTAGAAACTAGGCTAGTCTGATTATCAATTAGGACACTACGATCACAGTCTACTAAGAGGTTAAAATGAGCAAGAAAATCGGCTCCTGATAATGGCGACGTAATATCTGCGGCTATTTCCAGTTGGACTTCTCCATGCCCTCTTATCTTCCCTCCATTAGCCGCCGGGATGTTAACACACGATTTGCGCATCACACATAATTGCACTAAATTAAATGGAATTAAGGATACACTCCGCCAGTGTCTATCAGAATTCGCACTTCCTCTCATTAATACGGGCAGCGACAGTGAGAAGAGTCGGCACGCCGTTCGTCGCATTTTGAGCGGCCTGCCGATTTCGTTTTCCGAGTGGGTTGGGGAAGACAGTCTAGACGATGGCTGCATTTGGAGGTTCTCACCTCGCTTTGGCCAACTGCCCCACGGTTTACAGTACTTCGACTAGACCCAAAGTATGTGTGAACGGCACACCACTAGTTTTTGATTCCGACGGAAGGGGCGTAACCCAAACGGTACACCTTTTGAATAATTATTATCACTATTATAATTATTATGCACAAACCTAGATTGATTACCTCTAGGATATACGCCGACGGGCACGGAACGCGAATTTTGGACTTACACATTATTTACCGGCTGGTTGACACTAAGAGCACTTATATCGGGGAACGCATAATTATCACTAGTTTCGCTGTTATTTATATTATAGCACTGTGCCTTGTAAAACGGCATTAGTTCATCAGCGAGTTTTACCAATTGGGCAAGAGTTAAGTCCTTTTGCGTGGCGATGATGAGGGCGATGTTTAGAGTTAAAGACTGGGTGAACTTGTGTCTCGCCAAGTCCTCCCCCACTCCAACTTGCAAAGCTGTCTTCCGTAGCTCTTCAAGATTCACTGAAGGTCTTCCAGTCTGCGGAGAAGACGCGATTAACTTCTCGAAGAGCTCAGGTTTCATCCTCTCAAAAAGTCCTACGGTTTCTGTTCGTAGGAGCGAGTAATTCTGCGACGAGAGTACTGCAGTTGGGAGACGATCGACCGTCTCGGGAGGCAACGCAGCCAGAATATGGTAAAATTTCGTTTCTTCCCGTTGTATTCTTGAGATGTGAAATTGCGCCTCTACAATTTTTAACCATCCTGCGACTGCTGCTTCATTAAAAACAGGAGGTCCGATGGAGATCGCATTCGCGAGTTCCACTTCTTGGTGTGGAAGAAAATGAGCAGTTTGTTGATGTCTTGATGCGTCGCCTAGCGAATCCATTTTGTTGAATGATCACGTACTTCGTTCGACGAAGAGGGGTCACCAGTTATAGGGACTAAGTAAAGTATCCTCTCTCTTGTAGGTTTTGTAGGCTGGGTTAAGTGATCAACCGCTTCCTTATGGGATGAAGGAAAAATATATATAATTATAAATAGATTCTTTGTTCCTGGGTATATGGCTGGAATAAGCTTCGAAATGGCGAACAGGAAATATAACTTTTCTTCTTGAATAATAATATTTTTTCTGACTCTTCTGACTATCTTTGGATGATATACTCAGTTTTTTAGTAGAAGTTGGGATAGTGGAAGATATAGTAGGTGAAAATTAAAGCGAGGACGGGTATTTTGCCCTAGTAGGGAAAGCATCGCTTTATTTTTTATTTATTTTTACCTTTGATTATGTTGTTTGTTTGAACTTTTTATCCTATGTTTGTCTAATTCCATGAGCTTTAGTGTTCTTCTTATTGTTTGTTTTCAAATGCTTAGTTGTACTTATTTTTGTTGCAAATCTTCAGCTTTCAAGCCTTTGTTAGCTCTAATTGCCAACAATTTATCTCGTTTTTCTTGTGTTGTAATAATTGTATTGTTCGCTGTTTTTATTTATATATGTATTGATGTAATGTTCTTATATGTTGTATTGTGTTTTGTCTATGTATAAATTAGTGTAATGACATCTTGTGTGCATAATTTTGTGCTCGGGAACTGACTTTCGCCCGTAGCCTTGCAGGTATATTAAGCATGCCGCCTGTTTCCTGTAGCTCAGGAATGACACCATTCGTTAGAATGGACCAGACTTTTTTTTCAAGTTTTAGGGTGACGACATTAATAGGGTCCAAACGTTTCCTCCTGTGCAAATCTCATTGCCTAATGTGATCACACCTGACTTTGTTGATAAGCAGAGAAGCAGTGTTCTGAACACGTTTTAGCCTTTTCATCGAGGTTTGCTGGCCGCCTGAGAAACCACTGCGGGGTAGATGAGCTTGGCCCGGACAAACATCAGATATATTTTCCTGATGTTGGCCGATCTAAGATCCCTAAACTTGTATAGCTTGGAGATTTCTCTCCTTGCCAGGTTCTGCCTCTCCGTGTGGTGTCTTGAGTATCCATGGTTGGTGATTTAAAGGCCCAGGACGGTGCCTTCGGCGGAGTAGCTGTATCTCCTCCCATCCATGATGATGGGCCATGTCAACTCGCGGATCAGCGGGATGATATTGAATTTGTCCCTGTTGTTCCTGATCTTCCATTGTCTCTCGTACTGACTAATGTTGTTGATTTTTGCTAGTGTGAGAACCGCCTGCGCCCTTGCTTTCCTCTCCGGGCATGGGAGAATTTGAGTGATGTCATCTGTGAATTGCAGGTACATCGTGTCCCTGTGCACCGGAGTTGGGAGGTCAATTGTGAAGACCAAGTAAAACAGAGGACTCAGGTAGCTTCCCTGAGGAACGCCCGCCTTTAGTTCGAATTCAGGCCCTTTGTACCCTTATATCACGAGACAAGCCCTTCTGTCCATGACGAAGTCACAAAGGATCCCTTCCAGGATTGGGTCTAGCTAGAGGTTCAGGATCTTGTATTGAAGTCCTTCCAGCCAGACTTTATCGAAGGCCTTTTGCACGTCCCTCAACACAATGTCTACATAGAACCCGTTCGCTCGGGAGTATGCTACTTTCTCTGTTAGGAGTGCCAGGGCGGTATCTGTGCCCCCTTTTCTGTTGAACCCATGTTGTTGGGGACTATCTTTTACACAAAAATACACCAGCATGAATAATTATTTCATCTACACATAAGATTACAACAATTCAAACAATCAGGATTGATATGCATTTTTTAGTCAGACTATCTTTTACACTTGGACTTGGGCTTAGATATATTAAGTTGTGAAAGGAAAATATATACACACATATAAGATTGCAATTGCACCATATATATATATATATATATATATATATATATATATATATATATATATATATATATATATATATATATATATATATATATATATGAAAAACTCACAAAGTATCACGTGAGGGTAGCAAATCAATGCAGATAAATCTAAATACAAATTAAATTCAGTATTATACCTTAGCTGACATACCAATACTGCAACCAAGTACACTTCTTAATTTTATGATGTGTGGAAAAATATCGGATCTGAGAGAGTTAGTTCTCACTCCTGTGTAATTTACTGTTATTTATTATAAATACTGTGTAAGATAAATATCATTAATGATCAATGCTCTTTTCTCAGACTACTTAGAGGAAGCAATTCGGGTTAGCCCTTCCCCCACCCCCAATTTTTACCCTAGCAAGATAAAAGGCAGCTTGTCCACCTACGTATTATTCGCATACGTAGAGCGTGGATTAACCGCACCTGGCGATGTAGACGCTCAACAGTGCCGTTGCTTTGTGCATGATAGAGTGTGGTAAGTATGCGAAATCTGCCAATCAATGACATGAGTGCTTGCCATTGATTGGATTTAAATTGGCTCTCGTGGTCTCCCATAATTGTGCAAGGGACATCAAAACTGGAAGGCCGATACGAAAGCTCGAAATAGTCCATTTGATCACGTCAGTGTTCATGCTTGGCAAAACGAAACGTTATCGAATGAGATTTCGTGTTACCCGAACAGCAGGATAAGAAACACCGTTGAGTTGGGCGAAAATATTCCGACTGAAAGAAAGAGAACTAGGGAAATCATGAAAGAAAAAAACCGACCTAGATGCGCTAGGAAATTTAATCTCACAAACAACCAGTTGAGAACAGTGACGCAGTTGTTGTGAGTCTTCATCGTGCTTCTGAGCTAACGCTAAAGTCGCATGGCCAGTGGGCGAAATATGAGAGATGCGTGAGCAAGATGATAGAAATAGCAGAAAGCGCGTCTGGTACGAGGTTTGAAGAGCCAGGAACCTAGCAAATGTCACTCGTAAGCTGCAGGATAGTCTAGATGACGATCATCAACTACGTTGTACAAATAAAATATAAATAAGATTTGAATATATGTATTGTAGCGGTCTATACCCCTACAAGTGGAAATATTTAATCATAACAGTATATATATATATATATATATATATATATATATATATATATATATATATATATATATATATATATATATATATATATATATATATATAGTTTCAAGAAGGGTTGGTAACCATAACTTAAATCGTGTGATTGGTACGCCTGATCTCCAATGCGTTTTAAAATCAAACATCATATTCATTCACTTTGCTGCTCGGCTCATCGGAATCAGGTCTGTAATATTTGAATAGTAAGTTTTAGCTAAATATGTCCCGAAAGAATCGTGAATTAATGCGTGGTTCTTCTCTCATTTACAGACCCTGCCAATTCCGATCTAATCTATTTATATAATCTATTTATTTAATCTATTTATGTATCCTAAATTACAATCTATTTATGTATCCAATTTAATCCAAAAAATCTATTTATACATATCAATCTATATTAATATTTACCCAATCCATTTAACTCTATAATCTATTTGATCATATAACCTATTTATCAATCCACATAAATATTTAGCATACATTTATAATATTTACTCATTTAACATTCAACTATAATCTAATTAATATTTGTCAATCTAATTATCATCATATGTGTACTCTAATGCTCATTAACTCGTGCAAAGTTAATTCAACCGCGTAAAATTCAATCCAATCATAAACTGTATAATTTCACTTTTTAATCATAACTGTTCATTCCATTATATATATTTTTCGTATCTCTTTGTTTTAATACACGTATTCCCACGATGTTGCCGATTTAGGCCTAAGGAAATTTCGTCTGCAAATTCAGACTTCCCGTTAGCAATTAACTTCATTTCCCCTTGTATAACAAAAATTTAGGTTTGGGGGTTTATTCTGACCAGAGATATCTAGTGTTTGAGCGCAATAACCACCTAACAGCCTATAGTATGTTGTACTTGATGAGATATAATTTTGTCTATTATTTAAATACTTATAAAACAGAGTTGAAATATAAATAATATTTAAAATCTAAATAATGATAACACTGGCTTAGATAAAAAAAATGTGAGGTGAGCATCTGAATATGTTTTGGGCTAATTTTGATATATGTTATACTTAATTCAAATTTTTAAGCAGTTTTATCGATCACCTCTAGGTTTTTTTTTTGCTTTCACATATGACATTTTTTAAAATTTTAATGTATATATTTATTTACTTCATATATATTAAAATGGGATATAACAAAACAAAACAAAACAAAACAGACACAACACTGACAGAAATATATATTAGTATTATTTGCATATAATACAGTCAGAAGAGTGTTTTTGTTTATGATCTGATGCACTTTGTGTATGGAATGTCACGCGGAAACATCCAGAAGTCCCTCATCATGCTGGGGTTACAATTGCCTTAGTAGTTGCTTATAATCTTAGTAATATCTTGGAACTTTTGCCCATGTTCATCGCGATGCTCCGAATGGTAAATCTTGAGAGACATTTGGCGCTACATATGCTGATAAACCCGCAACACATTCTTGACATGCTCTTTGTAATCTAGTGTCTGTGTATTACCAAGAGAGCCATAGCAGACTGACTTAAATGTTTCTCATGCTTTCAATCTTTCAAAGTGAACTTCTAAAATACCTCATCCTTCAGCATCTTTCAGACCTGAGAGCTGGCAACAGAGTACACAGGTATTGGAAGGGGGCACATTTTTGTGCATGGCCTTCAAGAAATTCTTCATGAAGCAGAGTTTGAGGTAATAGTTCAGCTTAACTACTCGGGTGCTTTTGTCCTTTTGTCCCAAAATGATTCGTCCTCTTTCCCATTACGTTTCACACTGACTAGTGGGGTGGGTGGGGGCCTAAACCCCATCAAACAAAATAGAAATAATATAGAGGTGTGTTGGGCGAATCCCCCCATTGGGATTTGGGTTAAAGCCCCCAACCCGCATTTATTATTAAGGAAAAACGAAAGATAAAAAAATGTCTTTTGAAATATCTGATCGAAAGGCCAATTGTGATGCTATACACGGCAATAGAACAATTTTTGGCTTTCTCAATTTTTCGTTTCTGGTTGATTTCGTTTCTGGTTGAAAGCACAAAGCTGGTCAAGTAGAGAAAAGATAGAACAGCCTAAGAGGGCAGAGTTGAAATCAGGGAGATAGGGTAAAGGATACCTACCTGGGATGGTAAAAGCGTTCATCCACCTTTAATTACCTGGAGTGGAATTCTGTACTACATGAAATGGAGAGACCAAAGGAAAAGTAGCAGGACGATGTATGTCAATATTCCCCATGAAACAACTGCTTCATTAACGCGAATGTGTCTGAGGCTAAACTACTGGGCCAGGAGAATACAGGTCCTCCTGTCGTATCGATCCGGCGAACCGCACTCTGTCAAGTATTCCTGACATTCGAAGGTGGAAAGCTAAGGCCAGGAAACTTCTGCATAAAGCGCTTGCAGTGAGGCTCGGTTAGGGACAGACAAGGAAGAACTTTGAGATGGGAAAATGAAACCATAGTGAGAGAAGTCGTGCGGTCAACAAACTAGGTTTTGCTGGAATCAACCAAAAGGTTCGTGGGCAGAAATTATGAGGAATATTCGGCCGTAGTACAAAAATCTGAGGAACAAGCTTTGTCGCCTTGAGACGTTGGAATAACATTGCATTCAGTATCATTGTCAAACAGATAGGAAAACCCTGAAAGTGGGTCATGAATGAGGAAAAGTGGACCAACCTGAGAAATTAAAGGGACGAATGAAGTGATAGACCCACGGACCCCTTGCGTCTCTAGTTTTAAAAATGGTGAGGATTTGAGGAATAGGAAAGATAAAGAGAATTTTGATTTTTAACAGATGTTGCAGTTGAAAGGGATGAAGTAGTGGTCAGTGAGAAAATTAAGGTTAAAAAAGATACTGACTGTGATTAATTGGCTTGTTGCTAACATTTTACAGTTTGTGCACCAAACTTGGTGTGTTACCAGCACCAGTCTGTTGATTGAGAGGGAGAAAAGTGGAGGGAATATTTAGAAAGAATTTTTTTCTGGGATGCTCTCGTTGATTTGGTCGATGGGAGGACGAGTGGCACTTTTCGCTTCACCCACCATGCATGCGTCTGCGCTTCTGTAAATCCTCTTGTCGTAACTTCAGGTAACGAAGGTAATTTTGCTTCACTTCCAAGATGGTCGTCACTTCAGATGGAGGGGAGGCCTTATCTGGCTGCATTCTGGCCGTTTTGTTTGGAAGATCATGTGAAATCTGGACCTGTGAACAATTTACAATATTAGAATTAGGGGCAGGATTATCTAGGACACTCTTCCACTGGATATGCAGATTGTTAAATAGTTCATCTGTTACTTTGCCACCCCTCGCATGTTGCATAGGCCGACCGTCGGCAAAAGGGTCCTAATGTGATCGGGCATTACTCGTATGGAAATTTCGTCAGGAGAGGGTCGAATGGTTCGGATTGCGCGCCTTCAGCCCTAACTCAGGTGTTGAACGGTCACTTTATTGCGACAATCTAATTTAGATATCACATTACCTCCTTATATCATTATAATAAGATAGAGAATAAAAGAAAATAAATTTCTCTCACAGAATGAAGAAAGCAAGAGTAATTTTTTAAAAGAACACACACACACAGACCGAGAATAGAGGTCAGGTGAAATGAGGCTAGACGAGATAAAAATAATGAAACTATTTATTGAAAAAAGAGATAAAATATAAATAACCTTTGAATATATGTTGTACTAGATTAAATATAATTTTGTCTATTTAAATACTTATCAATTTTGGCAATACTATATAAATATAAATGGTAAATGACATGACTTAAATACAACTATCGCCTGGCAACAAGATTACTCATATTAAGAATGAGATAGTAAGTTAGAATTGGAGAGAAAATATCACGACACGTGATGTAAATTCATCCAAGGATAATATTAATTATTTAAGGGGAAAGAGTTATGCATGTAAAGTATTTTGATATTGGCTAAATGTTGTGGCGTGGAAAATTAAGAATATGTGAAGGGAAAATTATAAAGTTACAATGAAATAATTTGGATGTAAGATAATATAGGATCGCGTATTTGGTAATACAAATGAGGAAGTATTCGCACGATAGCTGGTGGCATAAGAGATTGGTATAAACGGATTAGACTGCGAGCACCGTTCAGAGCATATCAATCTTGCGGTCTAGTTGGCTGGAATTCAAATGACGCGATGTAACGTCGTTAGGGAATTCGATTACCTTACGAGAATTTTTCAACGTTTATACAAGAAATGGCTATACAAACGTTAATAGTACAGTTGTATGATATATATATATATATATATATATATATATATATATATATATATATATATATATATATATATATATATATATATGACGCGTTAGGTGGAGGAAAGGCCTAAGCCACAAAATTTGAAAATGGTGTTTTTCACGGATAAGTTATCCTTATAACTTAGTTTATCGTTATACTAAATATCAGAGTCTAATTCGAACTACGAGGGGCGGTCAATGAGTTTTGCAATTCGGATACAAGGAAACGAGATATGAGGAAAAGTGTTTTATTATTTTTCAATATAACTACCCTCGACTTCAATGCACTTGCGCCCCTTCTCCCTGAGGCTTCGAATTCCCGACAACCAGAAATCTTCCGAGGGCTGTTCAATCCACTCCTGGACGGCGAGCTGGACATCTTCATCGTCCCCAAACCGGCGTCCACGCAGTGCAGCCTTGACCTGACGGAATAAAAAGTAGTCGCTAGGGCCCGGATTTGGACTGTAAGGAGCATGGTTGAGCTCCTCGAATCCGCACTCGCGCAGGGCAGTTTGTGCAACTCTGTCCTTGTGGACTTTGACGACGGTGAAGTCGATCATGGGGCGTGAGACTTTGGGGACCCAACAGGCAGACACCTTGGTCATGGCCAAATTGTCGTGGATGATGTTGATAGCACTTCCATGTGATATTCCAAGTTCTCGCTCGGTTTCTACGACTTTCACCCGTCGATTTTCGAGGATGATCCTCTCCACACGGGCCACATTGTCCTCGTTGGTCACGTCTGACGGGCGTCTTGGACGGGGGTCATCTTCAAGGGACTCACGAACATAGCGGAACTCCCTATTCCAGCGAGCAATGGTTGCATAGGAAGGAGCGGTGTTGGTGTACACTGTAACTATGCGTTCATGGATCTCTTTTGCATTCTTGCCTTCCTTGGTCAAAAATTTGATCACGGCGCCGTTGCTCAATCTTGTCCATTGTTGAAAATTTGTGACTAACGATCTACGATCAGCTACTGCTTCCTAAATAGATGAGGCAGGAGTGTGTAGCTGCAGGTCCTAACTTGGCATACCTTGTTTTAACTTCCCCACAAAGAGCCTTCTCCTTTCCTCTGTTTTGCCCTACCGATTCGCAAATCATATTGACCGCTCCTCTTAATTCATATCCAAATTTCAACAATGCCTTGTGATGGTCAGTTCGGACAAATTGAACAAAATATTAAAAAAAAACAGTATAATGATATTATTTATACAAAGAAAGATTATGTAAAAGCAATAACTACGTCTGTTTCTCAGCGCTTTAAAGTTGTAGAACTTGAACAAAGTAATTTTTTCGATTTTGACGTTTTACAAAAGCGCATTGTCAAAAGGAAATCAAACGCAATTAAATTTATTGATGCAAGAAAATTTGTTTTGGATCATCAATACAAAGAAGGGTACGTGATTTCCTCTAGACTTCAAACAAGCCCAAACAGTAATAATCATCCTGTCATGCTGCAAAGAGGAAGAAATTCTTACAGCTGCTATTTGTTCAATTTAGCTCGAGCGCCACTGCCTCCAAAGTATTCTAAGATGCTCCCAATAACGAAGGAAAAGAAAATTGATATCCAAGAACTTACAAAATTACTGCCAACAGACGCAGCGAAATATTATACAATTTTGTTAGAACAAATGTAAACTAAAAAGGACAAACAAGAAAATGTTGAAATAGACGTAACCGATAAAACTTTGGATTATACCAGTTAACTGCAAGATGTATAATATACAAACTTTAGAAGTCTCTCCTGAAAAATTTAAAAATGTGGCTTCGACCTTTCTTCCACCTAACGCGTCATATATAAATATATATATATATATATATATATATATATATATATATATATATATATATATATATATATATATATATATATATATATATATATATAAAGAAAGCAACTACAGGATCTGCGGGTGATAATATATATATATATATATATATATATATAGAATGAGATAGAAAGAGAAATAAAATAATGTAAATACAAAATCAAGCCAAGAGTTAAATTGGCACATCGGGTTTCCAGAAAAATGAAAATTACCAAAAACAATTCCGAATAATAGTCAAAGCTAATTTCTTTAAGAATTAGTTTTTTCATAACAACATAAATTTTTAAAAGGCCAAGGGAAATGTTAAAATTATTAAATTATCTTATACATGGACATTCAACAAGGTTTCTTTTAATCGAGTCATTTGAGATAAAAATATTTTTTTTGCTGAATTCCAATTAATTATGTGGTTATTTTCGGTCGTATGCCCCCCCAAAACGCATTATTATTTACAGCTCTCCTAACATTGTATTTATGCTGATCAATACGGACAGATAATTGCTTTCCTGTATGTCAAAAATATTTACTTGCACAAACAGAACATTCGATCGAATAGACTCCCCCAATATTATTACAATTATTGAGAACTAGAATGTTTTTATAGTTGACTCGTATTTGAAAGCAATTGATATGTTAAAGTTTTTTAAAAGACGGGGAAGGTCAATGAAACAAACAGAAGGGTAAAACCAAAATGTTTTTAACATTAAAGGGATAGCAGGAGCTTTTTTTATAGAAAGTCTTTTTTGCAGAGGAAAGAAAGTTTAGAAGAAAGGGATAAGGGTAATATAGTTTATAGCCAATTTCATAGGTATTTGAGAATTCAGAATCCATATATTCCTGACTAACAACTCGTAAAGCCCGTAAAAACAGAGAAAAAAAGAAACGTTTGACTTTGGAACTATATATATATATATATATATATATATATATATATATATATATATATATATATATATATATATATATATATATATATATATATATATATATATATATATATATATATATATATAGGGTCACCCCCCAAAACGGGCCCCAACTTCGATAGGCCTCATTTCTTAATTTCGAAATATACCACTCTTAGTTTCCCCTGAAATTGCCAGCTGCCTCTTCTCATTTTTACTCTATTAGAATCTAATACGTTTGTCCCTTTCGATTTCACTGAAACCTTGAATTAACTTTTCTTTTCATTTCCACAACCGGAATAATTTCAGACCACACACCTCTTAATAAAAACACATAGGTGGATAGTTTCTCTCGGACCAGTATGAATTTTGCTGTTTCAACCATTATGGCCACACCTCCTTCGTCTGTGCAAGCATGCCTCTCTTTGTCGACTTCATCAACGAGTTGCTCGCCGGCGGTAATTAGCCATCCAGGGGTAGCAACCAGGGTGTCAGCGCCCGAGGCACCACCCACCCTCACATCTCATGCTTCCCGCTTTTGATGCGTCCAGCCCTATCACTTAGTTGGAAATTTGCCAAGTTCTTATTGCTCATCAACCAATATCCGACCAAGAGCGCATAATATACATCACGCAAATAGTCCTCATGAGTATTTTTACTTTGTCTCGGGGGGTATTGCTCGATAGTGGGAGGAGGGTTGTATGGGAAGATTTGAAGCATGCATTTACGGTGGAGTTCGGAAGATCCCAGGTTGAGGATTTACGCGAGCTCTTAAATATGCAAGAGATGGGTGACCGCCTCCCCACGCGTTTCCTTGAACACCTAAAGGAGTTAATCAGAGCTAAAGGTTCGAACTGTGAGCATTTTGATCCTCTCATAACAGATATCTTTATGCGTGGGATTACCGATCATATTAGACCCCTTATTATGATCGGAGAACACAGCAATGTGGACCAATTGGCCGCATCTTCCGAAATTATATATCTAAATCCCTATGCTAATTGGGGGACTGTCCCACAAAATCCAATCCCGCCTAATTTAAATATTTCACAGGTCAGGTTATCTATAGAGGCTGTAGACAACCGGCCGGGCTCGTGTAACGCCTCTTTCCCTCCGGCGAGGGACTTAATTGCCACGTTGGAGAGGATCGAAGGGGAGCTAAAGAACCTAAAACTCCAATGTGGGACCGCTTATCGAGTACAGTCACAAAGGTGAACGGAACGACAGGCGCTGTTCGTACTCTCGAAGACGAAACCAACAAGGACATTCTAGCACAAGAGTTGAGGCGCGGCATTAATTAACTCATCCTCTTTCCGCCTACTCCTCTCCACCTAATCTTCCCCTATCTCAACAAAAGAGTATATGCTGGTACCATGAGAAGTTTGGTGGTAACGCCATACACTGTATACAGCCTTGCAAATATTACCACTCATCCTATTCTAAATCACATGCTCGTTCTTCACAATTTCGTCCTTCTTACCGCCGTACTACTCCTAGTGTTACTTTCATCCAACCAACTAATTGGTGCTGGTACCACAACAAAAATGGTGCACAAGCTGAACAGTGCTTACACCCCTGCACTTATTTACTACCAGTACCTCCTTCTTCTAACGCTCATCCACCACTTTCATCTCATCAACAACCAATTCACTCTTCTCAATCTGATGCTCCATTCCAACTTCAATCTTCATATCCTAATAATTCCAATTCTACTTTAAACTGAAAACGCAAGTGATCAATGGGTCTATCACCTCTGCCCTTCCTTCACTTACTCAGGTTGATCAACCGTTTCGCATTTACCACCCACTTTTTGGCTTTTCATAATATTTAGTAGACACTGGTGCTCATTGTAAATGTAATTCCAGCATCACTGGACGATAAAAATGGTTCCTCCTCTGATCTTGTCCTTAAAGCAACTAATTCCTCGGATATAAGGACCTATGGAAGGTGTATCCTTCAATTGTCTCTCAACCTCCGTAGAGTTTTTAGATTGACGTTTATTGTTGCTGGTGTTGACGTTCCTATTTTGTGCCTCGATTTCCTCTCTGCCGACGACCTTTTGGTCGATTCTTGTAACCAAAGCTTATCGATCGCACTACCTCACTCACAGTTTCGGGTTCATTTTTTCCGTCGCACAGTTCTCTTCCCCCTGTCCGTTTTTCATCAACCGATTCCTAAATTCAGCACCTTCTACAGGAATTTCCTGGCCTTAGTATTCCTTCCTCAAAAGACAGGCCTATTAAACACAGCGTTGTTCACCGTATAGAGACGACTTGAGGGCCTGTATTCTCCCGCCCACGCCGACTAGCCCCAGATAAGCTCGCTTTAATGAAGCAAGAGTTTACCTTTATGGTCGAGCCTAGCATATCTAGCCCTTCTACTTCTCATTGGGCTTCTTCGCTTCATATAGTACCCAAATCCACTCCGGGTGAGTACAGAGCTGTAGTAGGTTATTTGCGGCTAAATGCCTGTACTATCCCCGATAGATATCCTCTCCCCTACCTGTCTGATTTCAACTCTGCTCTCTTCGGCTGTTCAATCTTTTTTCGAATCGATCTGGTTCGTGCTTTCAACCAGATCCCTATTCATCCAGATGATATCCCAATGACAGCTATCACCACGCCATTTGGTTCATTCGTCATTCACCGAATGCCTGATGTTCTTCGTAACAGTGGTCAGACCTTCCAACGTTTTATGGATCAGGTTCTGAGAGGTCATCGTTTCGTATTTTGCTACATAGACGACCTCCTGATAGCATCTTCGTCTTTAGAGGGGCATCTATCTCACCTTCGTCAGGTTTTCGCTCCACTTGAAGAGTATGGTATCGTACTCAACACTTCTAAATGCCTATTTGGAGTCTCCCAACTCTCCTTTCTTGGGCATCATGTTTCTCCTGAGAATTCGTCCTCTCGAGAATAAAGTTGCTGTTATTCAGGACTTCCCTCGACCTTCTTCACTAAAACAACTTCGTCGGTTCTGTGGGATGGTTATTTTTTACCATAGATTTATTCCCGACGTCTTAAAAATAATGCAACCAATCTACACTCCCATCTTAATCACCAAGAAAAACTCTCCATTATCATGGTTTTCCGAAAAATGCGAAACTTTTTCTTGCACCAAATAGGCTATGGCCTCCGCTGTTTCACTATCCCATCCTTGCCCAGGAGCCCATATAAGCGTTGCCTCGGATGCGCCAGCCACCCGTGTAGGGGCAACCTTGCAACAAAAGGTTGGTGACTCATGGCAACCTCTCTTGTTCTTCTCAAAATCCTTAACTCATTCTCAAAAGAGATCAAGCACTTTTTCACGAGAGCTGCTTGTGATATACCTCTTCCTTCGTAACTTCCAACAATGCTTGGAAGGGCTTGAATTTACCGTTTTCACGGATCATAAACCATTGGTCGGTGCACTTTCCTCTCATAGCATTTCTTCCGTGCACTCTGCAGTCGATGCTCGTCATCTAGACTTCATATTGCAGCTTACAAGTGACATTCAATACGTTGTTGGCTCTTTAAACGTCGTACTGAACACGCTTTCTCGCATTTCTTTAATTTCGGGCACGCAATTCTTTCATGCGCCCATTGACTATGCGACAATAGCATTGGCTCAGAAACAGGATGAAGATATGAAAACACTGCGCCACTCTTCTTAACTCGTTGTTCGCGGGGTCGACTTATCAGGCAGTCGTTCCAAGCGTATCCTGGTCAATTATTCATTGACTAACTGTCCTCGTCCTCTTATTCCTCTCGCTTACCGTCTGCACATATTTGACCAAACTCACAGTTTTTCTCACCCTGGCATGCCAGCTACTCGCAAGCTCATTGCACAACGTTTTGTGTGGCAGGTATGAACGCCGATGTGGCCAAATAGACCCGCTCTTGTGTGCCTTGTCAGAGTGCTAAAGTTCAGAGCTACATAAAGACTCATCTGGTTCCTTTTGCACTGCCTTCGTCCCGCTTTAGCGCCATTCGCGTCGATCTTGTAGGCCCTCTGCCTTACTCTCGTGGTTGCACCTATCTTGTCACCATGATTGACCGTTTCACTCGTTGGCCAGAGGTTGACGCCATTCCAGACATCCTAGCATACACCGTCGCTCAAGCCTTTATCTCAAAAAGGATGGCTCGTTTTGGTGTCCCTTTCTCAATCATGACTGACCGTGGTAATCAATTTGAGTCGCACGAATGGGATGTACTCATGGCAGTTATTGGTTCCTTTCGCCTTCGTACTACAAGCTACCACCCCCAAAGCAACCCGACCGTCGAACGTTTGCACCGGCCGCTCAAAGTAAGCTTACGCTCCACCGATCCAAATATAACTTGGGTGGACAAGCTACCTTTGATTCTTTGGCATTCGTTCGACCTTGAAAGAGGATTTGGCCTGTTCTACAGCAGAACTCGTCTACGGTACCTAACTCCGTCTTACTAGTCAATTCTTTTCTTTTCCTGACTACACTCCACCTTCTTATTTAGATCCTAATTCATGCGTACACAATTTGGT